>CANNZV010000852.1:0-209868 GCA_947561585.1 Caprella mutica | reverse complement strand
GAACAGTTGTTCGTTTGGGGAATTTGTTTCCGATTATTTTACGAGGTACCGGTAAATTACAAATAAATTGGTTTATTGTTTCGCACATGCCTGTTTGTTGTAGCTGTGCAGAAAAACTTACTATAACTCTGTTTTGCACGTGCAGATCGTTAAATTAATTGGTTAAATTGATGAATTCTAATATTTGAACATTAACTTACTGAACTGTTACCAATGTCAACCTGTAAACATTCGCTTTATCATTATCAATTGGCTGAACATTTACGTGTTTGAACATTCGGACATCAATATAAGTCTGCTGATGATTTCTCGTTAGAATCTATAATATAATGAGATACATACAGGGTGGCGGAAAAGTCACTTTACACTTTTAAATGTTTATTGCAATAAAAAAAATTCTACTACAAACATCAAATAAATATGAATTTATAGACAAAGTTTTTTTACAATATGTATGATGCAGATAAAAAACTCCCGCCAGAGAAACCATGACAATATTAAGAGAAGCATTTTCAAGTTGCTTAATTCTACATTGCAGTGAATTCTCATGCCCAGCAAGATCTCCTGATTTAACCCCTCTTGACTTCTTCCTTTGAAGGTATCTTCAAAATCGAAAGCTTACAAAAATAGGCAGGAAAATACCAAAAAGTTTAAACTCACCATAATTGAAGAAATTAACTAAATATCGAGGGACACACACTAGAAAATGTTCTGCAAAATACTGTGCAAAGAATGTGCTCTAATTGTTTAAACAATAACGAGGAATATCTGAAAGACATCATTAAAAAAATCTTAAATCTTTTGTCTATATATATGTACATGCTGCAAAAAATATCTTTGAGATTTTGACTGTAAATTCATATATCTTTGATATCGATAGTTGAATCGGTTTTCATTCAATAATCATTTAAAAGTGTTGAGTTACTTTTCCGCCACCCTGTACTATAGAATATAGACAATACATTGGAAAAAGATGTCATGAACTGCACTTCGAGTTTGATAACAGATAGTGATCTTTTAGAAATTTAGATGTTAAGGGATTGTGCATAATTGATCACCTCGGAGATAATTATAACACTTAGCTTTTAGGGATTAGGTAAGGTAGTTTATTAAGAATTTTTATTGTTTAATAATTGATCTAGTTAAAGTCTACATTTACATAGAAAATAATATTGAATGGTAAAATTGGAGGTCCGCCTCCAATTTTCGACATTTTTGGCACTTTATATAGGTAGCTAAAAGGAGCCATTTCAAGAATACTATTTGTTGTGGGAACGCTTCGTTTTTGAGGTGGAAAACAATACTGTAAACAGTTAAATTTTTAATTGTAGTGGTTTATGATTAATTAGTGCATAAATTACAACATCATACTTTATATCACATTCTAATGATAATTTAAAAATAGAAAGAAGATACATCTTATATCACTGCACAGTTCATACAATTTAATTCAATTAAAAACATAGAAATTAATGTTTCAAAATAAAATATTACTATTATTGAGGCTACCGTATTAAATCAAAAGTAGCTATTGATTTGCTAACTATTAAATGAAGGCGATAGGTGCGAGAACAGTAGGGATTAATATTTTCTACCATACGTTACACTCGTGATTTAATATCTCTGTTATAAGAGACATGTAGTGTAGTTACATCCCTTCTATGGCCTGTGGTTCATTCTCACATGATGTACTGAATGGCGTTGAAATCGTCTGATTAGTAGAAACTGAACTTAATACTGGAAACTGAATGCTCACAATGATGTACGTCACTGTTAGGTTTATTAACTGAAATTATAGATATCTTATTATTCTCTGTTACTAGCACAAAAATTAGGATAGAAAATCTTGCTGGAAATTTATATGATTCAATCAAAGTTGGTAAATCCAAAATCCTAACTCACGTGCAAGAAGCAGTGACGTCCAATCGTGAACATGCTGAGAACCTGTTGCTCAGGAATATCTTCTATGGTCGTTACCAGATCATCCAATTCCTATAATTTATTTTGATTTTCAGTAATGGTGGAAGCAAGAAGAAGTCTAAATATTGATTTTTTTTCAAAATTTGAAATCGATAGAAACTCTTTTTCTTCACAAAATGTTGTAGATGTTATTGGTTAACAATGGACAAAGGATGAACAAATTTATGAGAAAAAATGTATAGGCTAACTAGCCCTAAATAAATACATTTACAGCAATGAGTATGTCATGCGCTTTTGTCCGATCTGCTTTATAGATTGATCGCGCTGCGCTATCTAAGGATATATCTTTAGCGCAACCATCGATCGGTCGCTGCGCGTTCAGGTGATATTAAGGACAGCTTTGAAAATAATTATATGAGGTTAGCAGTCCGGTTGCAAGTCTGGGGGTTGGGGGAGGGGTGTTTGGTTACCCCCCCCCCCCCCCCCTGTACCTTCGACAGCGACTAAATTTATTACATTTACTGTTTTACAGTTCAATCAAGTAAACTAAGTATAAAAACATTGAAACAGTATGTAGGAGTAATGTGTTTCTACATTTGGGCCAATGGAGAGTATTTGTAAATCTTGAGTACAGACAATATTGACAGAATAAGGGAGAGTCTAATGAATGTTCACAGTAGGGTATACAGATGGTGAAAGAGTTACAGTTAATCAGGTCTGATACATCAGGAGTCCTCAAGTCAGAGGAGGGAACATACCCCTTTGGTCTTAACTCAGCCTCTACTGAGCTAGACTGTGTATTCTACTCTCAACTACTAACCAACAACTAACCCTAACTACTGACCAACTATGTTCCCAATTATCAGACTAAATATACGATAAAACTCTTAAATAATGGGCCTATAAACCCCGTCCATAGCTTGAGTGGAAAATCTAAGATTTGACTTCTTTATAATCCGCATCCCAAGATTTCACTCCTGTACAATCCACACACTAAGATTTCACTCCTGTAGAATTCGCACACTAAGATTTCACTCCTGTACAATCCGCACACTAAGATTTCACTCCTGTAGAATTCGCACACTAAGATTTCACTCCTGTACAATCCGCACCCCAAGATTTCACTCCTGTACAATCCGCACCCCAAGATTTCACTCCTGTACAATCCGCACCCCAAGATTTCACTCCTGTACAATCTGCACACTAAGATTTCACTCCTGTACAATCCGCACCCCAAGATTTCACTCCTGTACAATCCACACACTAAGATTTCACTCCTGTAGAATTCGCACACTGAGATTTCCCTCCTGCACAATCTGCACACTAATTTTTCAATCCTGTTTAATCTGCACATTGAGATTTCACTCCTGTTCAATCTCCACCCTAAACTGGACTAGGGTGCAGATTCTACAGGCGATCGCTTTTTCATCAGTAAAAATGAAAAAAAAAACATTCGATTATTTTTATTTAATAGTAATTATCTTTCTATTAAAAAAGAACCAAAATTTGTCTTGTTTAAGTCTTTCGCATACATACATAAAAATACTACACTTTTTCATGTGAACGAATATTCGTTTTTCTCCGCTGTATATTTAAGGCAGCCCTTAAGGTTCCTCGAGCGCGTAGCAATCGATCGATGGTTGCACTAAAGATGGATCCATTGATGTCGCGGCGCGATCGATCGATATTGCTGAACTGCCAAACCCATGCCAAATATACAAAAATGATTGTCTAGATTCCCATTGAATGTAGTTAGTAGGAAATGTGGAAACCTTTTTTCTATATCATGAAACTCTTTTGTGGCGATAAAAGAAATTAATATTAGAAATACAACTATTAATTTATTAGATTGACTAAAGAAGAATCCGTGTATGGACATTTGACCGCCGAAATATGACAACACTTTTATTTATGTCACATTAATTAGTTTAGTTAGCCCAGTCCAAGACATTATTTTATTGCTTTAAATCAATGAGGCTAATGTTTCTTATCATTTTGCTTCAAACCCCATGAAATTTGGTAGCATATTTTTAATTATATACGCATTTAAAGATTTTTATAATCAAAACTACAATACCTACTTTACTTCCGATTTGCTAATTTTCAGTGTGAAGAAAGAAAATATACACCATATGTTTAGATGGTCAACTTGGTATTAGGTTCAATAAATCCATTTAATATTCGTATAAAGGTATATAATTGAATAAACTTATAAAAACGTTTATATACTTTAGGAAACAATAAATATCTTGAACGAAGTCCGCAATCGCATTGTTTGTTTATAAAATTCAAACTCAAAACAAAGAGTATACAATCTTCTTCTTCAGCTTCTATTAGTGCTTCAGACAATTACTGCACACATAGTATTAAAAACTTTAGAGGTCCTCTCCAGGCTCCGGGGAAAAAATGAATTTATTACATAATATTATAGAACTAAGGTCTACGATCATTATTCCGCAAACCGCATACAATTAAGTTCTGTATATATTTTATTATTTGCTTTTGAAATCTTTCAATACTCTGTGATCAACAATCGAGCGAATCTCCAACCTGACGCTGAGAAAGAAGATTGTACACTTTTTGTTTTGATTTCAAATTTAGATTTTTTAACAAAAGATGGGTTTTTGGTCTTCTCTTAAGATATTAATTGTTTCTAAAAGGACATAAACGTTTCTATAATAAGTTTATCCAAATTTAAACCTTTAAACGAATAATAAATAGATTAATTAAACCAAATGCCTAGTTGACAAACAAAACAAATGGTGTACATTCTTCTTCTTCAGACTGAAATTAGAAAGTCGGAAGTGAAGTAGGTTTTGTAGAGTTTTGATTATAAAAATCTTTAAAAGCATATAGAATTAAAAATATGCTTTCAAATTTAATGCAAATTGCAGTTTAATGATAAGAAACATTAACCTTGTTGATTCAGGCAATAAAAAATTTGCTTGGAGGGGACATTTAAAAGCAAGTAATAAAATTTACACTGATCCGAATTGTATGCGGTTTGCAGAAGAAGATTGTACACTTTAGTTAGATTTAGCCCTTAGTTCTATAATATTATGTAATAAACGCTTGTTTTTCCCAGGAGTCTGGAGAAGACCTTTAATGTGTTTCCACATTACGAACTGCACCATTTATCGCTCAACAATTTACAATTATTTTATTAAAAATTTTACCGTTAAACTAAAGCAAACATATTGGCGATATGAATGCAAAGATTTGGTTAGTTTAGTTTAATAAAAATAATATTGGTCAAATCAAATGTCCTGCAACCGAATTCGGTGACAGATGATGTTAATTGGAATGACTTACTTGTCTGACAAACGGTGCATCTGAGTCATTGATGATGTAGCGTTTAATCTGTCGACAGCGCTTCATCGCTTGAATTTTCTGAAATTGATAAATTGGTTAACTTACGAGTTGATTGACACTATACTTATTTCTTATAGTCGTGAAAGAACTTAATAAAGAATCGAATCAAGTTCCGACCTATATTCTAGATTTAAACTCGAGTCTTATTCAATATAACAAATTCATACTGTGAATGATGAAAATATTTTTTGAAAAGTTTGGGCTACCACCTAGTTAGGTATATTTTGAGATCACAGTAAAGAATATCGTAAAACTTCTATTATAGTAAATAGTTCAAATAAACGTGTGCCAGAAATCTTCTAATTATATCAAACCAGAATACAAATAATTTAGTGAATATTTATACTGTATAACCACTAAATTGAATTGTATTCTCATCCTACATCAAAAATTATCTGAATAAGTTATTTTATTCGAATCAGAAAAATAGAAAAAATTACGCACCTCTTGTTTTAAACTTTCTGGACCATTTAAAACAACAAAAAGGCCGATAAAATTTTGGAAAGTTTGTATTATGATGTAGCGGAAATAATCAAGTCTATTTTCGTACATTATTATCATAACAACGACGTACATCACTTTCATGGATGGCACTATTATGTTGAAGAATAAAGGCCACATGGTTAGTTCATCGAACATGTTGATGAGATCTGATAGATGTGCTACCAATGTTGTACATTTGCCAATGTTTTCAGACAAAATAGTATTCTTTCTTTGGAAGGTAGACTTAGTACAGCTTTCGAGTGTACTGATTTTGTCCATTTCAAGACGTATTACTTTGGATGCTAGTTCTTTCCATAAGTAGTTGATTATTCCAATGAAATCAACTATGGCTATAATGAATAGATTCAAGACACAAAATACAATATATTCAACGTGTCCAATATCATAAGATAGATATTTGATAAGTCTCGAGAAATAAAGATGGCACCAATATATTTTCGATAATAGTAGCATTACAATTAAAACTTCAGTAGAAGTCTTGCAATCTATCTTCCTAAAGGCGAACTTGATCATATTACTTTGAAATTTATCAATTTTCCACAATTTCCAGGATATATAAGAATTGACTAGAAGCAGATTAATCGAGTAAACATATTGATCTATGATGACTGTTGGGTGAACGAATATTCCTTTATTTTTCCAGAAAGATTCTTTAGATACATCAATCAAAATTTGTAATGTTTTCATCACTAAATACATTGCCAAAATCATCGTCAGAAGTAGACTCCCGGTTCGAATCACGGTGCTCTTGCTCCTTCTAGTCCATACCAGATGCGGTAGGAGGTACTTGACTTTCCAGCAAACGGAGATTGCAGTGATGATCTTCATAGCTTCACTTCTCTTCTTACAATGAGTGAAATATCGAACAGACTCAGTTGTTTGGTTTACTCTCAATAACATATTGATCTCATAAACAATATTGTCTGTTTACTACATAATTAATATTGAAAATATTGACCTCTTATCTAACGATAATGAATACTAGATCATAATTGTAGCCCATGTATTTTAGAATTTACTATCGAACAGTTTATATTTTATTTCTTCATTTTATTCTACAATTTATACCTGATACTCTAGATTCCTAGAGTCTAGTCTGACATACATTCAAACTCCTACGTTATGAAGTATTGTTTTTTTCATAACTCAGGGCCACTTCATTACTCAGGGACACTGATAGTTTTCTAGGATTAAAATTTCGGAGAAAAATATAGTTTTTGAGAGGGTAACTATAGGACGAAATTCATGCCGTATATCGTTTTCTATAATTTAAACATAGAAAATACTTTATAACTCAGGTGTATTTCATAACTCAGGTCCTTCATTACTCGATGGCTTCTTAACGAAGAATTTCGTAACTCAGGAGTTTTTCTGTATATTCAAATTGAAATTTTCCGGAATTGAATTCTGAACGAATAAATAGAATTTGAAGTAATTGCTTAGTTTCCCCTTGTCCATAGGCATAGAATTTCTCTATTTACTTTCTAAAGGTCACCTGTTCTTTTGCATTCCTGAACTCTGAAATTTAAGTGAAATTTTCACCTGAAGATGTATTAGCTGCAGAGCTTCTGAATGACTCTTCGCGTCTAATTGTCCCGCTAGGAGTGCAGCCTATAAGAACACCCCTGATTGTTGGGGTTGTCGTTGGGATTTTGGGAGAATCGTCACTACTTCTTCAATAGTCATTCGATTTGATTGAAACAAACTTCAAATGATAGCCTGATTTCTTCGCTACACTTATTAATCAATAGAATTTTAAAATGATAATTTCAAAATTTGATAAAATATAATCGTATGGACTTGTAGGGTCTTTCCCATTTGACGACCCCCACCAGATTTAATTTAAATTAGTTTTTTTTATATGTACAGTAAAAAAGTTATGAAGTTTTTTTTATGAAACACCCGAGTAATGAAGGACCTGAATTATGAAATGCACCTCAGTTATGAAGTAGTTTTCTTTGTTTAAATCATAGAGAACTATAGTTTTGGAGGTATAACTATACCTTTTCCAAGTCAAGTTGGCAGAAATGAATAATGAATTGGCAGAATTGAAAATAAATTGGCACAAGTGAAAGTCGTATTGTAGAAGTAAAAATGAAAAATGCAAGTATGACAAGCAATTACAAAATTAAGTGTTTTTTTTATGAAAATTACAACTTCAGTACAATAGTGGGTTATTGCAATCTTCTCCACTAGAATAAGATAGAGTATTATAAGATAATACTATATTATAGAATGACACTATATTATAGGATAATACTCTATTATATAATAATAATCTATTATAGGATAATACCCAATTATACGGTAATAGCCCATTGTAGGAAGATACCCAATAATTATTATAGGATGATGCTCGAATATAGGATACCATCTATAATTGTATATTATCCTATAATATAGTATTATATATGAAAATGTAAATCAGGAAGGCAAAGATTTGTTAAACAGATTAGGTTAACAATAAATCGGATATATTGAGTATAAACTGTGTTTTCTTTATTGTTTGAGATTTAAATGATGTGTATTTTTGTTAATGATTTAGATTTAGGCATAAATGACTACTACCATTATATATATCAATTTTTGTACAATAATGAGTAGCTATATTTATTTCCCACAACATTAACCTAATATTTGTTTAATTTTGTATTATTACAAAAATATATCCATATTAAAATTATACCATAGTTATCCCTCAATGACAAAAATTCTCTATGATTTTAATCACAGAAAACTTTCACTGCATACGAATTATGAAGTGGCTCTGAGTTATGAAGTAACCAATACTTCATAACTCAGGAGTTTCACTGTATTTTTGTCCATAGAATTCGAAAATGAAAACTGTTTTTTGTAGAAACTAATAGTTTTTGAGATATGAGGGTTTAAAGTTATTTATATCCTATGTATTACTGCAGGATTGAGAACTTTGAAAAAACTCGTGTTCTCATTGAAATTACTCAAACAATATATATATTTTTGGCATGAAACAGTAATGTAGTTTGTTTTATCTGCTAGTTTGTTGTACTGCACACTTTATGATTGTTTAATGACCTGGAAGGGGGGTATGGGGGGCGGCTCGCCCCCCATTACACATTTCAGTATTGAAGTAATAATTTGAAAATATCACTGAAACTGGAATTATTTTTGATATATGTATTTCGTGGGGAGTGCCGCCCTCCGAACCCCCCTGCCAGGTCATTAAACAATCATGAAGTGTGCAGCACAACAAACTAGCGGATACAACAAACTACATTACTGTTTCATGCCAAAAATATATATTGTTTGAGTAATTTCTATGAAAACACGAGTTCTCAATCCTTCAGTAATAATACATAGGAAATAAATAACTTTAAATCCTCATATCTCAAAAACTATTAGTTTCTACAAAAAACGGTTTCGATTTTCGGATTCTATGGACAAAAATACATATAAAAAAATAACTTAAATTAAATTTGGTGGGAGTCGTCAAATGGAAAAGAGCCGACTTGTAATTTCGACCGATTTTGTCACTAAAATGGCTTCTTCTTCTTCAATAATGAATCGATTTGGTTGAAACAAGCTTCAATTGGCAGACTGGTGTATTTACTACAATTTCTAGAAAATAGAATTTTGAAAAATTCAATTTTAATGGTCAAAATTTAAAATTCTGTATGGACTTGGAATCTTCCCTGGTGATACCACTAAAATTGCTTCTTCAATAATGATTCGATTGTCTTGAAATTAGCTTCAATATGTAGCCTGGTGTATTTACTACCATTTCTAGAGAGTAGAACATTGAAATTTTAATTATTAATACTCTAAATATTTAATTTTGTATGGACTTGTTTCTTCTTCTTCCTTCGAGATTGGGAAGTGGAAGGATTGTGTGCAATTCTCAAGATTGGGTGCAATTTTCTCATGATTGGGAGCAATTTTCTCATGATTGGGTGCTGTTCTCAGGATTGGGTGTTGCTCTCAGGATTGGGTGTTGCTCTCAGGATTGGGTGTTGCTCTCAGGATTGGGTGTTGCTCTCAGGATTGGGTGCTGTTCTTAGGATTGGGTGCAGTTCTCAGGATTGGGTGCTGTTCTCAGGATTGGGTGCTGTTCTCAGGATTGGGTGCTGTTCTCAGGATTGGGAGCAATTTTCTCCGGATTGAGTGCAAGAGTGTTGTTATTGCTCGAATTTGGTAATTTACTGTTGTAAGTTTACTGTCAAACCTGAGTTGCCAAATATTCGATTGTTTGTATTATTTTTTGAAGGAATGAAAAATGAATTACTATATTGGAGCATAAATATTTGATGTGAATGGATGTTATTTATTGCTGCCACCCGCTAGGAGCGCAGCCTAAGAACATTCCAGATTGCTGTTGGTGATTTTGTGAAAATCGTTACTAGTCCTTCAATATTGAACCGATTTGATTGAAACAAACTGTAAGTGGTAGTCTGGCTTATTTGCAACACTTTCTGAAAAATGGAATTAAAAAAAAAATTCAAATGTCAAGATTTGATAAAAAAATATTTATGTATAGATTTGTAAATTCATTCGATTTTGACACTTAAGTTACTCTTTCTCTTTCTATAAATCGAAAATAGTTTTAATAGGTAGTAATTTTGCTAGTATAATCGTCATATAAAAGTCAAAAATTATAATTCTGTGTGGACTTGTTTTGCACTTGCTAGCACATATTAAAGTTAGGTAGCTCTTCTACTTCAATAATGAACTGATTCGATTGAAGCAAATTTCTAATGGTAGCTTTAAATGATCACTTCAGAGGGTAGGAAAGTGAATTACGGAATTTCCATTGACTTTGTGATTTTTATGTGCCCCTGACCGGGGAGTATCACCCGGGTTGTTATGTCTTGTTAATTAAAGGACATTCAGAATTGACGAAAGTTTATATCTTGAGATTCGAGAATACAAATATATTAGTTAATTTCGACTGATCGATGAATTGGATCTCATTAATAGAGGTTAGATCTGTTGATCTTCAATCGTCATATCAATATTTGCATCACAAAGATCTTGGAACATGCTTAGGTAAATTGCTAAAAACAATTGCTCGAAAATCAATTGCTCGAATGAACAATTGTGAATACCCAATTTGTTAGTATGCCAGTTCTTTATTCAAACAAATGAAATTGTACATTCTGTCACTATGTCGACCAAGCAAGGTTGGTTTCACCTCTATCATTGGGGGGGGGGGGGGGTGCTAACTAACTAAAATCCAAACTATCCAAACATTCGATCAATTGTTCATTCGAACAGTTGTTCGTTTGGGGAATTTGTTTCCGATTATTTTACGACGTACCGGTAAATTACAAATAAATTGGTTTATTGTTTCGCACATGCCTGTTTGTTGTAGCTGTGCAGAAAAACTTACTATAACTCTGTTTTGCACGTGCAGATCGTTAAATTAATTGGTTAAATTGATGAATTCTAATATTTGAACATTAACTTACTGAACTGTTGCCAATGTCAACCTGTAAACATTCGCTTTATCATTATCAATTGGCTGAACATTTACGTGTTTGAACATCAAAATATTAGAGAATTATGTAAACATTCGGACATCAATATAAGTCTGCTGATGATTTTCTCTTTAGAATCTATAATATAATTAGATACATACAGGGTGGCGGAAAAGTCACTTTACACTTTTAAATGTTTATTGCAATAAAAAAAATTCTACTACAAACATCAAATAAATATGAATTTATAGACAAAGTGTTTTTTACAATATGTATGATGCAGATAAAAAACTCCCGCCAGAGAAACCATGACAATATTAAGAGAAGCATTTTCAAGTTTCTTAATTCTACATTGCAGTGAATTCTCATGCCCAGCAAGATCTCCTGATTTAACCCCTCTTGACTTCTTCCTTTGAAGGTATCTTCAAAATCGAAAGCTTACAAAAATAGGCAGGAAAATACCAAAAAGTTTAAACTCACCATAATTGAAGAAATTAACTAAATATCGAGGGACACACACTAGAAAATGTTCTGCAAAATACTGTGCAAAGAATGTGCTCTAATTGTTTAAACAATAACGAGGAATATCTGAAAGACATCATTAAAAAAATCTTAAATCTTTTGTCTATATATACATGCTGCAAAAAATATCTTTGAGATTTTGACTGTAAATTCATATATCTTTGATATCGATAGTTGAATCGGTTTTCATTCAATAATCATTTAAAAGTGTTGAGTTACTTTTCCGCCACCCTGTACTATAGAATATAGACAATACATTGGAAAAGGATGTCATGAACTGCACTTCGAGTTTGATAACAGATAGTGATCTTTTAGAAATTTAGATGTTAAGGGATTGTGCATAATTGATCACCACGGAGATAATTATAACACTTAGCTTTTAGGGATTAGGTAAGGTAGTTTATTAAGAATTTTTATTGTTTAATAATTGATCTAGTTAAAGTCTATCATTTACATAGAAAATAATATTGAATGGTAAATTTGTCCTTTAGGTCCGCCTCCAATTTTCGACCTTTTGGGCACTTTATATAGGTAGCTAAAAGGAGCCATTTCAAGAATACTATTTGTTGTGGGAACGCTTCGTTTTTGAGGTGGAAAACAATACTGTAAACAGTTAAATTTTTAATTGTAGTGGTTTATGATTAATTAGTGCATAAATTACAACATCATACTTTATATCACATTCTAATGATAATTTAAAAATAGAAAGAAGATACATCTTATATCACTGCACAGTTCATACAATTTAATTCAATTAAAAACATAGAAATTAATATTTCAAAATAAAATATTACTATTATGGAGGCTACCGTATAAAATCAAAAGTAGCTATTGATTTGCTAACTATTAAATGAAGGCGATAGGTGCGAGAACAGTAGGGATTAATATTTTCTACCTAACGTTACACTCGTGATTTAATATCTCTGTTATAAGAGACATGTAGTGTAGTTACATCCCTTCTATGGCCTGTGGTTCACTCTCATATGATGTATTATTGAAGGGCGTTGAAATCGTCTGATTAGTAGAAACTAAACTTCATACTGGAAACTGAATGCTCACAATGATGTACGTCACTGTTAGGTTTATGAACTGAAATTAGAGATATCTTATTATTCTCTGTTACTAGCACAAAATTTAGGATAGAAAATCTTGCTGGAAATTTATATGATTCAATCAAAGTTGGTAAATCCAAAATCCTAACTCACGTGCAAGAAGCAGTGCCGTCCAATCGTGAACATGCTGAGAACCTGTTGTTCTGGAATGTCTTCTATGGTCGTTACCAGATCATCCAGTTCCTATAATTTATTTTGATTTTCAGTAATGGTGAAAACAAGAAGAAGACAAAATGTTTACTACTTTTTCAAAATTTGAAATCGATAGAAACTCTTTTACCTCACAAAATGTATTAGATGTTATTGGTTAACAATGGACAAATGATGAACAAATTTATGAGAAAAAATGTATAAGCTAAGTAGCCCTAAATAAATACATTTACAGCAATGAGTATGTCATGCGCTTTTGTCCGATCTGCTATATAGATTGATCGCGCTGCGCTATCTATGGATCCATCCTTAGCGCAACCATCGATCGGTCGCTGCGCGTTCAAGTGATATTTAGGGCAGCCTTGAAAATAATTATATGAGGTTAGCAGTCCTGTTGCAAGTCTGGGGGTTGGGGGAGGGGTGTGTGGTTGCCCCCCTCCCCTGTACCTTCGACAGTGACTAAATTTATTATCTTTACTGTTTTACAGTTCAATCAAGTAAGCTAAGTATAAAAACATTGAAACAGTATGTAGAAGTAATGTGTTTCTACATTTGGGCCAATGGAGAGTATTTGTAAATCTTAAGTACAGACAATATTGACAGAAAATGGGAGAGTCTAATAAATGTTTACAGTAGGGTATACAGATGGTGAAAGGGTTACAGTTAATCAGGTCTGATACATCAGGAGTCCTCAATTCAGAGGAGAGAACATACCCCTTTGGTCTTAACTCAGCCTCTACAGAGCTGAACTGTGTATTCTACTCTCAACTACTAACCAACAACTAACCCTAACTACTAACCAACAACTAACCCTAACTACTAACCAACAACTAACCCTAACTACTAACCAACAACTAACCCTAACTACTAACCAACAACTAACCCTAACTACTAACCAACAACTAACCCTAACTACTAACAAACAACTAACCCTAACTACTAACCAACAACTAATTCTAGCTACTAACCAACAACTAACCCTAACTACTAACCAACAACTAACCCTAACTACTGACCAACTATGTTCCCAATTATCAGACTAAATATACGATAAGACTCTTAAATAATGGGCCTATAAACCCCGTCCATAGCTTGAGTGGAAAACCTAAGATTTGACTCCTTTATAATCCGCATCCCAAGATTTGACTCTTGTACATTCCGCATCCAAAGATTTGACTCTTGTACATTCCGCATCCAAAGATTTTACTCCTTTACAATCCGCCGCACACTAAGATTTCAGTCCTGTTTAATCCGCACACTAAGATTTCACTCCTGTTCAATCTCCACCCTAAACTGGACTGGGGTGCAGATTCTACAGGCGATCGCTTTTTCATCAGTAAAAATGAAAAAAAAAAACATTTGATTATTTTTATTCAATAGTAATTATCTTTCAATTAAAAAAGAACCAAAATTTGTCTTGTTTAAGTCTTTCGCATACATACATAAAAATACTACACTTTTTCATGTGAACGAATATTCGTTTCTTTCCGCTGTATATTTAAGGCAGCTCTTGATGTTCCTCAAACGCGTAGCAATCGATCGATGGTTGCGCTAAACATGGATCCATTGATGTCGCGGTGCGATCGATCGATATTGCTGAACTGCCAAACGCATGCCAAATATATAAAAATGATTGTCTAGATTCCTATTGAATGTAGTTAGTAGGAAATGTGGAAACCTTTGTTCTATATCATGAAACTCTTTTGTGGCGATAAAAGAAATTAATATTAGAAATACAACTATTAATTTATTAGATTGACTAAAGAAGAATCCGTGTATGGACATTTGACCGCCAAAATATGACAACACCTTTATTTATGTCACTTTAATTAGTTTAGTTAGCCCAGTCCAAGACATTATTTTATTGCTTTAAATCAATGAGGCTAATGTTTTTTATCATTTTGCTTCAAACCCCATGAAATTTGGTAGCATATTTTTAATGTTATACTCTTTTAAAGATTTTTATTATCAAAACTCCACAATACCTACTTTACTTCCGATTTGCTAATTTTCAGTGTGAAGAAAGAAAATATACACCATATGTTTTGATGGTCAACTTGGTATTAGGTTCAATAAATCCATTTAATATTCGTATGAAGGTATATAATTGGATAATCTAATAGAAACGTTTATATACTTTAGGAAACAATTAATATCTTGAACGAAGGCCGCAATCGCATTGTTTGTTTATAAAATTCAAAATCAAAACAAAGAGTGTACAATCTTCTTCTTCAGCTTCTATTAGTGCTTCGGACAATTACTGCACACATAGTATTAAAAAACTTTAAAGGTCCTCTCCAGGCTCCGGGAAAAAAATGAGTTTATTACATAATATTATAGAACTAAGGTCTACGATTATTTTACCGCAAACCGCATACAATTCGGTTCTGTATATATTTTATTATTTGCTTTTGAACTTTTTTAATACTCTGTGATCAACAATCGAGCGAATCTCCAACCTGACGCTGAGAAAGAAGATTGTACACTTTTTGTTTTGATTTCAAATTTAGATTTTTTAACAAAAGATGGGTTTTTGGTCTTCTCTTAAGATATTAATTGTTTCTAAAAGGACATAAACGTTTCTATAATAAGTTTATCCAAATATAAACCTTTAAACGAATAATAAATAGATTAATTAAACCAAATACCTAGTTGACAATCAAAACAAATGGTGTACATTCTTCTTCTTCAGACTGAAATTAGAAAGTCGGAAGTGAAGTAGGTTTTGTAGAGTTTTGATTATAAAAATCTTTAAAAGCATATAGAATTAAAAATATGCTTTCAAATTTAATGCAAATTGCAGTTTAATGATAAGAAACATTAACCTTGTTGATTCAGGCAATAAAAACTTTGCTTGGAGGGGACCTTTGAAAGCAAGTAATAAAATTTACACTGATCCGAATTGTATGCGGTTTGCAGAAGAAGATTGTACACTTTAGTTAGATTTAGCCCTTAGTTCTATAATATTATGTAATAAACGCTTGTTTTTCCCCGGAGTCTGGAGAAGACCTTTAATGTGTTTCCACATTACGAACTGCACCATTTATCGCTCAACAATTTACAATTATTTTATTCAAAATTTATAACGTTAAACTAAAGCAAACATATTGGCGATGTGAATGCAAAGATTTGGTTAGTTTAGTTTAATAAAAATAATATTGGTCAAATCAAATGTCCTGCAACCGAATTCGGTGACAGATGATGTTAATTGGAATGACTTACTTGTCTGACAAACGGTGCATCTGAGTCATTGATGATGTAGCGTTTAATCTGTCGACAGCGCTTCATCGCATGAATTTTCTGAAATTGATAAATTGGTTAACTTACGAGTTGATTGACACTATACTTATTTCTTATAGTCGTGAAAGAACTTAATAAAGAATCGAATCAAGTTCCGACCTATATTCTAGATTTAAACTCGAGTCTTATTCAATATAACAAATTCATACTGTGAATGATGAAAATATTTTTTGAAAAGTTTGGGCTACCACCTAGTTAGGTATATTTTGAGATCACAGTAAAGAATATCGTAAAACTTCTATTATAGTAAATAGTTCAAATAAACGTGTGCCAGAAATCTTCTAATTATATCAAACCAGAATACAAATAATTTAGTGAATATTTATACTGTATAACCACTAAATTGAATTGTATTCTCATCCTACATCAAAAATTATCTGAATAAGTTATTTTATTCGAATCAGAAAAATAGAAAAAATTACGCACCTCTTGTTTTAAACTTTCTGGACCATTTAAAACAACAAAAAGGCCGATAAAATTTTGGAAAGTTTGTATTATGATGTAGCGGAAATAATCAAGTCTATTTTCGTACATTATTATCATAACAACGACGTACATCACTTTCATGGATGGCACTATTATGTTGAAGAATAAAGGCCACATGGTTAGTTCATCGAACATGTTGATGAGATCTGATAGATGTGCTACCAATGTTGTACATTTGCCAATGTTTTCAGACAAAATAGTATTCTTTCTTTGGAAGGTAGACTTAGTACAGCTTTCGAGTGTACTGATTTTGTCCATTTCAAGACGTATTACTTTGGATGCTAGTTCTTTCCATAAGTAGTTGATTATTCCAATGAAATCAACTATGGCTATAATGAATAGATTCAAGACACAAAATACAATATATTCAACGTGTCCAATATCATAAGATAGATATTTGATAAGTCTCGAGAAATAAAGATGGCACCAATATATTTTCGATAATAGTAGCATTACAATTAAAACTTCAGTAGAAGTCTTGCAATCTATCTTCCTAAAGGCGAACTTGATCATATTACTTTGAAATTTATCAATTTTCCACAATTTCCAGGATATATAAGAATTGACTAGAAGCAGATTAATCGAGTAAACATATTGATCTATGATGACTGTTGGGTGAACGAATATTCCTTTATTTTTCCAGAAAGATTCTTTAGATACATCAATCAAAATTTGTAATGTTTTCATCACTAAATACATTGCCAAAATCATCGTCAGAAGTAGACTCCCGGTTCGAATCACGGTGCTCTTGCTCCTTCTAGTCCATACCAGATGCGGTAGGAGGTACTTAACTTTCCAGCAAACGGAGATTGCAGTGATGATCTTCATAGCTTCACTTCTCTTCTTACAATGAGTGAAATATCGAACAGACTCAGTTGTATTGTTTACTCTCAATAACATATTGATCTCATAAATAATATTGTCTGTTTACTACATAATTAATAAAGAAAGTATTGACCTGTCATCTAAGGATGATTAATACTAGATCATAATTATAGCCCATGTATCTTAGAAATTAATTATCGAACAGTTTATATTTTATTTATTCATTTAATTCTACAATTTATACCTGATACTCTAGACTCCTAGAGTCTAGTCTGACATACATTCAAACTCCTACGTTATGAAGTATTGTTTTTTTCATAACTCAGAGCCACTTCATTATTCAGGGACACTGATAGTTTTCTATGATGAAAATTTCGGAGAAAAATATAGTTTTTGAGGGGTAACTATAGGACGAAATTCATGCCGTATATCGTTTTCTATAATTTAGACATAGAAAGTACTTTATATCTCAGGTGTATTTCATAACTCAGGTCCTTCATCACTCGATGGCTTCTTAACGAAGAACTTCGTAACTCAGGAGCTTTTCTGTATATTCAAATTGAAATTTTCCGGAATTGAATTCTTAACGAATAAATAAAATTTGAAGTAATTGCTTAGTTTCCCCTTGTCCATAGGCATAGTCTTTCTCTATTTACTTTCTAAAGGTCACCTGTTCTTTTGCATTCCTGAACTCTGAAATTTAAGTGAAATTTTCACCTGAAGATGTATTAGCTGCAGAGCTTCTGAATGCCTCTTCGCGTCTAATTGTCCCGCTAGGAGTGCAGCCTTTAAGAACACCCCTGATTGTTGGGGTTGTCGTTGGGATTTTGGGAGAATCGTCACTACTTCTTCAATAGTCAACCGATTTGATTGAAACAAACTTCAAATGATAGCCTGATTTATTCGCTACACTTATTAATCAATAGAATTTTAAAATGATAATTTCAAATTTCAAAATTTGATAAAATATAATCGTATGGACTTGTAGGGTCTTTCCCATTTGACGACCCCCACCAGATTTAATTTAAATTAATTTTTTTATATGTACAGTAAAACTCCTAAGTTATGAAGTTTTTTTTATGAAGCACCCGAGTAATGAAGGACCTGAATTATGAAATGCACCTCATTTATGAAGTAGTTTTCTTTGTTTAAATCATAGAAAACTATGGTTTTGGAGGTATAACTACACCTTTTCCAAGTCAAGTTGGCAGAAATGAATAATGAATTGGCAGAATTGAAAATGAATTGGCACAAGTGAAAGTCGTATTGTAGAAGTAAAAATGAAAAATGCAAGTATGACAAGCAATTACAGAATTAAGTGTTTTTTTTAATGAAAATTACAACTTCAGTACAATAGTGGGTTATTGCAATCTTCTCCACTAGAATAAGATAGAGTATTATAAGATAATACTATATTATAGAATGACACTATATTATAGGATAATACTCTATTATATAATAATAATCTATTATAGGATAATACCCAATTATACGGTAATAGCCCATTGTATGAAGATACCCAATAATTATTATAGGATGATGCTCAAATATAGGATACCATCTATAATTGTGTATTATCCTATAATGGAGTATTATATATGAAAATGTAAATCAGGAAGGCAAAGATTTGTTAAACAGATTAGGTTAACAATAAATCGGATATATTGAGTATAAACTGTGTTTTCTTTATTGTTTGAGATTTAAATGATGTGTATTTTTGTTAATGATTTAGATTTAGGCATAAATGACTACTACCATTATATATATCAATTTTTGTACAATAATGAGTTGCTATATTTATTTCCCACAACATTAACCTAATATTTGTTTAATTTTGTATTATTACAAAAATATATCCATATTAAAATTATACCATAGTTATCCCTCAATGACAAAAATTCTCTATGATTTTAATCACAGAAAACTTTCACTGCATACGAATTATGAAGTGGCTCTGAGTTATGAAGTAACCAATACTTCATAACTCAGGAGTTTCACTGTATTTTTGTCCATAGAATTCGAAAATGAAAACTGTTTTTTGTAGAAACTAATAGTTTTTGAGATATGAGGGTTTAAAGTTATTTATATCCTATGTATTACTGAAGGATTGAGAACTTTGAAAAAACTCGTGTTCTCATTGAAATTACTCAAACAATATATATATTTTTGGCATGAAACAGTAATGTAGTTTGTTTTATCTGCTAGTTTGTTGTACTGCACACTTTATGATTGTTTAATGACCTGGAAGGGGGGTATGGGGGGCGGCTCGCCCCCCATTACACATTTCAGTATTGAAGTAATAATTTGAAAATATCACTGAAACTGGAATTATTTTTGATATATGTATTTCGTGGGGCGTGCCGCCCTCCGAACCCCCCTGCCAGGTCATTAAACAATCATGAAGTGTGCAGCACAACAAACTAGCGGATACAACAAACTACATTACTGTTTCATGCCAAAAATATATATTGTTTGAGTAATTTCTATGAAAACACGAGTTTTTTCAAAGTTCTCAATCCTTCAGTAATAATACATAGGAAATAAATAACTTTAAATCCTCATATCTCAAAAACTATTAGTTTCTACAAAAAACGGTTCTGATTTTCGGATTCTATGGACAAATATACATATAAATAAATAATTTAAATTAAATTTGGTGGGATTCGTCAAATGGGAAAGAGCGGACTTGTAATTTCGATCGATTTTGTCACTAAAATGGCTTCTTCTTCTTCAGTAATGAATCGATTTGGTTGAAACAAGCTTCAATTGGCAGACTGGTGTATCTACTACAATTTCGAGAAAAAAGAATTTTGAAAAATTCAATTTTAATGGTCAAAATTTAAAATTCTGTATGGACTTGGAATCTTCCCTGGTGATACCACTAAAATTGCTTCTTCTTCAATAATGATTCGATTTGTTTGAAATAAGCTTTAATATGTAGACTGGTGTATTTACTACCATTTCTAGAGAGTAGAACATTGAAATTTAATTTATTAATACTCTAAATATTTAATTTTGTATGGACTTGTTTCTTCTTCCTGGATTAGGTGGTGATTTTTCGGGATTGGGAAGAGATTGGGAAGTGGAAGGATTGTGTGCAATTCTCAAGATTGGGTGCAATTTTCTCAAAATTGGTTTTTGCTCTCAGGATTGGGTGTTGCTCTCAGGATTGGGTGCTGTTCTCAGGATTGGGTGCTGTTCTCAGGATTTGGTGCTGTTCTCAGGATTGGGAGCAATTTTCTCCGGATTGAGTGCAAGAGTGTTGCTATTGCTCGAATTTGGTAATTTACTGTTGTAAGACTGCTGTCAAACCTGAGTTGCCAAATATTCGATTGTTTGTATTATTTTTTGAAGGAATGAAAAATGAATTACCATATTGGAGCATAAATATTTGATGTAAATGGATGTTATTTATTGCTACGACCCGCTAGGAGCACATCCTAAGAACACCCCAGATTGCTGTTGGTGATTTTGTGAAAATCGTTACTAGTCCTTCAATATTGAACCGATTTGATTGAAACAAACTGTAAGTGGTAGTCTGGCTTATTTTCAACACTTTCTGAAAAATGGAATAAAAAAAATTCAAATGTCAAGATTTGATAAAAATATTTATGTATAGATTTGTAAATTCATTCGATATTGACACTTAAGTTACTCTTTCTCTTTCTATAAATCGAAAATAGTTTTAATAGGTAGTAATTTTGCTAGTATAATCGTCATATAAAAGTCAAAAATTATAATTCTGTGTGGACTTGTTTTTCACTTGCTGGCACATATTAAAGTTAGGTAGCTCTTCTACTTCAATAATGAACTGATTCGATTGAAGCAAATTTCTAATGGTAGCTTTAAATGCTCACTTTAGAGGGTAGGAAAGTGAATTACGGAATTTCCATTGACTTTGTGATTTTTCTGTGCCCCTGACCGGGGAGTATCACCCGGGCTGTTATGTCTTGTTAATTAAAGGACATTCAGAATTGACGAAAGTTTATATCTTGAGATTCGAGAATACAAAAATATTAGTTAAATTCGACTGATCGATGAATAGGATCTCATTAATAGAGGTTAGATCAGTTGATCTTTAATCGTCATGTCAATATTTGCATCACAAAGATCTTGGAACATGTTTAGGTAAATTGCTAAAAACAATTGCTCGAAAATCAATTGCTCGAATGAACAATTGTGAATACCCAATTTGTTAGTATGCCAGTTCTTTATTCAAACAAATGAAAGTGTACATTCTGTCACTATGCCGACCTAGAAAGGCTGGCTTCACTTCTATCATTGGGGGGGGGGTGCTAACTAACCAAAATCCTATCTATCCAAACATTCGATCAATATTGCTCATTCGAACAGTTGTTCATATGAGGACATTATTTGAACATTAACTTACTGAAATTGTGGCCAAACATTCGCTTTATCATTATCAATTGGCTGAACATTTCCGTGTTTGAACATCAAAATATTAGAGAATTATGTAAACATTCGGACATCAATATAAGTCTGCTGAAGATTTTCTCGTTCGAATCTATAATATAAGATACATATTATAGACTATACAAATACATAGTGGAAAAAGATGTCATGAACTGCACTTCGAGTTTGATAACAGATAGTGATCTTTTAGAAATTTAGATGTTAGGGGAATGTGCATAATTGATCACCTCGGACATAATTATATCACTTAGATTTTTGAGATCAGTTAGGACAGTTTATTAGGAATTTTCATTGTTTAATAATTGATCTAGTTAAAGTCTATCATTTATATAGAAAATAATATTGAATTGTAAATTTGTCCTTTAGATACGCTTCTAATTTTCGACATTTTTGACACTTTATATAGGTAGCTAAAAAGAGCCATTTCAAGAATAATATTTGTTTTGGAAACGCTTCGTTTTTGAGTTACATATTTGAAGGTGGAAAACAATACTGTGACGAGTTAAATTTTTAATTGTAGTGGTTTATGATTAATTAGTGCATAAATTACAACATCATACTTTATATCACATTCTAATGATAATTTAAAAATAGAAAGAAGATACATCTTATATCACTGCACAGTTCATACAATTTAATTCAATTAAAAACATAGAAATTAATATTTCAAAATAAAATATTACTATTATGGAGGCTACCGTATTGAATCAGAATTAAGTAGCTTATTGATTTGCTTACTGCTGAGCCAATGAAAGGAGATTGGTGCTTGAAGAGTGGGGATTAATATTTTCTACCATACGTTACACTCGTGATTTAATATCTCTGTTATAAGAGACATGTAGTTAAATCACTTCTCTGGCCTGTGGTTCATTCTCACATGATGTACTGAAGTGCGTTGAAATCGTCTGATTAGCAGAAACTGAACCTCATACTGGAAACTGAATGCTCACAATGATGTACGTCACAGTCAGGCTTATGAACTGAAATTTCAATTGTTTATATTGTTCTGCATCTATCACGAAATTAGAATTCATGATCTCAACGGTTGTTAAATTAATCATTTATAAAATCGCTTCTCAAATCCAAACTTACGTGCAAGAAGCAGTGACGTCCAATCGTGAACATACTGAGAACCTGTTGTTCCGAAATGTCTTCTATGGTCGATTCAGTAAAATTTAGAAAATATAATATGCTACATCAATTTTAATGATATATTGTCAAGCAATTAGTATCTGTTAAAGATGTAAGTGAGACTAAGCATCAAATGGATAGATAAAATTCCTTTGCATGATCTGTACCTAATTTTTCCCTGTTAACATTAACCATTTCGAGCCAAGTAATAATTAAATATCGAAGAATAAATGAATAACTATATAATAACATGGTTATTTTCTAAAAGCTTTCTAAAAAAGATAAGGCTATGAACATATGATAAAAAATAGTATTACATATTGTGGGTTAACTAAACATTTTATATTCCGAAAACAAGTTTTGCTAAAATGTAATGCATGTATCGTTTGCAAATCTATAAGCAAAAAGATAGAGAATTAGCGTCTTGCATCATTGCACTTTTTTTAGATAGGATAAGCTTTTAGATAGGATAATTATATGGTTAAGGGACCGTCTTCCTAAGAAAATAAAAAGTTGATTAACTAATTTACAAATTTAAAATTTTCAGGGTTAATGCAGCTATTCAAATGGAGTATTTTATATTTAGTTTTTTTTTTACAACTTTGACCACTTAACCCCCACCTCAAAAAAAATAGAGGGGTACATTTAAAGGGCATCAACCCATTCAGTCTTTAAGCTAGAAACATGGGGTTGGTTTCATCTTGTTCAGAATTTAGTTGTCCAAAAATAACAGAACCATTTTTCTGAAACTCTTCTAAGAAAAAGTGCAAAAGAACATTTTCTATTTTTTTTTTTTCAAAAACATTGATTTTTTTCAAAAACATTGATTTTTTTTCATTCATATATCTCATTATACTTTGTCACCAATTGAAAAATTTGAAAAAACCCGTCTGTAACTTGGTGAGCAGTTCATTTATGAAAAAAATGTAATTCTAGCTCATAAACTGAAGGAGTTGATGCCTTTTGCAGTTGAAAAAATGAACTTTTCATGAGAGCCAATTTACTGATATTTTTTGGATAAAAATTGTCTTAATCAAATAATTCTGGTTCTATAACTTGGCGTGGAGGATCTTGTTTGGGTGTTGTGTCCTCTTTTTGATACATCTAGTCAACAAATCATTTGATGTTAGACCCAAATAAACCTTCAATATCTGTGCTGACAGGTCTTTTGACAGACCTGACAGGTTTAATTTGAATTATATTTATCTGTTTTTGAAGCAATTCTAGATTGTTTTTAGCTCTAATATTTCAACATCTTATCAGGGAGACTATAAGACAGCATTTTATACTATAAAAAATTCTTATTTTTTCAAATTGAGGGAGACGGTCCCCTCAAACCAACACCTTTTTAAATGAATATAGCAATGACTAACATGTATAACTGTATAATCTATAGAGTAGGCGTATATATTAACATTACTGTCCATTTTTTCAATTTCGAATAGCTATCATATTGCTATTATTGTTTTAGATCTTCTAATCTAAGGTTTCCACTCCTAAAATTAACTTTTGTGTGGGTATTCTTTTTTTTAAAAAGACAATGATTTCCCATTAAAACAAAAAGAAATTCCTTCAGGAACTACGAGTGGGGGTTGAGTTCCCTGAAGGGGTGGAACCGTCCTTCTAAAATTTCATTAACATTTCTATGCCGTAATAGTTCATAAAATAAAACAGGTAAACGTCTAGAAAGTTTATTGTTTGTGATGATAAAATATAGCGCGTAAATACGCACTTACAATTATTTAAGGAAATTCAGTGTGAGAAAACAATAAAATAAAAAAAATCGAAGGTGCACTACTTTAAATAGTTATTGGTTATGAAGGATGTCACTTTTATTTAGATTTTGAGGTCAATACTAGAACTCTTGTTAATCAATATAGGTTGATTTAACCTTCTCTGAACAGTCTAGAAACAGAAGTTTTAAGAAGTGGTAATCATGATTGCAACTGCTAAAAAATCTTATTTTATTGTATTCTCAAAATAATTTTTCACGTATCCATGCGCTATGACTTCCCATTTAATTTTCAACAATTTGACGAATGGAAACTTTTCCACTAGCTATATTCTATTGACAACTAGTTCTTATGTGCCTTCTTTGAAGTGATATCTTTAAAATTAAGCAGTATTACTTCCTACATTTCTTTGTGATAGATTTGCCCTACATTATTTGTCTCGCAAAATATTCTTCACTAAAGCCCGTATTACACTGTGGCGCTCGCCATAGCGGTGTTGTCTCTCTCTACAGATATGGCGCTCACCATTCTCAAAATTGCTATTACACTAGAAGAGTCAATATGGCGGTGATCGTGCATTGAAATTTAGGGAAAATTGAAAAATTTACTATGAAATGAATCGTACCAATAAAATTCGATGTCATCACGAATATATATTCAGTTAATTATCTTTTTGATAGTTTTGTGAAGCAATGCCATGCGTATATATTGAAAAGTTTAATTCCATTGATTGTATGGCAACACTAGAGACTACACAGAAGCGTTCATTCCTTTTTTGTATCGCGCAGTAGCCGTACAAAGTCTTAAATAACTTTTAAAATGAAACTAAATACTTTTTCCACTACTTCAAATCTCTTTAGCAGGCTTCAGTGACAATTTCATCACCTCTAAAACGGTGGCGGTGTTGGTTCTATCGCGCAGTGAGCGATCACAATTTCGTGGTGCTCGCCAAGACATTTTTCACTATTAGAGAGAAAAGGGGCGGAGTTAGAGAGAAAAATAACAAAAATGTGGCGACCGCCATAGCGCGCGCCACAGTGTAATACGGGCTTAACTCATTCTAATAACAGTCTTTGTGTTTTGACATCAGGTGCGCCTTAAGGTGGGTCGAATGCTTTGCCCTGAAGGTACAGTAGGTGCAGGCGAAGGGTCTCTCGTCAGAGTGACTCTTTTCGTGCCTCTTCAGCGAAGACAAGAACCAGAAGGGACGGGAGCAATGGGAACAGTGGTACTTCGCTTCACCAGGGTCTAGTTGAGGTGGCAGCACTAGTGACTGAACGGTGTACTGGGAGCCCTGGAAAGAGGTACATTTATTATTTCATTTAGAAATTCCTAGTTACTAGAAAGTGTTTGAAGAATGAGGATAAGAGAGCAGATAAACTTACCAACCTTCTACTTCATTGATGGCTATGTTTTTGGAGGAAGAAAAGCTACTCTATATTTATTTATTACAATAGCGAAAGAGAAGATGGGTAAAAATACCCATCGATAGGGAAGAACTACATATGATCCGATTTACAACAGTTCAAACTTAAGGTACGCCCACCTCCTCCATCTTCATTTCCGTAGATATTTTCTGGCTATACTTATAGTAGCTAACGACACAAAATATAACAAAGAAGAACTTCGAAATCATCATTCATTTTTATTTGCAACTATCAGATAAAGAAAATATTTCAACAATGCCAGGACTGCAAGGTACAGGTGTCCGCTGATGGATGGCTGCATTAAACTGTAACAATTCCTCCTAAAATCAGAAAACCTATTCTCTCTAACTAACCAATAATTATTATTTCAGATTACAGAGCCCCTACAGATTTAATTGAAATAATTTAAAGGATAAAGAGATGATTTAAATGAAATTCAGATTTATTTCGGTTTGTCAAATTTTTCTTTATGTTCGTTTACTATTGAGTTACTTTTTAAATTAAAATTAATTGCAGAAAGAAATAGAAACTCTAACATCACTCAAAAAACTAAACCAAATTATTCTATTAAAGTGACACTATGTAGGGTACGTTACGAGTTATCGACCAGTTCCACGTTTTGGATCGTGGAAATAATTTAATATTTTAGTTGGCATCTAAATACGCCGACAGTGGCACGATGAAAACATTTTTTTTTTCTTGCTTGATCGAAAATGTGTAACTGATCGATGATTCGGACACTATATCCTATAGCAATATTTGAATAGCTAAATTCTTATATATTTGAATATCCAATTAATTTGAAGTTAGAAACATTTGATTAACTTTGTTTACTTAGTATCTTAATCATTCAATTCTGAAAGCTAATTTAAGGCAAAACTTTATTATTTTGTCAAGGTGTTTCAGAGGGAGAGTTTTCAAACTATTTATTGCAATAAATGAAGGAGATTGAAAAAAGAGCAGAACAATCCTTTTTATGGAAAATAATGAACATTAGTTTACAAATACTGCTTTAGTAATTGATAACTTATAAATAATTCTGTACAAATAGTATTACTACACACAGACGTCGATAATCATCTCGTTAAATTACTATTTACATCGACAGCTGACAATACCTACTAGTATGTAAATTACAGGTAAAACGCCTACTACCAACAGGTAGTGGTAATTAATAACAACAGAATTAGGGCCAGTTACTTAGTATTGGACAGTTTTACATCTTCAGTCATATAAGAAAAAAATATAATTAATATTTTATTTTTATTGGTATCCATGATACCTGTAGGATACAAATTAAAATAAAAGTTAAATAATGACTATATATATTTTTCTTCTATGATCGAAGATGTGAAACTGACCCATAATTCGTAACTTACTAATCTTAACAGCCTGCGACAGTGAGGTATAAGCACTGTTGATTTATAATACATTTCATTGGATCATTTAGTTGGGGAATTAAAGCTTACGAAAGGAAAATAAATACAAGGGACTTAGAAGAAGAATGGAAACAGGAAAGTGGCTCCATGACCAAATTCACCTACCACAATTCAGTAAAAATGTTCATGGATGCAGAGAAGCTACTCTATGAATGCAGTCATAAACCAAGGAATATGGCGAAAAGGGACACAAGAACCGGTGACAGCACTCACGGATGGAAGAGGAAAATGAAGAGGTGATAGTAGCTAAATGAAGTAGAATGTTTTGTATCAAAAGAGTTCATTGACTTTTATACATTGAAACTACAATTGGAATAACTTCTATTGTATGAAATATAGCAATACTTAGCTCAGAATTACAAATTGAGATCAGATAAACATGTTCATGTTAATGGCTGGGGATTTTACAGTTAATGCGAAATATGCAAACAAAACACAACTACTTCATAAATCACAAGTGAAGTGGCACATCACTTTCACCATAGCTAAATTTATTTAAAAGAATATATGTTAAATGCCAAAGCTAGCGTCTAGAGTTTTATTTTCTCGCGTTATTTTGATCGACAAAAGACTACAATTAAACTTAAATCGATAATAAATATGAAACTAATACAAACTCAACAGTTCTCATCATTGCAGTATTATAAATCTGCTATCTCCAGCCACTTTTAGTGTATATTTTAAAGGACTATATTTTCCTCTCAATTTCATTAATTGCAGATAGCCTAATAAAGTAATAATCATCGTCTAGACGAGGAGGCATCAAGCATGAAGTGAATGACTAAAGCGTGACGTCGCTCTTGACACTCGTATTGAAGACGAGGTTATGCCTTTCTCTCAGATGTTTGTTGTAGTTGCCTTTCTGTCTGGTCCTGTATGGACAGTAGACACAGGCGTAAGGCAACTCGCCAGTGTGAATCATGTAGTGGGTTTTGAACTTGTACTTGTGGAAGAACACTGCCCCACACACCGGACAAACTGCAGGCTTGTAGAGCCCTATGGGACCAATATCGGGCAGTTGGTCAAACGGGACAACAGGGTACTGTTTCGAGGTCTCTTGGGGTGCTTTGCAAACCTGCATGACACACAGGAAAATGGTTACAATTTGGACAGGAGCATTTCTTTCAAGAGTTAGAGAGAGAGGCGAGGAGAACTGAAGATAAAACTAAAAAATAATATATACAGATGAAAATATACAACTTAGCATTACAATACACTAAACAAAAATAGGACATTGTGTGATCACCTTGAAGAAGGATTAATGTGGTATTAATTTTGCTTAAATCACAATTAATAAAAAAAACTACAGTTAGAAGAAATTATTGTCATCACATCGTTAACAATTCGGATGGAATAATCAAAATGAAACGGTACAAACAATATTAAACTAAACACACTTTATTTATTAAAAATGAGAGCACAGATATTGTCCTGCAATACTCCGTTCTGTTGAAGTTACAGACTATACATCAGAAGCAAGACACAAATACGAATACACACAAGAAGAGCACCAAAGAAAACATCTTTATCTAACAATGTTGTGAAAATATTTTGCAGTTCAGGAGTTATTTATGGTTTGGAAGGTGAATCTATCGTCAAAAAAAGTTTGAGTAGTTAGCTACAGAGTAATAAGAGACGGAGAGGCAATAGTGAACATATCAAAAATGAAAGCAAAAGTCTTTAGAATTTAAGGTAGGAAAGGCTTCAAGATTGCTTAGCATTGTGCGTTTTAGTGTGTGAGTGTAGGTTGGAGAGGGAGGCAGCCCTGTAGCTGCAGAAGTGGCACTGGAAGGGCTTTTCTCCAGTGTGTTTGCGGTAGTGAGTGCGGAAGTTGTTCCTGTGGTCGAAAAGCTTTCCACACTCGGGGCAGATGTAGAGAGAGCGTGATGCGTGAACGTTCCTGCAGGAGTCTGCTATTGCTTCGAAAGACAGGTCAACATTGGACTGACGGACAACACTGGAAAAGACCTGCAAAGAAATAATAAGTGGTAATTGAATATTCAGAGGGAAATTAGCCTATAGTGCCAAATAGTTGAGAAGTTTAGTAACTCCTTGGGATATAATTTAAATTTTATATCTCAATTTATCTGCTTCGATCGTTTTCAAGGGGATACTCAAACAAATTAGCTAATTATATACAATGAACCTGTAGTTACATAAAATATAGGAAGGAATTACATACTTTCTCTATTAGAACAAATTAATTCTCAATTTCCACAATTATTAAAATAAAATAATAATGGTTGATATTTGCATTATCAAACATAAACATTAATATTTAAATTGTTAAAATATAAAAATTATAATGAAAATTGATACATTACTGCAATACAAATCGATATTACAAATACAATGTATAAATTGATATAATTTTGTTGTAATAATAGTGGAAATATAAAATTAATTTTCAGATAAAGAAAAATTATGTAATTTATTTATACCTATATGTAGGTAACATATCTAAAAGCTCATGTATATATTTAGCTATTTTATTTATTTAGTTGATAGATTGAGAGATAAATCAAATTAAACTTGACAACAAAAATGTGAATCTGATAAATGGGATTATTTGGCACTGTAGGACAATTTGGAGACGAAAACTAACTACAATTAATTTTACACTACCGCTAATAATAAGTAATTACAAGTAGATTCAAATGAGAAGCAAGAGAAGAGGGAAGAAGAAGAGGCAGAACTTTTACCTGGTTAGTTTAACTATTCAGAGATGTTTTTAGTGTCGTTATGTTTCCTTTTCATGTGTCTGCTGAGGTTACCAAGTCTCGCCGCACTATAGAAACAAATAGGACAACTGTAAGGTCGTTCTCCAGTGTGTGTTCTGTAGTGTCGTAAGAAGTCGTGTTTTCCGAAAAACATTTTATGGCACAGGTAGCAAGAGTAAGTTCCACCTTCATTTTTACATTCATTCATTATCTCCTCGAAAGGTAGGGGTTTTCCATACTTTCCTTCGTCAGAGTAGTAAATTTGATCTTGAATCTGCAAAAACAAAATAAATTTCATCTTCGTGCGCCATCTTTGATAAATCGGAGCAAAAAAGCAGACATAAATCCCATTCTACAACAAAAACAACAAAGGACTTGGTAAGGATTCTAGCGTAACGTTTATATTCGAATGCAAAATATATACTACATATTCAACTATTAGAGTTTATAATAGAGGGATAGCAACCCAAGTATAAACAATATAATAACGCGAAGAAGGAGTGGAGGAGAGAGATATAGGGTAGAAAATGCGGTAACAGCAAATAAAATATAATTACCTGGTTGACGCTTGCTGTCAACTGTTATCTTGTGCACTCCTCTGGTATGTCGGTACAAGTTAGACATGGACGTGGTTCTATAATGACAAATTTTACATGAGAAAGGTCTTTCGCCGGTGTGTGTCCTATAATGGTATCTGAAGTCTGCTTTCCTACAGAATGACTTTTGGCAGATGCAGCAAAAGAAAATGATACCTCCATTGCTAGATGACTTGCAACTATCGACTACTTCATCAAATGGTAGAATTGCGGAAAGATCGGAAGCTTCAGTGAGTGTATTCGGTGGGGGCCACATCTGAGGAGGAGAGCAATTTTCAGTCACTTCCTGAACAAACTTATGTACAATCACAACTAATTTCATTTAGTATGAATCAAGAAGTAGGCAAAGCAGTTCCCATTTCCCAGTTACAATCAGGTGATAAAGGATGAAAAATGAAAAACTTGAAGACAGGAGAAATGTATATTTACCTCGGTGCATCTTCGCCGGAGGAACCAACTTGTGAATGCTTCTGATGTGACGGTAGAGGTTAGACATTGAAGTAGTTCTGTAATCGCAGTGCACACACGAGAAAGGTCTTTCTCCAGTGTGTATGCGGTAGTGGTATCGGAAATGAGGTTTCCTATGGAAAGTCTTGTGACAGAGAAAACACGTGTAGGTACTTCCTTTGCCTGGCACTTTACAACTTTCAACTATTTGTTCGAATGGTAACAGATCACAATTAGGGTTTTCATTGGTCAAGCTTTCCGGGAAGGGAACCTGCAAACAAGAGGGTGACAATCAGCGAGTGTTCAACTGCCAATTTGCAATATTTAGACTGGCAATTTCACTCACTTCAAACAACAATCATCAAACTAATATAGATAATATCCTAGAAATTAATTAACCCGAGTGATCTATAAAAACGTAGAGTAGAAAACTTACCTTTTTTGCATTTTCCACAAAGGTAATTCTATTCACCAAACAATATATTAAATATCACTGATAAGTATTTTCTAGAATAGCTAAAACAACTTAAAATTATTGATGAATGCGAGAAAGAGTTTGATCTTAACAAATTTTATTTATAATTTACTAGGTATGTAACATTCAGTCCATAACATCAAGCCATATTGCTTATATTATAAAAGGAAAAGATGAGGACTTTAAAGAAGCAGTAAAACAGGAAAGTGGTTCTATGAATAAAATCACCTGCCACCAATCGGCAACAATAATTATAGCTACAAAACAGCTACTAGTGAATAAATACAGTGAGCTCTATATAAAGTGAACAAAACTGGCACAATGGCTAAATTTTTTATAAGTGTCACCAATCTTTGTATTGTTTAACTTATCCTATCATAATTAAACTATAAAAAAATAAGTAATTAAAACTACGATCCATTTCTAAACAGTTGATTTTTAGAAGCACACAGAGGCTAATATTTACCTTTAAAATTAACTTTAGTTGTTTCAGCGACTTGGTGGATACCCTTCATGTGTCTGCGTAAAGAGGAGTACCGAGTGGCTTTGAAGGGACACAAACTGCAGCTGTGAGGTTTCTCCCCCGTGTGTGTTCTGTAGTGGCGCTGAAAATCTGTCTTGTTGACGAACATCCTCCTGCAAATGTAACACTGGTAACAACTGCCCTTCCCCGGTGCTTTGCAGTCCTGATAGATTTCTTCAAAGGGTAAAAGATTCATATTGAGTTGTGATCCATCATCCATCTGTAAATTGGAGAGCACAGCGATTATAACCTTATTTCGAATTCTGCATATTCGTGAATGTTGTTGTTATGTTCGAGAGTCCAAACCTCAACGAGTAGAATTCATCCGCTGTTCTTCTTTGAAAAACTCGGAGATGCTCCACGAGTGACAAAATTAGGATTCCTGATTCTTTCTATTTCCACGTTTTCCTTAATTTATTATAGCAAATCATTATTAACTTAGTAGAAGTTGTTACGTGTCATTTGATATCAAAAGCCATAGCACTCGCGTCAAAATAAAAAAAATTAAAGAGAATTTAACCAAAATATAACAATTTCAGGATTAAGTGCCAAGAAAGTTTTGAAAGGTAATATTATTTAAAAAACATGATTTAAAATTAGCTAAAAAGAACACTTGAAAAAAGAAATAAAAAGAATAATTAAAGAAAGAGAGTGCATGTAACAAAAGACTTTATAGAAGAAGACAATTGAAGTTTCTACCATGTGTGGGGGCATTAAATTCCTTGCCACTTGGACCATTTAATAAATTTGATAGTCCGTACTTTCGTACTTTATAAAAATAATTCCCTCCAAAATATTAGGTGACGAAAAGCAAAGAAGAGTTTCATACATATATTTACTAGTTTCATACGACATATAAACAGTGAATCCAGTACAAAGATATCTTAAAAGATAGTTACAAAAGAAACAGTCATTAAGTTACTAATAAAATCGTTTAAATAGCTCCTTCATTTGAATCCAAAGAAGATGTTCATTGTCTAAGATGTCCGCCATTGTGCACACAGATCAAATGCCTCTTAAGGGCTGAACCAACAGCAGTTTTGTAGGTACACAAGTGACAGGAGAAAGGTTTCTCCCCGGTATGAGTACGGTAGTGACGCTGGAAATCTGTTCTATTGCCCGTTATCTTGGCGCAAATGATGCACGCGTAAACCCTGCCCTTGCCAGGTACCCTGCAGCTATCCACTATTTCATCGAATGGCAAGCAGGATACTTGGTGTCCTTCCAACCTCTGCAAATTGAATAGCGAAACACATTAAAGCAAGCGCCACCAACTCTCACCAAACATCTAAACTGAATATTAACAATTTGATAAATGTACACAAATCCTATTCTGTACAATAAAACCTCTTGATACAAAGTAATGAACATCCTTAAAAAATAAAACTAGGATATAATATAGCGAAATGATTAGATGACAAAGTAGAGAAACTATACAAACACAGTTCAGCAATCTTAAAGATCAGATACATCATTATTTAGACAATCACTGAAATTTGACAAAATATTTGAAATGAACAAGCGAAGATATTACAAAAAATGAATGATTTAGAATATTGGCTCCATTAAGTTATTAGTGGAGTATCGTAAGTTGTGTATTCGTCTCATGTGTCTCCCCAGATGAGAAGAAGTTTTAGTTTTGAAAGGACAGACGGTGCAGTTGTAGGGTTTTTCCCCGGTGTGGGTACGGTAGTGACGCTGGAAATCTGACCGACTGCCAGCACTCTTCTTGCACACCAGACACACGTAAAAACCCACACCTCTGCCACCAGCTCTGCAAGAATCCACGATTTCTTCAAATGGCAAATACGGAATGATTGGAGTTTTTTCTGCCTTGGAAAGAATCTGCAATTTGAAGGACGAAAGCATTAGTCTCTTCTCGGTGTTGTTTTTGCAGGCCAAACTAACGAAGGAAATCTTGTAGTTCCTAGAGATGTAGAATGTGTAAAGGAGTCACGACAATCACAAGGAGAAAATGAAATACAGGTGATAAGATGCTTACTAGTGGTGCTATCTGGATAAATAAAAAAGGACACTAAAATTATATTAGAGAAATATAGGTAACTAACTATTAGGTCAACAAAGAAATAGTAGCTTGAACAATAGCGCACTAATAAATTAACTAAATAAAACATATTTTGGATGAATACGTATAAATTAAATAAGATTGGTAGCTTAACTTCGGGCACATTGTGAAAAGTAAGAATAAGGCGTGTCTTTATAAATTAACAGTTAAAAAAACTGTTTAATAACTTTGAACCAAACCTTCAAAAGTAATAATTTAAATAAAACTCAAAAAAATATTTCAATCTGGATCACTGTAGTGAAAAGGAAATCATCTGATGGGTGTTCCTGACGTGATGGTTGAGACCAGCACTGGTTGAACCCTTGTACGGACATAGGGTGCACTGGAAGGGTTTTTCTCGAGTGTGAGTGCGATAGTGACGCTTGAAATCAGTCTTGTCACGCATGGGTCTATTGCACACAGGACAAGTGTATAATCCTCCAGATCCTTGGTTTTTGCAATCTCTATATATAGCTTCAAATGGAGGCAAGTAACCGGAACTCGGGTTGAACATAGGGTTAGAGGCGGGTGGGATCTGCAAATCAGAGATAAAGAAGTCAACTACAATGGAGAGTTGATCTTACAGGTTATGTTCACCACAGGAGACCCTCCTCTCAGTCTACAACATCACAGAGAACATGAAAAGATGGATGGAAGTTCAAAAGACTACAGAGAGTATCGCACAGTTTCCTATGACACAAAAGTCTTTGCGTGAAAACAAACATTTTGATCAGAATGAAGAAGAGTTCCCTACAAAATCTAGCAGCCAAAACATCCGAGCTATAATTTACCTCGTTATTTCTACTTTTTTCCTAATTGATTGGCCACATCTGGGTGGAGGCGCCTTGCGTGCCTATTCAAAGTGGATGAAGTAGCAGCTTTGTAATCGCAGAAGTTACAGCTATAGGGACGCTCGCCAGTATGAATGCGATAGTGTCTTTGGAAATCTCTTTTACAACTGAACAACTTGTTACAAACTGGACAGGAAAAGTAAAGCCTGCCAGGAGGTTTGGAACTCTCTACTATATCATCGAATGGTAGGCAAGCGATGTTTGCAGAGTCGTAGTTCGGAGGTTCCAGGAAAGTCATCTGCAAATTTAGAGTTGAAGCTAGTTAACAAAATGGTCTAGCATATTAATAACTGTAGGACAAAAACATTGGAGAGGAAGAGGTGCGACGAGCAGGACTAGATTCTGGTATTTCTTAACTAGCTTCACTCATTCTGCTTGTTTTCATTAATGGTTCGTTCATATTTTTCTCGTCGAACAAAGATATGAAGATGCATACAATTGGTGGCAGACAAAAAAAAAGTGCGAAAATATGCAGTAAAAAGTAATTACACCAGGTTAATTTACCTTAAATAGAGCAGCTATCAGTGAATATATTGTTTCGCCCTTTTGATTTTGATACTTTACTTAGTTTTCGATCGGGGTTATATTTTACACGGGATAATTTATTCCTGGAATCCCATTTCATTGGCGATACAATAGAGAAGAGATTTGAGGCAGAGATGATTTAATGCAGGAACTGAAATCATTTATTAAACACTAGAATTCGTTTCCATGTTAAGAACTGATAGCAATTTTTCCCAACAACTAGTAAAAATTTCATATTCATATAATTTCTGAATTTACCTATAAATTTCAATAGACACATTTCAATATATTTGAACGCTTAAGAAAAATGGATAAAAAATATCTGACATGCATAATTTTACGTTAATGTAAGTTTTTTACGAGCACCGAGTTATAGTTTGAACCCTTCTTCAATAATGGCAAACTCGAGTATCAACATTTGCTCAGTCATTTTGGGACATTTTGACCCATTGCTAGGCCTATTTAATTCCCTTGATATCAATCCGATGGACTATTAGGTACTGGAGTGTTGAGAGAGACATATTTAGTTAATAGAATTAATTCAGTTAAGAGTCTCATCATGACTCATCGAGAAATTTAAAATCAGCTTCTTTCAGGATTAGAGGTGAGTCTGTCTGTAAAGTGCAGTAGTACACACGTAGGGTTTTTAAGTCTTTCCACCAGACTTTTTTGCTAAACTCCTACTTTTTCCACGAGAATATCATGGTATCCATGATACCTGCAGGTATCATGGATACCAACTGAAATAAATAATTATACAATTTTTTCTTATATTCTCGTTGAAAAAGTACGAGGAGCTTAGCAAAAAATCTGATGAAAAGACTTAAAAACCCTACGTGTGTACGGCCCTTTATAGACGCAAAGGTGGTTAGTTAAAAAACCCTTTCCCTACTGAAACCCATTTCTGTTATTTTAGAAAGCATTTTATACAGTCAAATTAATAGATTGTGTATAATAACTTTAAAAATATATTAACAAGTTTGCAGTTCACAGGGGAAATTTCAGTCATATTCCAAACTTTACATGTTAAAATAGCATATAATTACATGGCTACTGCAGATGCCGTCAGGAGGGAAAGGGAGGGAGGGGAGGGTACGGTTAATTTTCATCTGAAGTATTTTATAATATTATGAACTATAATAAGTTAACCCTTCATCACTCGGTAAACAGGTGTTCATACCTAGTTTGAATGACTATGTTGATTCCATTAAAAACATACTAGCTAAGGCTAATTTTAATCGCACCACCATTGACTATAGTTAACTATGAACTAAATGAAGCAAATTGACATAAATCTCACACTAACAAATAATTAATTATGTGTTTAAAGTCTGCTTTGGAACTAGAGGCCACATTGCTTCAGTGGCTCCGTTAACTAATCACTTAAAAAACACTAAGAAACTAGCATAAAAGTAAATGGAAAAGATAGAAAATACAGTCACTTACCAATGAATATTGTAAAATGGACTACAAAAATTTAAAAGCTGGTAGATGAAGAGCTAACTCTAGCGCCATCCTCTGCAGTTGAAACTGAGTATAAACTAATATAGAAATTGAACAATAACTTCTAAAACCAATAACCACCACACATTGTGTGTATATCTGTTGCGATGAATTTACCTAATTACGCAATTCCGAGAGTGCGCTACGCGTTTTTAACCCTTGAACGCCCAGAGTGCCTGCGAGTCTTGATCCGTTTGGTATATAGATTTATACTTTAGAAACTTTACTCGTGTTGCCGGAAATCCTGGCATTAATTGTATAAGATGTATTATGTGAAACGTATACAATATATTTAGTTTTTATAACATATTATTACCCTGTGAAAATCTGGAGCTCAGGTGATATACACGCGCTGTTGCGTCACATTTTGATTAATACCAAAAATTATCTAATATTGAAATATTCGTAAAAGGATGTTTCTAGTGTGACACATCAGCGGTTGTACTTCAAACGGGCTCCAGAGTCCCACCTGATTGAAAGTAATACAAAAAAAATACTTCAAAACTTGTTGAATTATTTTACTGATGTTTATACGATACATACATACGTAATGAACGATGATATTCACGGAGTTTCAGTACTAACTCAAATCAAGCAGTTATTTTAATAGAGCATTATTATTTAAAATTTGGCACTGTGGGTGATCCAGGGTTATAAACGCGTAGCGCACTCTCGAAATTGCGCGGAACATAACGATTTGAGTATCTATTAGGATGAGAAGGGATAATTAATATGCAAATATTATCAATCATTTATTGACAGAGTATACTATCTAGAACAAGTACATATTTACACATAAATACAGAATTACACACTAATGCTTATGAGCAGCATAAAGTAGCTGTCCATTGAATGAACTAAATACTATTTATAAAAACTAATTAATAAAAAGTACTGAAATAAAACATGTCGTCCGATACATTCAAAGTAAGTTAGGTAATAATATACAGTAAAAATCAGTAGCTACCTAGTTAATACTAATTAAAGTAAGTTTACAAATGTAACGGCAATTGGCAACTGGTTTGGAAATACATAGCATTATTACTGTGAAATAATAGCTGAAGGTATATTTTCAGTGGTTTTTCTTGATGTGTTTGGTGAGGCAGACCACCTGTATAGCGCTGTAACTACACAGGGGACACTGATGGGGCCTCTCGCCGCTGTGGGTCATGTAGTGGCGTTTGAAAGACGCTCTGTGGTGCGTCTGATAGTCACAAAGTGGACAGTGCAAGTATCTGCCGGAGCTGATCTTCAACTCGCCATAGGTGGGGACTCTGTTCATTTTGGAAATATCAGAACTATTCGGTATGATTTCAGCCACCGACTCTTTTTTCCAGGAGAATTCATTGAAGGTCACCTAGAACAGAATATGTAGAGGATAGGCACGGTGCTTATAAAGGACAGGTGGTGAGATGAAACCCAAGAAGAAATGAAGAGTTACTGAAAAGTTTACACACAATTTTACTTGAAATGTTAGAAATTACTGAACAAAATTGAAGGTGTAGTTTTGGTAGAAAGTTTGTTGATTAACTAGTCCCCTGAAGGTGGGAGTGTTTCCTGGCGATGTGACGCCTGACATTTCCAAGCTGACTGGATCTGTAGGAGCAGAAAGTGCACGCGTGAGGTTTCTCCCCGCTATGAATCATGTAGTGTGTTCTGAATTTACTCTTGTCGTCGAAGGTCTTCTTGCAAGCAGGGCAAATAAACCGTGGTGGCTGCTCCATTATTCTTTGACTGAAGTATTCACCACCATCTGAGGCTATGTCGGAAATGGAACTTCCTTGCGAGTTGAAATCAGTATGCATTACCTAAAACGAGAGACATTGCCATGATAGAATCGTACTTGGAAGATTGGCTGGGGAAGGAGGGATGCGAAGCTATTTACACAAATGAAATGAACTCAAATGACTATGAATACGCTACTTAATGGTGTGCGTCATGTTGAGGGTGTGTTTGAAGACGTGTCTCTTGAGGTTGCTCCCATCATTAGTTCTGAAGGGACAGTAAGGACATTGGAGAGGTTTCTCCCCACTGTGTATCATGTAGTGCTTTCGGAAATTAGCTCGAAGGTTGAATTGCCGGCCACATATGTGACAGGTGTAGAAAGAACAACTCGGAATGTTCAGCTCATCAAAAGGCGCTAGGTTTCGTTTTCTAACAGTGGAATCACGGTCAACCTTTTTCTCCTCCAGGATTGACGAAAAAAATTCTCTTTCATTCATCTAAGGGATAGAAACATTCAGTGTCAATTGAGAACTGTTTCAGAGGCAGAAATTGTGCTGGAGATTAAGGTTCAAAATGTGCACTAGCCTTTCAATAATATAAATGTCTAATAAGATAGGATGTGTGTGGGATAAAGTATAAAGTTCAATATTTTAAAAATTGATATGATACCTATACTCCTATAGGCATTACATCTAGGTATATTCCCTACATGCTTCATATAAGTATAATGGATTTGTTCAGGTCAACTAAATCATAACTAACAAATTAAGGTGGAATATTTGATACAAAACAGTATAAAACTGTATAGTTTAGAATTTGGTCTATATATGTTAGAAATTTATTATTATTCCTAACTATACCCCATATTTTCAAAATCTATATTTGATTAAAATAATTATTATATAGTAAACATTAATTCTAAATAAAATTTAAAAACCTGATCCTTCCTTTAACCCTTTAGCGAGCTACTTTTTTTCTGACTTTTTTTTGAGTTTAAACATCAGTAAGAATATAAAAATCATTGATGAGATTTTTTTTTTAATTTATAAAAAAAATTGAAGAGGACACATATGGTCAGTTGGTCCCATAGGACTACTAAATGAAAGGAGACACGAGTGTCCACCTGGTCGCTAAAGGTTTAAACAGTTTATCCTTTTACAAGAAACAATTGCTAATAATGAACTAAAACATGGGTCACACGAAAGTAATTTCTTTAGATCTTCGGTAGGAAGATAGAAGTATTAGATAGCAGGCTGATGCTTCACCAGGGCAAGGACATGTTGCTTGATGGTTTTCTTGGTGCTGCATCTGTATTCACAGTAGCAGGCTGATGCTTCACCAGGGCAAGGACATGTTGCTTGAGGGTTTTCTTGGTGCTGCATCTGTATTCACAGTAGCAGGCTGATGCTTCACCAGGATATGTTTCTTGAGGTTTCCCTTGGTGCTGCATCTGTATTGACAGTAGGGACATGCGAATGGTTTTTCACCGGTGTGGGTGCGATAGTGGGTCTTAAACATGTACTTGTCCTCGTGCCTAACAAAACAGACAGGACAGAAGTAAGGAGGTCCTTTGGGTAAGCTCAATCGGTCGAAGGGCACAGCGTTGGGTATGTACTGTCTTTTTAGGCGACACGCTGATCTACTGTCCTGCGAGGGACCAATGAGAGCAACATCAATCACAACTGCCTTCAATTTCATCCAAAAAATTTCTTACATTCTATTGAAGAGCTCATAGGCGAGCAAAGCAACGTCTACTCAAGCAAGAAGGAGAGGAAGTGTAAATTCTACAGAAAGGTGTGACATCACTATCATGTAAATAGATCTTTTCACAGGTAACTATTAGTTCATAATGAATGTAGCTAATTTCAAGTGCTGGAGGTGAAGTCTGGGGAGGTAGAGATGAAGGTTTATGGTGATAATTTAAGCTACCTAGATAAAAAATATATATCTTAATCACTTAATATCTAAAAAGGATTGACCATTGCGAAGGGATCACATACTGCAATAGGGAGCAGGGGTCTTAAAGATTCTGAAACTCCAACCAACTGAACAAAAGCAACTCCATTCTCGAGTACATTTGGTAATCACATGGAGTTCAGTTCAGAAACTCAAGAGGCATTTTCAGTCCGCAAACCGTGCTTTCGTTGCATGTGTCCCTTGACGCTCTTCTTCTGGACAGATCTGAAGGGACAGAGAGGACAAGCGAAGGGTTTCTCTCCACTGTGCACCATGTAGTGGTTCTTGAAATTGGTTTTGTAGTAGAAAACTTTATCGGGACAGTAAGGGCATGTAAATATTGATGTGGAGGGAAGTTGCAGTTGATGGAAAGGAATGAAATTGCTCTTTTCACTAGTGTTATTTGCTGTTAGGAAGTCAGTAGAGCATTCATTCTGAAACAATGAAATGGTATTCAATGCGAGCAATAGTTCTGCAGATCTTGGCTGGAGGAATAGGAGGGCTTCTTCAGACAGAATTTTTTCGACTAGCTGCACAAGAATTGATTTACTTAATTCATTAAAAGGACCTAGCAATTAGAAATGAAGGATGATATCAAACAATTTGAGTTCCTTTCAGTTAAGTTTAACAAACGATAATTTGAGTGACGACAAAATTAGACATTGGAATGTATTACATGTAACAATGTAGAATAACAAAATAAAAACGTATTTACATATGTCAGAGCTTGCTTATGATATTACAATAGCACGTATTTATAGAGAATAGTCAAAACTATAAAAGCTAAAGTACATGAATAATTTAATTTATACAATTTTACTCGTAATAGAATAATATTCAATATTTAGAAAGAATACACTAACAGTTTTTTATATAAAAACACAAATAACCCTCAAACATCAAATGTTATACATATATAAACAAGAATACAGTAATGTATAGGGTTTTCTAATCCGTGGACAATAAATTATTTGATATCTATCGATTATAGTTGTGAGGCTGGTCGACATGTTTGGCAAGAATGTGACTCTTCAAGTTACTAGACTGCACAGATCTGAAGGAGCAGTACTGGCAGGAGTAGGGCTTTTCACCACTGTGAACCATGTAGTGCACCTTGAAGTTGTAATGGGAACTTGACACCTTACCGCACACGGGACAAGTGTATACCCCTTTCCCCAGTTTGAGTTCACGAAATGGTACCACCCCTTCATTCGAAGTCGCACCACTCAAGAGTTCAGAGAACCGTCTGCGATATTTTTGAGAGCTGCAACTCATTATCTATGAGGTGAAAATGGTACAGGTTTTACTGGTTCCGTGAATCCATATGGAAAACACAATAGAAATGAGCAGAAAAAGAATGGGATTTGCATGAGATAGATGGTGAGATTGAATACTTTCCTCATTGATTAGAATGATATTAGTTGCTGAAGGTTGGAAGGGGGGAGGTAGATATGCGACTTAGCATAAATGATAATTAATAAAGCATTAAAACAGTGATGCATAGTTAGTTTTGTGTGGAGTTGATGTAGTGTTGTTTGATCAAATGTCTCTTGAGATTGCTAGTTTGACAGGTGGCATAGGAGCAGAAATTGCACTGGTAAGGCTTCTCTCCACTGTGAATCATGTAGTGCCGCCTGAAGTCATCTTTGTCTCTGCAGAAGCGACCACAAATGGGGCAGTTATTCGTCCCTTTGGCCAAGTGAAGGGCTTCGAAGGGGATAACGTGATTGTCTCCAGTGTCCATCTTTATGAAGCTTCTCACCTATGAGGAACATCAACACGGTTTACATTGGTACCAATCGAGAACTGGAGACGAAGAGGGTTGACAAGGCAAGTCATGTTTGCTACATGCGTTAAAGTTAAAGAGAGAAAGAAATAAACAAAATGTACAGCATTATTTAACCCTCTAGCAAATAAAAAATAAGAAAAGGACAAGTAGCTAGTTCTTCAAAGGGGATAATACACACATTTTGTGTATCTTCAAAGAGTGAGTTTTCATGTTAGACTTTTGGGTGAATCTTCTATCACAATGAGGACACTGGTAAGGTTTCTCCCCACTGTGGATTTGGTAATGTCTCCTGAAGTCTTTCTTGTTTAAGCTTTGGTAGTCGCAGAAAGGACAGAAATAGATTGAACCTTTCTGGAGTTGCAGCTGTTCAAATGGTACAACTTTCAAAGGGTTGAGGGGCTGACCGTTGTAGTAGTTCGTAACTGGTGGTATCTCCTATAAGAGAAAACACAGGTGACTGTCACATCTTTGCAACCTCTGTCTACAGACTAACATACCGAAAGGGAACACTTAAATACCCATAGGGATAAAGAATCATTGTGATGGTCCATCAAAAACCAAACAAGAGAAAGATTTAAGAAACGGTAATTAAACAGGCCAATGAGCTTACAATAGTTTTAGTTACATAATTAGTTATCAAATATACATCTAAGTTTAAATATGTTTAAAAAACCTTCTCAGATTCATATGAAACATTCAAGTTAAAAGCATCAATTAGTATGGATGGATTCGAAATCTACTAATTTTCTACTGAACATGGAACATTAAATAAAGCTAACTTAATCTATTGTTTAAGTTAGACTAAAACGATCGACTAAAATATTAAATTACATTCAGTTGAAGGTTAAATTTTGGTGGCATTTTGAGAGATGGAGGGAGATCTGGACTTTCTGATTAGCTCTATAGTTGCAGTGGGGACAACCATAGGGTTTCTCCTGACTGTGAACCATATAGTGCCTCTTGAAGTCAGTTCTGTTGTAGAAATCCTTGAGACAAACGGGACAATTGTAGGGAGTTCTTTTGGGCAGACAGAGTTCATTGAAAGGAACCACTTTGGGAGCTCCTAGTCCTGTAAGTATCGGCTTCACCAGATGATAGGACACCTACAAGGCATGAGTGAAATGTCAGGACTTCATCAAATGCAAAACATCAGTATTTAGTAATTGAGAAGGGGGTCTAGCGAAACAGAGTTACATAGAAGTTAGTACTATACTATACACAACAATCAAAGACCTGCCTGAACATTGAACAACCTTAGATAATGAAAGGTAATCTCTTCTAAACTGCAGACAACATTTGCTGATGTTAACAATTGTAATGATGTGTGGACACCATGTGACTTTTCAGAGTGACTTTCTGCACGGCTCTGTAGGAGCACATTGGACAGCCATAGGGCTTCTCCCCGCTATGCACCATGTAGTGGTGCCTAAAATTCCTCTTATCAGAGAACGGCTGGTTACAAACAGGACAAATGTACGCATTCGACTCTGATCGTAGACTGGAGAATGGGAGAGAGTTGAAGGGCAAAATCTCTGACGAGGATTCGAGAGTTGCTCTTCGGCTAGCCTTAGAATATTTTCTATCGAGTGTCCAGTTAACTCCGAAATACTTCAGGTCCGCCTAGGAGGGGAAATAAAATCGATTGGCGAGTCATTTACGATGCGGAGGAAAGTGTTGGGGGTGGACAGCTTGGAGGTTTGAGTGAAGGAAGAGTGGCAAGCATTGGAAATATTTAAAGTGCAGTTGTAATGACAAGTCACACTTGGCACTTCAATCATAGATGATGATTATGATACTTTAATTGGATTCAAAATTAAGACATTGTAACAGTTTTAAAAACATTTGCATAATTAAGGGTGTTCTGTTTTGGGTTGAACATTCCATTTACACAACATTTCAAAATAATTAATCTAAGACATTAAAGAGACTTATAGTTAATATTAGCTACCTACAAAGTAAATTAAATACATGAAATTCATTCACTAACTCAAGAGTTAAACCTCTCAGCTTAACCAAAAAATTTACTAAGCATTATATCCACTAAATATTACATTGTTATTTCCACGTGTGGCCAAAATAAGGCAAAGAACAAATGCCTAAAAATGAACCTGCTAATAATAACTATCGCTATTATCAGAAATAACAGTGCGAGTTACAAAATCCACAAGTTAACATAATTGCAGGTAGCTAGAAATCTCGAGGGAATAACACACAAGGCACTGGTATATTTTATTTGAAGGGCCAGTAGAGCCTATGACTGCTATATCTAACACAATGTAACACCTTCATCAAATAGCTAGACACTAACGCCAGGGATATCTTCCTTAGTAAATTTCATGAGAGTGTGAGTGGTTTGGGAAAATGCAACGACATCTCTAGGAAATAATAACAAAGAGTACAAACCTGCATTCTGCCTCCCCCCCTTCCTCTCCAGCACAATTCATTTATAATCACAATAATTGCCAATAAACATGATGAAATGAGAGGATAGAGAGAGAATGAGAGGAAAGAGAAACCAAACACCAGAGAGAGGAAATGAGAGACTGAGGGAGAAGTGGTTTGCTGGGAGTACAGAATAAAATGCAAGCAATTGCTCAGTTTGTGCCAAGTAATGAAAAGTAGCATCTCTGTTCAAAATTATTTTAGATTTTGGCATTGTGTCAAACTGAGCAATCGCAACATGGAAAGAATATTTGTCTAAAAATACTTATTGCACATATATAAAATTTTACAGTTTGGAAGACTCAAGTAATTCATACATTTAAAAAAAAAGGGCAAAGTGAATGTTTTAGAAATTTCCTTCAATCATATTAAGAAATAGAGTGAATATTAATAATTTTAACACCAGGAATACAATGAATTTTTATTTCTTCCAAACTTTAGTTATAAAAATTAGAAATGCACAAATAGGGCTGGTAATACCATGAGAAATAGTTTATACTGACCAGTATCTATGCATATCCAATAATGACATAATAGAACATGAATAAGTATGGTTTCAGATTTTTTGCTTTAACTCAAGATAGATAATCATAATAGGTCTGTATCAAACAACCATACTTATTCATGGAGGCGAAACATTTCTCAGGAATTAGAATTTTTTCAATTTAATTAGTTTCTAAAATTTAATGGACTTTCGAACTTAATGATAGATGAGAATGTAAAAATGATTTGATTGGAAAAGGCAAGTACCAGATCTTTGTCTTTAATATAATCATTGTAAATTTATTAACAAGTAATTTTTCAAATTGAATATCAATGTTCATAAAGAACTACTCCTGAGTAATGCATCACCACTAAGAGAAAAATAGGCAACACTCACCATAGGTTGCTGTTGACTGCCTCCAGCGGAGAGAGAAGGATCACCTTCTCCGGAGTAGTCTCCCTGAAGAAGAAGAGAGGAGAGCATTAGGCAATGCAAAAAGTAAATCTTTTAATAATACATTGCAGTAACACATTTCCTAAGAAGGGACCCAACAGTGGGTCCCCAGTTTTTTTTACATAAACAGGGAACGTTTTAACAAGGATATAATAATTATTTTTGGAAGTGAATAATAACTTGAATAGTTTAGATAGTCACATATCTTTGATAAAGAAACTAAATCATTTTGAATGAGCAGCAGCTAAAAATTAAGGACTCCTTGTTTAGAAAAGGAAAGTTCTCCAATTAAATATATTAAATCCATATGGAGCTAAAATCTTCCATTTACATAATCAACAATCGATACTTTCTAGGTGATTTATGTAGCTACAAGTTAGATATTTGTAGGTAATTCTTAGACTATAACCAAAGAGGTAGGTAAGAACTCACCATATGATGTTGTTCAGCAGAGTTGGCAAGAAGTTGATCCATGAAATGTTGCTGATTGTCTCCTGAGGACTCTTCAAATCCATCAAGAAGCATCTGGTCCTTATGATCCATATCAGTCTCATACATGCTGTGTTGATCTGGAGGTTCTGCTTTAATCTCATCATTAGGTGGTTCATCGAGTAGCTTGAAAATTGAAGAGAGGAAATCATGAGAAAAGGTGAAGAGGAATTTCTTACAAGATAACTTTATTTCAAGCTTCAAATAGATAGAACTGACTGCTAATAATACATTGATAGGTTGAACACATAAGTACCATCATTTAAAATTCATAGCAGTACTTTATAAAAATGAAATCTTAAAAACTAAGCTATACAAAATCGGATGCATTAAAAGAATATAAATACTAACCACTTCATCTGTAGAATCTTCTTTACCATCAAAGTTTTCAGACTTCACATCACTGGTATTTCCTAATAAAGTCTCCACAGCCGGTATACTTTCTAAGAAGTTGTTGTCACTGACAGCAGAGTTATTGATATTACTACTAGAGTTTCTAAATTTGTTACTAGTGTTACTATCAGCAGATTGTTTTCTCCTTTCTTCACTTCTACTGTAAGAGTCTCTACTTATTGGAGTACTTTGACTATTATCTTCCTGCTTTCTTCTTTTAGACTCTGAACTAACACTATTATCACCATGACGCTTTTCTCTAATTGGTTTACTATTTGTTGGAGGTTCTTCATCAGGCACAGCCAGTCCTTTGATTCTCAAACACTCGGCTGCTTTTATCAAACCTGATAACTTTTCTTGTACTACATTCACTTCACCAATATACATATAACTTAATAAGCACTCAAGTTCATCACTTTTAATGTCTTTTAGAACAATGAATGGATGTTTGCACTTTGCCTGTCCAGCTTGGGCAAACATTTCTTCAAAGTAGTCACTGCATGATGACAGCACTAGTTTGTGTACGGGGTAAAACTGGCCATCACAAGCCAGTGTGGCATCTGCATAGTTATCCTGAGGGACACAAATGTTAAGTTAAGAAAGGGATACAAGGAGGAAATTTATATCAAAAGAATAAGGATATATCAATATATAACACAAACAACTACTAAACTCACTTTTTTCTTTCTGACATTGGATAATACATGGAAAAACGTGGACTTGTGGTTATTCCACTTTAATGATAACAATCCTCCTTCCATTTTGTTTCTGAAAACAAAGAAAAGAAAAAAATTCAACAAGTTTTCTTTTTCATATATTAAACACTATCAATCTAACAATTCAAATAAAAAAAAATGATATTGGTGATATTTGGCAAATATTTTCAATAGAAAATATTATAGTATCCATCAAGACCAAAAGGGTTCTGTCTTTAACTCTTTATATATATTTGCCTTATCATATCATATTGCGTCACCCTTTCTGAAAACGTCATACAGTTTTAGAGTAGTGAGGAGATGATTATTTTGAATTTTGTTAGTTTATTCCTAGAATAACAGAAAATATTTGAATAAATAAACAGGAAGAACAGCATCTCACTTGAGTGGATCTTAAATATTTTAACACTTTCATACCAACTTTTTCTTGAATTCATTTTGAGTAATAATGAACTTCATCAACAATATTTATGTACTTTTATCTTATTTTAATCTATTGATATAGTATTCATTTTAAAATTGTGATGGGACAATATTCCCCACAAGTCATGTATATCACAGACTATTGAGACAAAAGAATATGAATTGTTACTAGTGGAACATATTAGCCCATTTGACAAGAAAGGGTAAAAGATAGTAAGTAGCTCAACTTAGCAAAAGGTACCAAAAATAAGGAGATATTTAATGTTTTAACATCAAATTTAATGACTAACACTACTTGCAAGTGTAACTATTTTGTTTGTACTTTTCAGTGTTGCTTTATAATAATTATATTAGAGTTACCTATATGGGGGATCTGATAAACATGCATTCTACTCATAAGGCTATAGATAAATAATCATCTGTCTAACTTCCATATTTCAGATATAAAATAATTCTGAAATCTTTTCTTTGAAATGATTAATAATGGAGAAAATCAGTCTTTGAAAAAAAGTTTTCTTCAACAAATAAAATAAAGATTACAATAATATAGCCACTAGAGATCATTCAAGTTATTGATATGGTCATCATTGCCAATATTCAACTAATTTTATATCCTCCAAGCTCATGATACTTGAATATTAAAAATAACTCGAGATATGAGATATGCAATTGAAGAACTCAAATAACTTATTAACTATTTAGGCAAATGGAGAGCTACTCAGGCAAGGACTTATTCTTGGGATATTTTTAAATTTCCCAGAAATAAATCTCTCACTAGGGTATCTATATTTGATGGTAAAATTGTTCAAAATCTTTATGAATTTTCTCTTTCTTGAAAAAGTAAATGGGTCTCTGTGCACCAAATACAGACTGAATGACAACAGAATCAAGAATGGTCCTATATAGTTAACTGTTGCTTTATGTAGGTATTTTTCATTCCCCAATTAATTTGAAATTGAAGTGATCACTGAAAGCATGTGGTATTTAGGTTACTCATTACAGTTTGTAAATTCATAGTCATTGTGGACAACCAGCAAAAAATAAGTGATATAGTATGCTGGCAATTTTGGACGAGTGAAAATAAGTTTTAAAACATGTAAATAGCAATATTTCTAATATGACAGGAGATTAGCTAGCACGCTTTTTTAATTCAAAGCATGCGAGAAAATTGCTAAGAATAATTCTATTCTTGATATAACTTATTTAAATTTAAATTGTTAAAACTTATTTCTGCTCCAAACTCATCAGAGACCAATCCGGAAAACTCCTCAAGCCAACAGATGAATTTTATGGGCTGTGAAATTTCCAAGTATTCATTAATGTATTACTTTATTTCAAAGTTCACTGAACTCTAGCAGAGTAGGGTAAGATAGAGTAAATTGATACAAAATTTCATTTTTTGCTTTATTACGAACAGTTATTTAAAAAAATTCAGTATAATTATTTTTTCTTTCCTTTCAGGATTTTGGCTATAGATGCAATAGTTTTCATAAAGTTTTTATTCCATACATAGCATCGAGGCAGGCATCCTTATACATCAGAAATATGTGGGCATCTTTGAGAACTGATATTAACTCAGAAAACCCAGATTAATCCAAATTTGGATTACACTATAAAAAAAGAGCAGCTGCTAGACTCTTAGAAACAATGATAAAATTATGCTAGAAAGCACACTTGAAAATATCATCATATGTTTGAACAAGCAACACCTATGTAAGCATAGCTTCAATACTGAATACACTAGAGAAAATAAATCACGCATAATATGTTATTACGGAAAAAGTCATTGGTCAAATTTACTTGAAACTTTGCACAAACATCAGAAAATAGTAATAGTTCATTTCTATAGTCAGATTCATGTTACAGACAGGACCTTTTACATTAATTTTTTGTTAGTGTAAAAATACGGCAGCCTATTCGCAGGGCTGTGGAGTCGAGTCAACGCTTTTTTTGATAGTCAAAAATTTGTAACGACTCCGACTCCAAGCTGTAGATATAAGTCACAATTTTTTCAATACATTTCATTTGTTGTTCATTGCGTTAAATATCTTGCAAGAAGTAATAGCTATAAATTCAATAAATATTTAAAGTCTAAACACGCAAATGAATCAATAGAACTAATAAAATTACTATAAAAATGGTTTCTTGAGTCAGAGTCTAGGAGTCTGTGAAATTCTTTAAAATGGAGTCTGAATTGATAAATTCAAAATGAAGGAGTCAAGTCTAACATTTTATGTACTGACTCCGCAGCCCTGGCCTATTGAAAGTTCAGGTGGGCATCATTTCTCATCGCTATTAACTCTAATATTTCTATGATACCATTAATTTTCAGAGGGTAAATTGGGAAAATTTTGGTGGAGTGGCTAAATAGAATATTACAGGTGGATTTTTTAGATTTTATGAAAAAGTCACTGGGATTTTGTAAATCAAATTCAGACCAGCTCATCAAGGTGTACATCAGAACTTGCCAATGATTCCAGCATAGCTTGTCAAGAGTCTTTGAGGCAGCTACCATTGACCAATATGAGATCATTACGGTCTACTGAGAATCCAGGATGTCATTTCTCACTATTTTATAAGCGAGTTGATGACAGTTATTTTGAACCCTACCATTGAATAAGGAGAGAAATATTCAATATTCTACTATGCTTTCTAAGAAAATTTATAACAATTTTGGAAAGATATTTCACTCCTTTAATTTTATGATATAGATGGAGAGACAATTATTTATGAGCCATACTATTTATCTTGTACATGGCTACACATGAAGCCTAGTTAATCCAGTTTGCATGATAAATTTTTAACATTTTCTGAATGAACAATCCTAAATATTCTTAATATTACATGCATTTTTACTGAGAACATAAGACAAAATACACTTTACCAGTTCCTGCAGTCTGGCTAGTTGCAAATGAGTCAGTCGCCAATACATATTTTATAAAATTTTGGCTACAAAAGTTGGCAGCAGACTGGAGACGAGACTATCCTATGTTTCAATGTATGCATAATGCACAAAGTGGTCAATTTATTGGAGACTTTTGGGCGGTAAAATAAGTTGGTAAATCACTAATAAAATAGCCCTTAAGGAAGCACATGCATGCCTTAAAATGAGTTATATGTGGAGACCTAGGTACACATCTCATTAAACTGCACTGGCAACTTTCCTGCCACAGTATGAAACATGACTTTAGCCTTACTTTAAAAACTAGGCACTATATTATTGTAGAAAATTTGAAATATTAGATCATTTTGGTAATGGATCTTATTTAGAGAGAGCCTACCTAGGTGGAGTCTCAGTAAAGTACAAGTAAATATGGGAAAAAATTGAAGATTGTTCATGCAGAAAATGTTAAAAATTTCCCATATTGAATATTTTGCAGACTGGCCTGAGCCCAACAGTATCTAAATGCTGAGCAGCCCACTACTGTACTTTCTATCGATGGTCTCAACGCAAATGGCTGTTATGTAGTTTGTTTTACTGGACATTTCATGATTGTTTAATGACAAGGCCAGTCTGCAGAATATGGGAGATATTCGGGATATTCTCTCTGAACAATTTTGAATAAATTCCTATGATTACATAGGTTTTGCTACAAACACTTCTGAATTAATCCCCAATCCCCATATCTACCAGTCTGCAGAAAACTGGTAAAGAGTTTGTAGAGAGATCTCTTATTCTGTTCAAAGCAAAATTAATGTAAATATAGGAATTAATTCAGATATTTGTTTCAGAGAGGAATACCCAGATATCTCTCATATTTTGAAGACTGGTATATTTAACTACAAACAGAAATTACAGAGCAAGAGATCTCTACAAATAATTAACCAGTTTCTGTGGACTGGTGACCTGGCAGGGGGGTATTAACTGATATCTTAAGTTAATATTTACCTTTCAAACTGAAAGTTTACAATAGTTACCACATAAAATTTTTAATTATTACAGATTTCAATGATAAATTTTATTTTCTATTCCAGTCAAAGAATTAAACTGTGCAGATACCATCAGTCCAGGCCAGACTGTATTTGATAGTAAATTCCACCAACATGTAGGTGGATTTTTAGCTATTTATTCTTATGTTACTAATAAATTTCTGGTAGATAAATTGGGAAAAGTGTTGATGGATCACACAATATATTAGAAAGTATTCGAGTTTTTTTAGCTTTTTGAAAATGTCAGAGTGATTATGTGCATCAGATACAGACTGGAATCCAGGTAATAAAGCATGCAAACTCGCCATTTTTAACCTTTTCGAATCTCCTGGGACACATTTGTACTTTGTAGCGTAGAGTTGTTTACAAAGTTACATTGTCAATAAATTGTAAGTATTTATTTTTTGTAAGTATATATGTGAGATCTAACAGTAGAGAATTTAGAAGCTGAATTACGCTCAAATAATGAAATATAATAGATTTTTTCCCATTTTAGGACGCGGGGTGTCCCAAGAAGCTTTTTCAAAGATTGAACTCGGGACACATGTGTCCGAACAGACATTCATTGCTATATATAATCATTTTTTTTTTACAGTCTGCCCAGTCCCAGGGTTATAAGTGTCTTAGGAGACTGGGTCTGAAATGTCTGTTGGGACACCAGTGTCCCATAGCTAAAATTCTATAATTATATGTAATTCCAATAATTTTTCAATTAAGTTCCATTTATACATGTCCAATGATAATATATACAAGTTTTTGGAGCTGTAAATCAAATATGCGAAAGCCGACTCGAAAGGGTTTATTTTGAGCCCTCCCCCATGTTTTTTTTAAAGTGTGGCAGGGAAGTCACCAGTTCAGTGGAGGAAAATGGATCAAGGTCACCACATTTAAGATACTTTGAAGGAAAAAATTTCACTTCCTGGTGAAGATTTTACTGTTTACACTTGGGGAAACATCATTATGCCAGTCTGCAAAAACTGGTAGAGTGATCGTAGAGATCTCTTATTCTGTTTCTAGCAAAATTTATGTAAATATAGCCATATAGGGATTAATTCAGAAGTGTTTGTAGCAAAATTAATGTAAGTGTAGGAATTAATTCAAAATTATTATTTAGAGAGAATATCTTAAATATCTCCCATATTCTGCAGACTGGGTCATTATGCTTCATATCTCACAATGTCTGATGCATGTGCATCTATTGATAATATTTGGGGAGTGATTCACTTGTTGTTTACATGTTTTTGAACTCATTTAACCACTCAAGTTAAGTGTCCAATATATATACTGGATACTTTGTCCCTTACTTATAAAACATGGGCCTTCCCAGGCTCCCAGTGCAAATGTTGAGAAATATCTAATTTTCTCCTATGGTACAATGTTATACTGATATAATTATTACAATTTTGATTATTTTGGAAAAAATTTGGTGTCTTTTGGAAAGAGCTTTGAGAGACAAATTGAGAGTTTATGAGACATACTATTTTACTTGGCAAGTTTGCCTGTCAGTCATAAATTTGATACAACATTTATCAAATTAATTCCATAGGCTATATCATTAATCTTCATTCATGTTACCTATCTAATAAAATGTACAGTCCATGACGTTACAGAGTATGTCAGTTTAAAGCCAATTAATTCGCATAGATTATAAAAGGTCAAAACTCAGATATGACTAATTGGGCCTAAAATTTTGAATTAATTCCTATGTTCCCATGTTAATTTTGGCTTGAAATCTTAAAAAATGAACCAAATTGGCTTGGCTCTAGTCTGAAAAGAAGGGTCTCCACAGAACCAGGATTTTTTAAGAGAAATTGGGATTTGGGCACAGCAAATAACATGGGAACATAGGAATAAATAGGACTTGGGCAGAGGATTAATCCACAAATCCTGTTGTACTTTTCAGACTAGGCTTGGCTCCAGGGTGGATAAAAAACCATGTTTTAAAAAAAAATAACATTAAAACCGGGTTTTTTAAATAAACCAAAATAACATGTTTTATTGGTTTATATGTTGTTTTGTTGTGAATTATCAGATTTTAACATAAGTTTAATGTTACAATACTAGTTTTAAAATAATTTCAACTTATATATATGAATAACTCCCTTGTTTGTTCTACAATACTAATACTACAATTACACTTATTCACGAATCATTTGATTTCAAATGGTCAAAACTCAGATATGTCAAATTGGTTTTATAATTTTGAATTAATTCCTATGTTCCCATGTTAATTTTGGCTTGAAATTCTCAAAATATGAGCCAAATTGGCTTGGCTTAAAAATTTTTGTGAAATTTTGGCTCAAAAATTGGCTTACATTTTACAAGCTTCTGAAACACGGATTTCCACCGGCTTCTCGGTGGAATTTTTTCCCCTCTGAAAATAATATTCTGGCAAAGTCTCAGTCTGCAGGAACTGGGTGATCTGTTTCTCCAAGAAATCTTTTATTTTGGCTTTTGCTCTCAGTAAAATACACATAAAAAAGGATGAAATTGAGGATTGTTCGCACAGAAAATGTTTAAAGATGTCTCAAATTCTGCAGACTGGGCAAAGACCGCAAAGTTGGTGGATTTTTTAGGTATTTAGTCCTGTTATCCCAGGTAATAAAGTATGAAATGTAGAGTTTGTGAGTTATTTTCCCAGTCTGTATTTGGTGCACGAAATCCCACTGACTTCTTCTCAAAAAGTTGAAAAAATCCACCAGAAATTTGACTGATCCACTAACATTTTCCCAATTTATCCATCAAAAATTAATGGTAACATAGGAATAAATAGCTATAAATCCACCAAATTTGCCAGAATATTATTTTCAAAGGGGAAAAATTCCACCGACATGTTGGTGGAATTCCACTCTGAAAAAGTGGTCTTTTCTGAAGAATTAATTACTCTGTTGGAGTTTAGCAAACTTTAAAAATACAGTAATAAAATTAATGAGAACTGTATAATCCGCAACATTTAGACCCTAAAATTAATTTGTTAGCCAGATTGTTCATGGGTAAATTCCACAGACTTGTTGGTGGAATTTTTTCTCCATTGAAAATAATATTCTGGCGAAGTCGGTCGATTTTTCAGTCATTTATTTCTTATGTTTACCATTAATTTTTTGGTGGAAAAAAATGAGCAAAATGTTGGTGGATCAGCCCAAATTACTGGAAATTTAGGGTGGATTTTTTCAGTTGTTTTCAAAAAGTAAGTGGAATTTTGTGCACCAAATACAGACTGGTCTGTTAGCCTAAGGTATTTTTCAGAGTGGGTGGGAATTTACCATAATATACAGGCTGGGTTTATTTTGAGCCCTTTAATTGCAAATGGCAAGAAATATCTAACTTTCTCCTAAACTACAATGTTATTTTGGAGAGAATTCATGATAATTTGATCATTTCGGAGGAGATTTGGTGCTTTGATTTGCCACTGATTTATGGAGAGAGCTCGAGACACAAAAAGGAGAGTTGCCATGATGCATGTGTATCTCTTGAGACTAATTTTAGGAGTGATTCAGATTTACTAGTCGCCAATATACTGGCGACTTAGTCCATACTTTAGAGTTTAGAACATGATCTCTCAAGAGTCTCTAAAACATTCTGAACCGAAAATTACATTAAAATGATGCATAGCTATCAAAAGAACTAAGAAGTGCAGTGCATGCTATAATCCATTAATTTGAGTTATAACATGTGGTTTCACACTTTTGAATTATGATGTTTCTGTTGTAAGAGGCCGCAGTTAGTCAGTGTGCGCAGTTTACCTGCATGACATGACCCTACTTATACTAGATAAACTGAATTAATCTTAATTTCAGAGCTTTTACATACATATATTATGTATAGAGCCAAAGGTATACATGTTTTAAAGTGTGGCAGGAAAGTCGCCAGTTAAGTAAGAAAATGGCCAGTCTGCAGAATGACGAATGTGTCTCTTCTCCCGCAGACTTTAATTTGAGAGAGAGCTACTCTCTGACTCTCAGCAGCAGATTCTGAATCTCCCGCAGCTAAATTAATGGTAAAATAGGAATTAATTCAAGATCTCCCGCAGAGATCTCCAATTTCTAAAAATTCAATCAAAACTCCGCAGAGAGTCTTGGAAAAATGTTCCTATATAATTCTGCAGACTGGGAAAATGGATCCAGGTCGCCACATTTCATTTAAGATACTTTAAAGGAGAAATTTGGCTTCCTAGGTTAGATTTTACACTTGGAAACATCCTTATAGCCAGTCTGCAGAATCTGGAACATTTTTCCAAGACTCTCTGCAGGAGTTTTTGATTGAATTTTAGAAATTGGAGATCTCTGCGGGAGATCATGAATTAATTCCTATGTTACCATTAATTTTGCTGCGGGAGATTTTGAATTAATTCCTGTGTTACCATTAATTTAGCTGCGGGAGATTCTGAATCTGCTGCTGAGAGTCAGAGAGTAACTCTCTCTCAAACTAAAATCTCTGCGGGAGAAAAGACTCATTCTGCAGACTGGCGCTTATAGTACTTTATGGCTTATGCCTGATGCATGTGTATCTTCTAGAGACTATTTTAGGAGTGATTTACTGGTTTTATAAAGGTTTTCCAACTTGTTTAACCCCTGAAAAGTTGCCAATATACTGGCAACTTTGTCCATACTCTAAAACATGGATTTAGGTATATACCTATATATTTGTAATATTATAAATATAGGTACCTAGTTGGATTAAGCTGAATAGCTACCTACATTACAAGTGACAAATTCGAAATTTCACCAATTCCTAAGACCTTGTTAACTTTACTTTACTAGGTAACACTAAAAATGCAAGACTGGCTACATGGGTAGTACCTACGTAGGTACTTATAGCTTAACGAATTTTGAAAATAAAACTAGGTATTATGTTAACGTTTAAAAGAAAGTTGCACTTACCTATTCAAAACTTATATAGGAAACACCATTATTAATAAACACATTGTTAATCAATATCATAACCCACACATTATCCACACAGTCATGAAGCATCAACTACTTGTATATTTTAACACTGAAGAAATATCAAAGCAAGCGTTACCATCAAAATACACACCAAACTCTGGTTGCCAGCGCACTCTAGCGTCTAATTTGACAAAAGCCAGTAGAGAGTGATACATCCCCTATCATTTTACAGACCAACAACTGTTTTCCAGAGACGTCTGGTGGTTGAACTTGAATGATTTAATTTAAAACAAAGACCAAATAAAGCAGATTCTAAAATAAATATTAGGTTTTAATTGTTTTCAATGTACTGCAGCTCAAATTATATCATCCGATTCAAGATTTACCAAGTCTAATATCCATTAGTAGAATACGTACTATGCATTGTGATAGCGGGCTTTTGGGCGGGTATCACGCCCGCTTATGGCGGTATATGACCGCCATTTTCTAGGTAAACTAGTTCTCTTTTCTATCCGATATTATATTTTGTTATGAAGGTTTCCTTTATTACATTTACATAAATGATGTAAATTTGATTCGATTGATTCCATTGATAGATTAATTATGTATATTTTCACCCTGTCCATGATGTCACACACATACAACAGAGTTTACCCCTATTACCCACTTGATGTTGTATAAGTTGAAAATATGAACTAGCTTTTATTATTCAATCAAATTTTATGGTGTTATGAGAATTAAATTTTTATAGGTAGTGGTACCTAGTATTTAAATAAAATGATTTATTCTGTTATAAGACAATAAGTATTGGTTATCTACCATTATTCTACTGTTCCTCTTTATGAAATATTAATGTTTCCTATTACCAGTTTCACTATTTTGATTGAATAACATATTTCTTTTAATCATATAGGTACATAATGTATTAGGTTATACGAAATCTCCTACTGACTGGTACAATATAAACTTTAATATAATTTTTTCATATCGAAGCATATTCATTCATGCCTTTATATATAATGAATAAATTGAGAGGTAAACATATTCTGGTCACCAGATGTCGCTATTGTTCATTTAGACCTAAGATTGAGACAGAGATTATTACACCGCGAATCAGATAGTATTACACCGCGCATATAATAAATGAGTGGCGTCATCACCAGGCTTTCCGAACCTGGTACTATTGTATCAAATTGGTACTTTTTTCTGTCACACATTTTTCAGCAGTAGCTTAAAGAATACCTATTTTCACGGTTGCCGATAATTAAAGATAGATTGGAAGATTTAAACTTTATCTCCGTGAGGCAATTATTCGCATTACGTTCGATTTTATGGGAAATTAAAATAGATTGTTACTTTTGAGTTAAATCTGGTACTTTTTAGCACCTTTTCTGATACTTTCACCAAAATACTTCTTTGCAACCTGGTCATCACAACAAAATGGCGACAGTGAAGGCAACAAGTGTGTTGTTGAGCAACTTGTGAGGGAAGGAAAGAGAAATGAAAGGAGGGGAAAATGTTTGGAAAGCTGAAAGGAGAAACTTTTGATCACAAGAGAGAAAAATTATGAAGAGGGGTAGGCTGTAGGTATATATACCGCAGAATAAAGCCGTGTAGCCTGTAGGTAGTTAGTAAATGGTTCTTTGAAAGAAGAAGAAAAAAGAGAATACCCACCTATGATGGGGGAGATGGTAACGCAGGAAGGCTGAGAAGAGAGAGTTTGAAAGAGTCAAAATAGGATGTGAAAAGGAGAGCAAGAATTAGAAAGGGTATACCTACATCTACCTAGGTAGCTATGTTTGGGATTAAGGGTGAGATCTATGAGACGTTTGGAGGAAGTGAGGTGTGTGTGGATAGGATGGCCGACCCTGTTTCAGAGTGTGGCAAGAAAGTCTCCATTCCTTCTAAAATGAAATCTTGAGTGGTCACCCATAAAATATTAGAGGATCGCAGCAGGCTCTGAATTTCTGAAATAATAGTCACCAAAATTATTTCATGTCTGTACTCTGCATCCTAATTGACAGTCTGACATATAATGGGATTATGGGGATACCTGACCAGACTGTAGAACTGGTCAAAAATGTTCTCCCAATAAATCTTTTCTAGGCAATCTGAAAAAATAAATAAAAATCTGGTTGGTAAATCTGAGAATCTGGTAAAATAGAAAATTACCTAGAAAAAAAAAATTGAAGAATGAAATTTAAAATCCGATAGGTAGGGTAATATATCAGTTACCGGATGCAGCCAATGATAAACAATAATAGATCTAATTGAATTAGTAACAACCAATGAGATCCTCTCTATCAACTGAGTAGCCAATTAGAGAGCGATGTCATCCGGTAATTGAAAACATCCGGTAACTGATATACCTATTACCCCCAGTCTGTATTTCATGGTAAATTCCACCGACATGTCGGTGGAATTTTTCCCCATTGAAAATAATATTTTGGCACAAAGTCGGTGGATTTCTAGCTATTTATTCTTATGTTACCATTAATTTTCGGTGGAAAAATTGGTAAAATGTTGGTGGATCAGCCAAATTATTGGAAATTTATGGTGGATTTTTTCAGCTTTTTCAAAAAGTCAGTGGAATTTTGTGCACCAAATACAGACTGGTATTACCCTACCTAGGTATTTCAAAACTTCAGAGATAAAAACAATTTGGCACATTTTATTTAACACGTTGACTACATACCTAGTGGTACAAATGTATACCACTGTCAATATTTTGAACCTAAATTAAATTGGGACAATATGTACCTACCACAATTATCCAGTTTACCACGTAATAAAGCATGTCCAAACTCGCCATTTTAATGGCGAGTTTGTGACTGTTATTTTGAGCTCTTTAATTGCAAATGGCGAGTTTTATCTATTTTTCTCCTATGCTACAATGTTATTTTGGAAAGAATTAATGATAATTTGATCATTTTGGAGAGAATTTGTAAAATTTTGGAGAGAGCTGGAGAGACAAATGGTGAGTTTATGAGACATACTAATTTACTTGGCCAGTTTATACCACTGTTTTTATCACACAGACAATATCAATAGGTACACAGTACACTTAACACACAGAGATACTCAGCGGATCTTACTAACGTCCAGTTCGTTTTAGGACGGTGCACTGATCTATTTTGACTTTTTCAAAAATCTGAGAAATAGCTGCCAATATTTTTTATCAATTTGTCTAGTCCTCCAACATTTTTCCAGTTTCTCCTCCAAAAATTAATGGTAATATAGGAATTAAATGTCAAATATCCTCCGACATTGCAGGAATTTTTTTATTGGAGAAATTGAGTATCTCCCGACATATTATTGGAATTTACCACCAAATACAATCTGGGCCTCGATAGTTGCCGGATAAACTTCATGCATCTTTTGCAGACTGGAGTAACGTACACTTGTAATTTTGGAACGTAGTTAATGTTTTTATAGGGTCAAGCAGGTAAATTGGCACACACTAACTAACTGCGGCCTCTAACAACAGAAACATCATAGCTACCTTCAAAACACTTGCTAAAAACTTATTATTATAACATGCACTGCACTTCTTTTGGTAGGTATTCAACATTTTAATGTAATTTTGGTTTGGAATGTCTTTAACTCTTGAGAGGGCCGCAATTAAAAATTAAAGACTGCAGGCGCAATTTACCTGTGTGACCCCAAGGCCTAGTCCATTATTTTTAATGAAACTGAAATCCAGATAGCTACCAGAAAAATAATTAATCTGAATAACAAAATTTATGGTCAGTCAATTATTAAGCATGTAAAATTAAATATATGCCCATTTGCTCAACAGCCAGATATCTTTGAAACTGTAGCCATTAATTTTCTTTTTCAGAAACAAAATGGAAGGAGGATTAAAATCATTAAAGTGGAATAACCACATGTCCACATTTTTTCATGTATTATCCAATGTCAGGAAGAAAAAAGTGAGTCTAGTAGTTGTTTGTTCTATATATTGATACATCCTTATTCTATTGATATAAATTTTCTCATATCTCTTTCATGACTTACATTCGTGTCCCTCAGGATAACTATGCAGATGCCACACTGGCTTGTGATGGTCAGTTTTACCCCGTACACAAACTAGTGCTGTCATCATGCAGTGACTACTTTGAAGAAATGTTTGCCCAAGCAGGACAGGCAAACTGCAAACATCCATTCATTGTTCTAAAAGATATTAAAAGTGATGAACTTGAGTGCTTATTAAGTTATATGTATATTGGTGAAGTGAATGTAGTACAAGAAAAGTTATTAGGTTTGATAAAAGCAGCCGAGTGTTTGAGAATCAAAGGACTGGCTGTGCCTGATGAAGAACCTCCAACAAATAGTAAACCAATTAGAGAAAAGCGTCATGTTGATAATAGTGTTAGTCCAAAGTCTAAGAGAAGAAAGAAAGAAGATAATAGTCAAAGTACTCCAATAAGTAGGGACACCAATAATAGAAGTGAAGAAAAGAGAAAACAATCTGCTGTTAGTAACAAATTTAAAAGCTCGAGTAGTAATAATAACTCCTTCAGAGAAGACAGTGAAAGCAGTGGCAGAGACAATGTTCACCTTTCTACATCAGTCATGTCTTCAAGTGAAGGACAAGATATGATTCCAGAAACACTCACTGCAGAAGTTGATCCACCTGCTGAAATGGTAAGTAATTAATCCTCTAATAGTAATAGAAATTAGCTAAATCTTTTCTAGAAGCTGCTCAGGCTGTTGCACTACAATTTTTCTTTTCAAATTATGCAACTGAATATTTCCTAGAAAACTATTGATTTAAATTTGTACTTAGATCTGGCGAGTCGTACATGTTCCTAAAAGATTCAATTCATAATTTAATGCCTCGACATGAATTCATCTACATCCTTAACTTTTCCAATTTTATCAATCAATTATTTTTTTTTCCCTTCAGTTACTAGATGAGTCCAATGACATAATAAAATCTGAACCAGAGGATACAGAGGATGTAGAGCACAAAGATCAAAGGCTTATGGATGGATTTGAGGAATCATCAACTGACAACCAACAACATTTCATGGACCAACTGCTAGCAAATTCTTCTGCTGTTATGGTAAAGAGGATAAATCACTGCTTACAGTCTATGATTACTCTGGCTTAGGACTTAGGTCACTAGTATGATCCATACCTTCTTATACTCTTGGTTTTCAATAGGTAGGTATTGATTGTATTAAGATTTTTTGTATATGAGTAAATTATGTTATTGTTTGTCTATAAATCAGCATTGCTGGTCTTCTCTGTTGATAATTAAATAGAGTTCTATGCACTCTGTTATCATTGTTATTCCCATGGATTTTCAAATTTATTTGTAATTGTGCAACTGACTTTAGGTACTTGTAACCAATGGAATTTTTTATTCAAATTTTAATAATGGATCTTTTTATCTAGACTAATTTTTTGAAAGCTCCACTTCCTATAATATATTACTGTTGAATGAAAGTGATATGAATTTTCCACTTCATCAAAAAGTCACTTAGCTATTTATTTTGTTGAATTTTATGCATGGCTCTGTAACAATACAGAGCAGTTTCGCTTTAATATAAATTATTTATGTGATTGAAAGTGAATTTGAATTTATGTGAATGAGATCAAACTCATTCAAAAATAAAACCAAAAAATCGATAAAAAAAAAGTCCGAAAAACATTTTATTTGCCTGAAACCTATGTAAAGAATACAATGTGTAAATATTAGACCAAGAGTGATATCTGGCCAATAGCGCCAACAGTGGGGTTGGCTTGGAGTTGGCTTGGAAAGCATCTGCTCTCCCACACCCCGAAGGGGATGTGGAGCTGATTTGGGGGAAAGCCAACCACCCATTTCTTCTATTTAGCTATATACAAAATTCTCAGATTATTAATTGAAAAATCTTCTGGAAAGGGTTCTATCCCCTTAATTCATCTTCAAACTTTGAATAGTTCAAGTAATGCCTATAGCATAGTCTGAGCTATTACGGAGTTAAGGTACCCTTACTTACTTTTCTTTCCTTAGCTAATTGACAACTTTTTTTCTCCTCCTTCAGGGAAACTACGCTGGAGAAGGATCACCTTCTCTCTCCGCTGGTAGCAGTCAACAGCAACCTGCGGTGAGTGTTGCCTATATTTTTGTTAGTGGTGATGCATTTATAAGGAGGTTCGTCATGACCCGTCTTTAGATCTGCTAATTGTTCTATTATGTGAAAATTTAAAAAAAAACTGTTTTTTAAAAATGCTGTATATGAGCTTTGAAAATGAATTATTCAACTTCTGAATGTAAAATTTTAATTTTTGTAATTTGGGAATTTCTGATATAAACAAATGATCAGATTAAATCGTTCACAATAACATTATCTGAAATATGAGACCAATAGCAATGAGTTATGAAAGAAATGAAATTGAATTTTGAAAAATAAAATCAATAAAATCTCTAATAGCTATTCATTTATCGAAAAAAAACATCACAAACAAAAGTTTCTTGGAATTCATTTTACATATCACATCAAAATTCAACTGCATTGGACTGTTAATAGAAAAAACCTGTTTTGAACACTAAATAAAGATGAGTCCTCCTATAATTAAAGATGCATTTTCTTTTGGAAAAAAATTGAATAAAACTGGCGAAATTTATTTTCATAGTAGAGTAAAATATAAAAACTCATTCATGCAAAATTATGATGATGTGATCTGTTCGATTTTTTCACTGTACGCTCTTCTTAATTTTCTTTAGCTAATGTGAATACTTTGACTTTCTGCAGGTGAAACAGTTCATGCCCGTAATAGAATCTGTTGAATCGCCTGGATTGCCAACATTTGATGAACTTAACCTGCCCACAATGTCCGTGTATGACTGCCCTATCTGTGGAAAACAGTTCATCAACAGAGGAAAGCTAAGGAGACATTACAGGATTCACAGTGGTGAGAAACCGTACGCCTGTAAATTCTGCAATTTCAGGTCCGCTCAACTGACCAATCTGCGCATACACTTGTCCTCCAAACATAATTCATAGTGCTGTGCCCTTTGAACAACTCGACCTAGAGAAGCACCCTTCTGTCCTCTGAGCACTAAGTACAGGAAGGATTTCAAAAAGCACTACATGATCCACAGTGGGGAGAAACCCTTCGAATGTTCCCTCTGTCCCGCTAAATTCCTGAGGAAGAGTGGCTTGAAGACTCACGAAATGCGTAATCATTTTCACCAGTCAGGTCTATCATTTCAGTAGTTAGTTGCTATTATTGAACGGCTGTACTCTTCCTTGTTTTAAATGAGGGTAGAAATTAATTTAGTTTTCACTGTAGATAGCATAAACATTATCTATAGCTGTTCAACTTGCTTGTATTTGTTATTTGGTTGAAAAATGTCATTTTAAATTATATGCAAGATCTCTAAAGTGTTTCGTAATCCATTTCACTTATATATTGAAGAAAATTTGACTAGGTTTTAGCAATATTTTTATCTAAGATAATTTTGAACATGTAACGAATAGTTAGTTCAATTGTAGCTATATATTATGGGTTTGGACTTTGGATGTAGAACATAGAAAATATTGTTTATAGAATATAGAATATATTGTTTTAATGCATTTACTCTCGTTATTTTCCTCATATCATGCCAAATCATCTTTAATGTTTTATTCTATTTGTATCACAATAATTGTTCAATATTCATCTCAATACTAATAAGAAACCTTGCAATATTTTTGAAATAGCTACATGTAGATCAACTTATAAATTCTTTCTCCTGTCATTTCTAATGAGTATGGTTGTGACATTGCATCTTAAAATCGAACGAACAATTTGGGCACATAATTACGGAAATCAAATTCTGTTAATAAAATGTGTTTTCTATTGATAAATTTTGTGTTTTATCAAAATAACCTAAATTACCGATATTTTATTATGCGGGGAAAAGTCCTACTGCCATACTGACCATCTGTTTCTATTATTATCCTATTCTTTATTTACATTAACCATATTCTCTAATTTTCGAACAAAAATTTAAAATCATATTCATTAGGAAAACTAAATGATAGATATAACAAATAAATTAGGGGGTTTGTTCAACCTCTCACCATATATAAACAGCTGGAAGTGCATATATTGCCTTCCTTTCTGTTTCAAATGCATATGCCTTTTCTTATATGCATCATCTTTAAGTGCATATGTTTTATCTGCAAAACATATGCGTTTCCTCAAATACATATGCGTTTTCTCAAAAAGCATAAAACCTGTTGCATATGCAGTATATTTCCCAGTGCATATTTGGAAATGCATATAGTCACAACCCTACTAATGAGTTATGATTCTGAATTTTTTATGGGCCCCATTGTCATGGATTAAGGCCTTCAACAGTTAATGAGCTCAGATTCCCGAAATTAGCAGCTGATCGAAGTGGTCCTGACAATCTAAAAAAACTGTAAATTTGATCTGCGTCTGTTTTTATAATTTACAATTTTAAGTAAATTCTAGTTATTAATGATAAAATAAACTATACCAATGGATTTGCAATTAATATAATAGTGCTATTTAAACCGACCTGATGATGATTAATTTTATATCATAATATATACAAGCAATTATGATAGCCTCAAAACATATTGCAATTTGATCCAATTTAGAATTTTCTGATGAAAGTTTTAATAGGGAATGAAAATATTGCCAAAGGCATAATTAATAGGACTGGAGAATTGTTTCCCTAATTTTCATATAACTGTTAAAAGTAATGAATTTAAAATAGAAATGGTTGAACATTGAAGCTAATTAATTAGTAGGGATGTGACAATATGCTTATTTTTTGACGCGATATGCAGCATATTATATGCCTATTTCTGCATATAATATGCCAATGTGCATATATGCTGAACCAAAATGCTTATTGGAAATATGCATTTTATGTGCCAGAAATTATTCAATATAGTTTGCATATTCTATGCTCAAAGTTACTTAATGAATTTAAAATAAAGTTAATCTGTATATAGTTATGTTTTGATTGTAATTGATCTTGGAAGTTTGAATGGAACTTGCAATAAAACGAAGGTGTAATCTCAAGTTTTTATTTTTACTGCAAAATGTTTAACGTTTGAAAAGAAAATACAGCAAAGCTGTTTTAAATTTAGACTTCTTTAATAGTAAGTCAATTTCAAACATACACATTCAATTTCAATTAGTGGAATTGCGTTTCATTGTTTATTAAATGTTTTTTCAGGTTTTCAAAAGTGAATCTCATTCTATTATCTGCTAATGTTGTTTTCTACTGGGAAAACACCCGTTTTACATCACAAGAAACAAGAGGAGCAAATGTTTTTTCTAACCTATCCTACATTCATATAACACTTTCCGTACATTACTTTGGTCATGACTCGAAAATCATAAACCATCTTGCTAGACCAGCGGTCCCCTTTAAAGGATCATCAGCTAAGCAGCGACACTAAGTTTTTAATTGATAAATTTAAACCGTTATGTGTTTAATTACTTCAATTATGTACCTACGTGCTATTAGTTTTGAAATTTTTCGAGTAGAACAACTCTCTAAAATAATTGTATCCATTTATTTATCAATTACTATTAATATTTACTAAATACCAAGTGTCATATCTATTTATTAATACATTTGTAGTTTCAATATTCCGCCTACAAACTTTTTAAATTTGAATAATTAGTTTGATAAAATATACTTGGATCCACAGTTAAAATCGTTTTCTATGCAGGGGTCTCTGAAGAAAACGGCATAGGTTAGACATAAACATGTTACAAATTGGCCAAGAAGAGCATATTTCTCGGTTAGCATATATGCACACGTGCATATTATATGCTCTTGAAATATATGCAGAGAACTGCATAAATGCAATATGCACAATGTCACATCCCATATTAATTATAGCTTACATTTCAAAAGGTCAAAACTCAGATAAGTCTAATTGTCGTGAAATTTTGAATTAATTCCTATGTTCCCATGTTAATTTGGCTTGAAATCTTCAAAGATGAGCCAAAATTGGCTAACGTAATATATATGGAGAATTTTTTAGCTTAAAATTAGGTTACAGTTTGCCAGTCTCTAAAATATGGGATTGGTAGTTGGTACTAAAGGTTATAAAATTATCTTTAATTAGGTATATCAGTCATAATGGTGTCTGGAAAACTGCCAGTCACTTACTTGCAATTTAATTACTTTAGTCAATAATAACATCTGAATTAAAAAAAAAATTCGTTCGCCCTTCGTTAAAGAGTTAAAGGGACATTCATTTTTACTTAGTATACAAGACAAAAATAATAGCTAAATGTACACAAATTTATTTTAAAAAATTTAAATACATTATTATATAAATATTACAGAGATAAATCAAATTCAATACAGAAATTAAAAACTGAAACCTTTCTTAGAAACTACTAAGAGAAGAAATAATTGTATTAGGGACAGAGTACAACTTCCTAGTTTACACAACGCATCTTTACATTATCAGTTCATAAAGGGTTTAGTGTCAAATTAGTTTTTTTATAATTTGAGAATTGAACCAGCCTTCAAGCTTAATATTCGTTTATACTCATTATAAAATAATTCCGATCGATGTTTGTGAAATATTTAGAATTTGCAACCCGGAACATCTATGATTGTTAAACTGCTATTTATACCTACCTAATTCTCTGACAATAATTTTCTCTCGATCGAATAGGAGTGCATATTAAATAGTAATATTTTTTACATATAAATGAATATTGTAAAAATGAAGCAGTTGTGTAATTGACATGGAGACTAAAAATGTAATAAATATTGAAGATACATATAAGTTGATTAAACAATATTCACTTAAGTTATTGTATAATTTATAATGATATTATTGTGAGAATATCTAACTAGCTTGGAATCAAAAATCAATACACGGGGCTTAACGTTTGTTTCATAACCAAAGGCTTTATTGCTGACGTAAATAGGAAAATAAAAACAAGATACTATGTACATAACTTGACAAATTTTTAAAATGTATGTGACTTAGCAAATATGTTAAAAATGGTAATTATAACTTCCTTATGTGTACCGAACTTTCGTTAACAGTGTGTTTGATATGAAGTAGCTTTGTTGAAATATTATTTTCCTTGGAATATTAAGTAATTCAATATTTATATGGTTACTACTGTGAAAATGAATGTCCCCCTAACTCCTTAAAGAATTGCGAACGGCTTTTTTTTCAAATTCAATTGTTATTATTTACTAAAGTCCTAAAATTGCCAGTAAGTGACTAGTAGTTTTCCGCCTGGCAGTTTTCCGTGTACCGTCGTAATTACCAAACTAGGTGAGTTACCTAATTAATTAACTAAATTTATTAATTAACAAACTATATAACACAATGTTGAATCCTAGCAAAAAGATAACATCATATGATCCTAAACTATAAGTTTCTAATTTGCCTCCGTTGCCAGGCAACTCTTTCAGTTAAAAAACACTTTTATATAGGCTATATATTAAATTTTATGGCAAATAATCTGAAACATTCTTTAATTTAAATCATAGAGAACAAATGAGTAGATAAAAAACATCATAATAAAAAATGGTATAAAAACTGAAGAAAATATGTAGCACGCCATCTTTATCCATTAAAATTAGAAGCAGTAATTACATGATTTACTTCTCATTTGACCACTTTGAACAGCTGACAGAACTATAGACGGTCATACCCAGGGTACAGGAACCAAAAAGGTATAGTAACTAGTAGACGACACAAAAATTTGACGTCACCACAACAACACATTCCTTGTTTGTGACCGAGCGGCTCATAATTCCTCGTATTTGCATGTTAATATCGAGAAGTTTAAAGTCATTTTATAATGGTTTCGTGTAAAAGAAAATTGAAATTGTGATTGAACCTCAAAGCTGAATATATAGATATAATTCAGGTGTGTTTTTATTGTACATTTCTTTAACATATCAATATAAAATAGGGTCATGAATATATGCTACCTAGGAGCCTAAATTAGTGCTAGTTAGCTGCTCAATTGTAGTTCCTATGAATTTAAGTAAAATAATAATGGAAATACATTTTACCCATTGCCTAGTTAGTAATTGATAAGAAACAAATTAAATATAGAAGTGATTAATTTTAAGTAGGTTTTGCCATGTTTCAAAAGGTTGTCAGAGTCGCCATTTCCAGTCATCCGGTGGTCACGTCAAACTAGATTCGATCAGCTGATTACCATACCCTATATGTTACTGTATCCTGGTCATACCAAGGATATCATACTAATATACGTATCATCTTTGGACATACTCATGCCTATGCCCAACTGTCGGTCCACGCGTCTTAAAGAACACAGGTTTTAAAATCAGTAAAAAAATATGTAAGTCATTTTTCTATGTGGTGGCAAATAAAAATAATAGCAAAAGTTGGACCATTCTAGACCTTTAAGTTAAACAGTTGATAAAATTTGTTATTGAATTAAAAGAAGCGTGGCCGGTAAATTCCGTTGTAGAAAGTTCCACCAGCGTTAAAGGTCCTCTCCACCCAGCAAACATAGTCGTGTCAACTATATTTCTATAAACGATACCACGTGCTCTACACTTTCAATGTAGAAAAAAGAAACAAATCGATACCTCTGTATCGTTCAGATATATTTTTAGATTAGCAATGCAACACTCAAATAAATAAAAAAGATATATAAACGAAATCGTTTTAGTAATGGAAAAGACACCAAATGCGATGTAAAAACATATCTAATTTGAAGATATTTAGAAACTGTTTCGATGGATTGTTGATACCATTATACTGTATCAATACTCTTTCTAAATGATGCATAGAAGCGAAAGCGTTTTAGTAACGAAATAGACAGCAAATTCGATGTCAAATATATATCTATATTGAAGATATATTTTCCGAAGAAAGTTAAAATATCGAACTGTATTTCTTACCTACATCTACTTTGTTACATAATGTGCAATTTACGTTTGGGGGCATATCAATTTCATTAATTTTATACATACAAATAAATGGGGAGAAATGAAGTAATGTGTCTGGGTATCGAACGTGGGCCAAGCAGTTCTGGGCTCTGGAACGCCACCACTCTGCCAATCTGGAAAAAATTAAAAAAAAAAATGATGTACACTCAGGCCTAGCTTTAATAAAAGCGGTAATTATTTTGAGATATATCTCGAAATGATTACTGTTCGTAGACATAGAAAATGGAGACAAGTTTTTCGTGATTATTTCACGGCAACTAAAAGAAAATAAAACTTATAATTCAGAAGAGGTTACTAGAAGCAATTGGTTCAGAAATTCAACATGTCCCATCTTATGGTAAGTTCAGTGTTATCGCACGGTTCCATATTTTCGAACACAGAAAATTCTGTATATAATAATCATTATTTAACTTTTATTTTCAATTGGTATCCATGATACCAATTAGAATAGAAGTTAATAATAATTCTAATACTTTCTTTTCTAACGTGTCCGGAATTGTAGAACCAACAAATAACTTGGAACTTAATTAGTACCCTACTACCTAAAATATTTCATTGAGCTTATAGAATTATAGAAATCTAAGTATCTGCTTATTACTAACCTATACTGAGTGAGAGTTGTCTATGGATGGATTTTAAAACCTTTCATAAATTCACAACTTTAAACTTTCATCACTGTCACAAACACTGAAACACCCCAGCAAACATAGTCGTGTCACCTATATTTCTATAAACGATACCACGCGCTCTACATTTTCAATGTAGAAAAAAGAAACAAATCGATCCTTCTGCATCGTTCAGATACATTTTTAGATTAGCGATGCAACACTCAAATAAATAAAAAAGAGATATAAACGACAGCGTTTTAGTAATAGAATAGACACCAAATGCGATATAAAAACATATCTAAATTGAAGTTATTTGGAAACTGTTTCGATGGATTGTTGATACCATTATACTGTATCAGAACTCTTTCTAAATGACGCATAGAATCTTCATTTTTCATTTCTAAAATAGTAACCAAAAAGAGACATCGCATCGTTTAGATACAGTTTTAGATTAGAGATGCAACACTCAAATAAATAATAAAAAAAAGATATGAACGAAAGCGTTTTAGTAATGCAATAGACACCATATAGATATCAAATACACATACATCTAAATTAAAAATATTTATTAACTGATACCGATATTTATATTGATATCGATATACAGTATTCAGTACTCTTTCTAAATGATGCAACTATATTTCACTTATTGTTTCTAAATAGTAACGATAAAGAAAAATCTGATCTTTCAAATACCTTTTCGGTTGGCGATGCAACACTATCCTGATCATAAATGGAATGAAATTTTAGGTATCTATTCTAAAACGGAATTCTGTAATATAATATATATCTAATTACTGATGTTGTTTCGATTCATTTAGGTAGATATCGGAATTGATCATAAATTATTCGAAAATTTAGATATCTATTCTAAAACGGAATTCAATAATATAATAGATATCTATTCTAAAACGGAATTCAATAATATAATAGATATCTATTTACTGGTGTTGTTTCTATATGCATTAAACGATTTCTGATTAGAAAATAAACGATGCGGACTAGCTAGAGTGAAGATTTTTGGATACTGATGGTAGAAACAAATTAGATTTCTAAACAGTCAAATAATTTAGATACATTCAGTTAGATATCTAACTTAAGTGTATTTCATATCTATTACCTGCATGCGCTACCAGCGCAACGAATTAGACACAGCCCGATATCGAATAGATTCGGACATGTTTGCTGGGCAGGCTCCAGGGAAAAAAATGAGTTTATTACATAATATTATTGAACTAAGGTCTACGATCGTTATTCCGCAAACCGCATACAATTCGGTTCAGTATATAATTTATTATTTTCTTTCGATGTTTTTAATACTCTGTGAGCAACAATTGAGCAAATAAAATAACCTGACGCTAAGATTTCAAATTTAGATTTTATAAACAAACAATACGTTTTTAAACTTAGTTTAAGATATTAATTGTTTCCTGAAGTATGTAAACGTTTCTATAGTAAGTTTATCCAATGTTATATAATAAATATTAAACTACAGTAAGATACACTACTCTCGACATTTTCTGTTTTAAAAAGCGCCATCTGGATTTGAAAGCGGGAACTAAAGCAATGACAACATTTGGTATAATTTAATAATATTTTAGCTTGTATTTCATTCATAAATGAAGAATATTTTACTGGAAAATAAGCTTTACATCGGTGGAATAGATAAAGCTAAATTAAATAGAAAAAAAAGAGATGATCAACACAAAATGTTGTCGTTGCTTTATAGTTCCCGCTTTCAAATCCAGAGGACAGTTTTTAAAACAGAAATTTTCGGGTGTAATGTATCTTATTGTAGTTTAATATCTAATTGGTTATACCTTTACACGAATAATAAATGGATTTATTATACCTAATACCTAGTTGGAAATCAAAACAAAATGTGAACATTATTCTTCGGAAGTAAAATAGGTATTGTAGGTAGGGTTTTGATTATAAAAATCTTTAAAAGGGTGTAAAATTAAAAATATGATATCAATTTTGATGGGGTTTGCAGTAAAATGATAAGCAGCATTAGCCTCGTTGATTTAAGCAATATGTGCAACAAAAATTGCTTGGAGGGGACCTTCAAACTCAACCAGTGATATATTTCACCATTTTTGAAAATACAGACAAGCCCTGCTTTTATTACAAATGACAATTAGAGTGGGGAATGACTCACGTTATTATATTATCGTCACTACTTATTTAAATATTTCATTTTCTATGAGTTAGATTAAAAGTCCTCTCCAGGCTTCGGGAAAAAATGAGTTCACGACATATCAAAGATCTAGAATCATATATCTGCAAACAGTTGTGTTCAGTATATATTTTTTCATACACGTTTGAAGTTTATAATACTCGGTGTGCAACAATTGTACGAAACACTAATCCGACACTGAAAAACAGACTGTACACTCGATCTTTGTTTTGATTTTCAATTTGAATTTTATAAACGAGCAACGCATTTTTGACCGTTGTTTGAATTATTTCTTGATGTACATAAACGATTCTATAGTAAGTTTCTCAAATTTCATACCTTTACAGGAATATTTAATATATAATTTGCTTGGAGGGACTAATAACTTTTCTCTTCTAATGGGTAATATTTGTTCCATAATTTTTTCAAACAATGAAGTTAATTTTTTTTTAAGAAATGATTTGGAGAAAGAAAAATGAGGTGTACTGTAAATCTGCTTATTGACCACATCTTTATTCAATTAGGTATTAAATGAATTTGAATAATAAATTTTATGCAGCATATATAATAACCAAATAATATAAACTTCTTGAATGTTATAAGACGTATGATATGTGAAAAATAAATCAAGTTTTCATTGTGCAATAATTGGAGCGAAAGGGTTAATGACCAGTAAAGTACAGTAGAAGATGTCCCAATACAGTAATTGTAAATAACTAACAATTGTTGGCACGTTAACCTGGAAGGTGCATGACGTTTCAATCATTCTTATTTCATCTCACTATTCCATTAGCCTATATTTATGATGCAATTATTAAATAATTTTCTTATACGTGTATTTTAATGTGAAAATTATTTTTTGTGATGGCATATATTCATATTAGTGTATCATTTTATATAAGTATAATCCCATATAATTCATTATCTATATTTTGGACATGTTTGGTTTATGGAACAGCTAGTTATTCATTTTTTTTTCACGCCAAATATCAAAGATTCTGCTGCAGAGTATGGGAAGAAAAAGTTCTTGTTGGATAACGTTTCAGGAATTAGCTTGTAAAAAATAATAGACAAAACAATTAATAATCAAACCTGCAGAGATTTGTACCTTTATACTAATACAGTAAAGCTCGTACAACGGACGCTCTTAAAATGGTCACCCCTTACAAAGGACAAAAATGAACCGTTTTAGGAGTCATACGTAACTCCTATGACGACCTTTTTAATTTATATAGTTTAACAAATATTTTAATCGTCCACCTATAGTCATATATTGATTATGTTCAGATGTATTACAATTAACACTTAATGTATCGTTTTTCAGTAATTTGATTTTTTTTACCCTTTTCTTACACTTTTTTCAATAAGAAAAACTGTATAGAAAAAAAATGAGGTTATACCCATGAATTAAATAGTTAGAAGGATACTCGCACTAGATAGAAATACCGACAAAGAAAAAGAAGGTGACGTCACTTGGAATACGATTTCAAGGTTCTTCTATTGTTTACTTCGAGTCTGTAGCTCAATACTATCTTTTCTGTAGCTTAATACTAGCTTTACAGAATACAGCTATTAGCTACTATATTCTATACAGTTTTCTTTTTTATTCATTTTGTTAATTTGTATAAAGTTAGTGATCTATAATTTTCATTCATTCCTTAATTGAAGAAATCTGCCTACAAATATTAAATATATATTTCACCATATCAATTTTATTGTTATAAATAGTTCACATATACTTACATTTTTATATTAGAATTTATTCTCTATAGTTCTTCAATTTCAATCATTTTTGGAGAATACACAATCGATCGTAGTCGACACAAATCCAATTATTATTGAATATCATCTGAGCTAAATTCAATAAATGATTTCAGTATTTAGTATATATATAATAAATTAATTATATATTAACATTTACGATGTATTTAATTATATATTTGACCACGTAATCAAAAGTTATTTCATGAAGATCTATTATCCAGATATTTCCGATGCGAGTATCTGTATACCAAGTGACGTCATGAGTGGCGCGCGTGACGTCACATTTTCGCACCATTTTCAAGTATCCTTCTAACTATTTAATTCATGGTTATACCTACCCATAGTAAATAGATAGAAAAGTAAGTTGCAAACTCATTAACGGTGAACTTGATTCCGGTCTTCTTAACCTATGTAAACATACGGCGTCACACATAATCAGATGAAGTAATGTCAAAATGAGAATTATATAGGTTCGACAAGTAAATATAGATAGAATATAACAATAAACAATATGTTTCGTTAGCTTCAAGTACCTAGATAACTTTTATATATTTAATACAGGCTGGCATTTATAAGTTGGCTTATTTACAAACTTTTAAAATGTAAAACTTGCGTCTGAAGTATCAAATTCAGTTTGTGAACCTGGTAATTATGTAACTACTAATCTCTCTAATTCGTTTTTCATATCACCTGTAACCTGCGTTGAGATTATTAAAATTGTTATGACACTTAAAAATTTCTCTTATGGTCTACATAGCATATCTACCAAACTTTTCAAACTTACAGTCACATGTGTAGCTCACCCTTTATCTTCATTAATAAATAGTTCTATTTTTCAAGGTGTTTTCCCGGATTGTTCAAAACTAGCAACTATGGTTCCTATATTTAAATCTAGTTCGGTATATGAGATTAGCAATTAAAGACCTATTTCTATACTGCCGTTATTGAGTAAATTCTTTGAAAAATGTATGTCCTGCAGATTTTCCAGCTTCCTGAATAGATATGATTTGCTTAATAATTGTCAATTTGGTTTCCGTAGATCCTTAGGCACTTCAGATGCTATTTTGAATTTTGTTGAACAAGTTTACTGTAATCTAAATAAAAAGAAACATGTATTCAGTGTGTCTGTCGACTTTAGGAAGGCTTTCGACACAATTAGTCACGATGATTTGTTGCATAAATTTTATAAATATGGTGTTCGTGGTGTTGCCCAGTCATGGTTTTGTAGTTATATAAGTGATAGATCTCAGTTGGTGCGGATTGGCAACACGGTATCTAGTGTGGGGGCGGTGTCGTGTGGAGTACCACAAGGTAGCGTTCTTGGTCCTCTTCTTTTTCTGATATATATTAATGATATACCTTCTATTTCACGCGACTCTTCTTTCATATTATTTGCAGACGACACCACTTTAGCATGCAGTGATGTTGATTATTGTGTAGCTATTAACCGTACAAATAGGGTACTTTCAGATCTTTATGAATGGACTTGTGCTAATAAACTTTCATTCAACCTAAATAAAACTTCTGTACTATTATTCACAAATGAAATTAAGGCTGTAAGGTCACCTCTGATTGTGAATGTTGATGGTACTCAAATAGATTTTGAAAGTGTTGTGACTTTCTTAGGTGTAAGATTGGATAATAAATTGAATTTTGGTGAGCATATAAAATATATTTGCAATAAGTTATCGAAAAATGCGGGTATCATCTATAAAATATCTGAATTTGTACCACAACATGTTTTGATAAATTTGTATTATGCTATTGTTTATCCGTATGGAGTCCTTATTTTGGGAGATGCTGCTAATGTACTTTTAAACCAGCTTGTTGTTATTCAAAAGAAAATTATTAGAACTATAACTTTCTCAGATTATCATGCAGCTACTACCACTATTTCTAAAAACGAATATTTTAACTGTCCGTGGTGTTTATAAGTATGCTTTAGGTACTCATATGTATAAAAATATGTTAATGGTAGTTTAGTTTTTCCAGAACATCCATATAGCATCAGAACTCGTGGGAACTCTCTTGTGACCTTTCAGAGACTGTCACAGTGCCAAAGGTCGATTGGATTCATTGGATCAAAATGCTGGAATGAAATTCCTGAAGATATTAGGAGTTGTCAAACTATTTCTAGTTTTAAGAGGAAATATAAATCTTTTTTAATACAGAGTTTCTCTAGTTGAACGTGGAACAAGACATAGTTATGTTTGCATTTAGATTTAAATTGTGTATTGTCTATATTTTTTTCCAATTTGTAAAGTGTTTATCATTTGTTTTACGCTGCCTCAGTTTTAGAGAATATAGCTAGGGTTATGCTCTTTAACTGTGAGATCATATATTTAATATTAGGTAGTTTCGTAGGGTTCATTCACTATCACCTCTTCATTTTCCTCTTTCACCCATGAGTGCGGCTACCGGTGTTTGTGTCCCTTTTCGTCACATTACTTGGAAAGTGACTGCACTCGCGGGGCGTCTTTACTTTATCCATGAGCATTGTCACCACGGTGGTAGGTGACTTTGTTCTTAGAGCCATTTTTCTTTTGACTGCTTCTTTCAGTCCCTTGTATTTTAATTTCTTTTTAGCGTCAGCAATATGGATCTTGCTCCGAAGCAGACGTTAAAATCCCTACTAAAGTAATTAGTTATTCTCTATTTTTTCTAAAAAAGAATAAACAAACGTGCCTCACATTTACCTCTTGTCTGCACTGTACTTGTACATTTATTTGATTTATTTTTCTGCCTAAAAAAAATCTATTTGAAACTTCGTATAGGCTTGGATTATTGTTTAGCTTACTTAATTTTATAGCAAAAATTTGTAAATATAATTGTATAAATGCCTATATGTAATCCGTATTTCTCATGTATGTAATCTTTTTTTTTTTCAATAAAGAATCTAAGGTGGTACCTACTAACCTATTGTATTTATGTAAAGCACTCAATCTAAGCATTATCTAACATATAAACCTGATTGCATATAGTAAAATATTATTTTAAGCACAATTCGACGAATGAAATTTTCAATAAAAATTCTTATTTAATCAGATAAATGAAAATGTGTCTTAAATCCTTCAGTCATCTCTACTCTACTAGAGATTTTGAAGGCTATTAAGCTGAAAATTGTATGTGAATAGAGTGTGAAACGTGATAAAAACAGTATTTAATAAGTTAATTTCCATGAAAATGCACATTTAACTCAATAATAGGACAATTTTTATTTCGAAATAACTTGTGTGACGTCACTCGTTTAAATCGATGTACGTCACGTCCAAGTAGTATTTTCAGATGTTTCAATATTGTACTTAGTATACTTTATATTTATTTACTATGGTTATACCTAACTATTTATCTGAATATTATCTGAAGTTAATCTGAGGTAGAAATTCCGTGCTGACAAAGAAGATGCAGTAACAAATGATATACCTATGTTTTGTTCCATTTTGGATTCATTGTTGACCAAACAAAAAAATATATAAGAATCAGGTAATGGATTAATTATTTTTTCTATTGTGTTCAGTATAATCAACGATTCTTAAATATGTTATGGATATAAGTTTGCATGTACAGGTAAAGATCGTACAACGGACAGTATAGTCATGCAGTAGATGCATATATTGTAGCTAATGCTTGTGGATATTATAAAATTGGTCTGGGTACAAGATGACAAATTTGTAAGATTTTAAAATAATAGATAATTAGAAAACTGATTTGTTAAAGTATATATGAGAAAGAGGTCGCTATACGGATCTCGTGGGCGTTATACGAGCTGATAATTAGTTCAGTGATTTAACTTTGTAAAATCCCTTTAACAGCATTTCAAAGAAACGATTGTGAAGGGTTTTTTAAATAACTAAGTTTTTAAATTAATCCATCTATTGTGAAAATCTTATATTTTGTGTGATACCTAATTAATTACTTTGTCTCCGCTTTTAATAAAACATGAAGACAAAACAATTTATGATAAAGATATTGATTACTATTTTTAATTAAAGTAGACTAGTCCATTAGCTACAGAAAATATTTTGGTTTAGTTTCACCTCAAAATAAAATATTTATGTAGTAGTCCTTATCTTTAAACAACAATGTTTTATATTACAATATTTATTTATTATTTATATGCTTGGAGATTCTAGTGAAAAAAATCACTAGGATTTGAAAGCATAATAATGAATAAATCAAAAACAGCCTATTGTTAAGGATACGGACTAGGCTACAAACAAAAATATATTTATATCAAGCATTATTTAATCATAAAATAGTGTACTTTTTGTGGGACATAAGGTATATTTTAACATAAAAGGAATATCAAAGCAAGCGTTACCATCAAAATACACACCAAACTCTGGGTGCCAGCGCACTCTAGTGTCTAATCTGATAAAAATCAGAGAAATTATCTGATAAAAATACATGAGATATCATCACACCAACAACTTTTCTCCAGAGACATCTGGTGGGTAAACTTACAAGATCAAATTTTAAACAAAGACCATATAAAGCAGATTCATATAGAGATATGAAGTTTTAAATTTTTCATTGCAATACATCTCAAAATTCATCATCTGTTTTTAAATTAACAAAGTGTTATATCCTTTAGTAGAATACGCTGTGATAGCGGGCTTTTGGGCGGGTATCACGCCCGCTTTTGGCGGTGCATGACCGCCATTTTCTAGGTAAACTAGTTCTCTTTTCTATCCGATATAATGTTTTGTTATGGAGATTTCTTTTACTATTTTTATGTATTTTATACAAATTTAACTCTAATAAATCCATCGGTAGGTTAATTATGTGCATTTCGCACCATAGAGGTATCTCGGTAACCTACTCTGTTCATTAAGCACAAACATACACATGAGTTTACCTTTATTACTTGATGTTGCAAAAATTAAAAATGCCTTCTCATGTAACTAGCCATCATTATTTAATACGAGAATATTAATATTTAATAATAATAAGAGAATCGAATTTACTAATGTAATATTTAAAGTGATCTTTAATCTATTCTGTTATAATTATTATCCTCCTGTTTGGGATATTGATGCTTTTTAGTGTTCTTTAGAACCATATAACTATATGTTATTTTCATTTCAAACGATATATCCTGTTACCATAAATTTAGAGCTAAGCATATTCTGTCCACCAGGTGTCGCTAATGTTCATTTAGATACATTGATGCTACAAAGAGTATTATTCCGCGCATCAAATAGTATCACACCGCGCATCTAATAGGCGAGTGGCGTCATCACAACAAAATGGCGACAGTGAAGCCAACAAGTGTGTAGTTCTGTGAAAAGTTATGTGTATATTTAAGTGAGAAATATAAATAGGTAGATCGTGAATTATTGATGCTTAGTATGGTTATACAAATCAATAAGGAATTATAACTAGGTGAGTACTTTTGTAGTTTTATATCACTACCTAGTTAGTAGGTAAGGTACCTTTTTATCTAGTATCTAACTAAACCTATGTTTGGATGAATCGATATTCCATTCCTTGCTTATTTAGCAGATTAGGTTGGTACCTAGCCATATTCAACCTCAACTAGGTAATATTCATCTAATTTGTATTCTAATATACTTAAGTATGAAGCTTGATGTCGATTCAGTAATTTGATTGTGTTACATTTGTGTAGGCTAACTAGTATTATAATTATTTGTAGCTTACTAAGCTTAGGATTATTATTATTTAGTTGCATGATGATGTTAGTCTATAGCTAATGCTGTACCTATCTTTAATCTATTGCTATTTGCTGCATGCAGCATGATGACTAATAATAATAAAATCCAACTAGGTAGCCTACCCTAGAGTAGACTTCCTAGTTGTATGCTAAATTAGCGGTAACATAGAAAGTAATTAACCATGTTACAGTCTTACAGAGTATATGTCTGTTAAAGCCAATTAGTTGGCTGTTGGCTTAGATTTTAAAAGGTCAAAACTCAGATAGGTATGTCTAATTGGCCTCAAATATTGAATTAATTCCTATGTTCCCATGTTAATTTTGGCTTGAAGTCTTCAAAAAATGAGCCAAATTGGCTTGGTTCCAGTCCGCAGAATGTGTCTCTTCTCCCGCAGAGACTTTAATTTGAGAGAGAGCTACTCTCTGACTCTCAGCAGCAGATTCAGAATCTCCCGCAGAGATCTCCAATTTCTAAAATTCAATCAAAAACTCCCGCAGAGAGTCTTGGAAAAATGTTCCATATTCTGCAGACTGGCCTTGGTTCAGAATTCTTGTGAAATTTGGGCTCAATAATTGGCTTACAATTTTCCAGCCTCTGAAACACGGGTAATTAAAGATCTCTCTCAGAGATTCAAATTTCTAGAATTAGGCTCAGAGCCTCAGACCAGTCTGCAGAATGTGTCTCTTCTCCCGCAGAGAGTAGAGACTTTAATTTGAGAGAGAGCTACTCTCTGACTCTCAGCAGCAGATTCAGAATCTCCTGCAACTAAATTAATGGTAACATAGGAATCAATTCAAAATCTCCCGCAGCTAAATTAATGGTAACATAGGAATTAATTCAAGATCTCCCGCAGAGATCTCCAATTTCTAAAATTCAATCAAAAACTCCCGCAGAGAGTCTTGGAAAAATGTTCCATATTCTGCAGACTGGGCTTGGTTCAGAATTCTTGTGAAATTTGGGCTCAATAATTGGCTTACAATTTTCCAGCCTCTGAAACACGGGTAATTAAAGATCTCTCTCAGACTCTCAGAGATTCAAATTTCTAGAATTAGGCTCAGAGCCTCAGACCAGTCTGCAGAATGCGTCTCTTCTCCCGCAGAGAGTAGAGACTTTAATTTGAGAGAGAGCTACTCTCTGACTCTCAGCAGCAGATTCAGAATCTCCTGCAACTAAATTAATGGTAACATAGGAATCAATTCAAAATCTCCCGCAGCTAAATTAATGGTAACATAGGAATTAATTCAAAATCTCCCGCAGAGATCTCCAATTTCTAAAATTTCATTCTAAAACTCCCGCAGACAGTCTTGGAAAAATGTTCCATATTCTGCAGACTGGGGCTCAGATGCTCAGTTTTGGTCCCAGTTGCAAAAAACGACTCGTTCCAATGGATAATAAGGATTTTGTGCGTTTTTAATGAAGGCTGTCACAAAAAACGACGCCTCATGTCCAGACTGCAGGAACTGGTAAAGTGTTCTCTAAAAAATCCTCTATTTTGACTTCTGTTCTCAGTAAAATACATTTAAATAGAGGAGGAAATTAAGGATTGTTCACACAGAAAATGTTAAAAATGTCCCATATTCAGCAGACTGGCCTCATGTTATACGCCAGTCTGTATTTCGTGGTAAATTCCACCGGCATGTCGGTGGAATTTTTTCCCTTTGAAAATAATATTCTGGCAAAGTTGGTTGATTTTTAGCTATTTATTCCTATGTTACCATAAATTTTCAGTGGATAAATTAGGAAAATGTTGGTTGATCAGCCAAATTACTGGAAATTTATGGTAGATTTTTTCAGCTTTTTTAAAAAGTCAGTGGGATTTCGTGCACCAAATACAGACTGGTGCTTATTTTGATAGATATGCAACATTTTAATGTAATTTCGGTTACGAATGCTTTAGACTATCTTCCATGTTTTAAAGTGTGGCCCTAGCTCAAGAGTATGTACCAAGTTGCCGATTAATTGTTGACTTAAAATTTGTGAAAATAAGCATTTTTCACATATATAGACGACTAATGAGCACTTAAATTAGATTTAAAATTAAAATTGGTGACTCATAATCATAAACAGCGGTCACGCACTGTTTCTCTGTTGTAATGTTAACAAAGCCGCCATTTTGTTTTTATATTACGCGCTCCATGATGTAGCTATAATTCAAATTGTGTATCAGTTTTCTGTTTTCGGTGTTCTTTTGTTATGAATGATGTGGTCACTACTTGTCATTTTAATTTGATGCTCTCTGACTAATTATCGAAAAAAAAAATGAATACTATGAAAAAGTATGCCTCTCTCAGGCTCTCTGTGATTGGCTGGTATCAGTTGCATGCCTCTCTCTGATTGGCTGATACGCTCTCAATTAATTTAGGTAGTTATAATGATATAGGTATATTGACGACTGTCGACTTTCAAAATTGAAATTAAATTATGACTACTGGCGACTGCATTACTAATTTTAGTAGACTTATTTTGAAAAAAAAGATATATTGTCGACTCAATGAACATTCTCTGAAACTAGGAGTGTGGCAGGAAAGTTGCCAGTTTAGTGAGAAAATGGATCCAGGTCGTCACATTTTAGATACTTTAAAAGAGAAATTTAGCTTCCTAGAGAAGCTTTTACACTTGAAAACATCCTTATGCTCTATGCCTGATGCATGTGTTTCTCTTAACACTATTTTAGGAGAGATTTACTTGTTATCTACAGGTTTTCCAATTTATTTAACCCCACAAACGTCACCAATATACTGGTGAGTTTGTCCATACTTTAAAGCATGGACTATCTTAGAAGATCGCAATTAAAAATCAGAGGGTCGCAATTTACCTGCGTGACCCTACCTTCAATTAAACAGCAACAAGCATTTCTATGTTTATACCATTCAATTCAAGTAAAATTCAATAAGTACAATTTATTAAACCTTATAATACAATGAATTATCCTTTATTAAATAATTAAGCTTTATAATAAAAATAAATATCATTCATCAAATGTTTGAAGCAATCACATAAATAAGTTGGTATAGTTTGCTGTAACTATGATACATAAATTTGTTATTGTATTCATTCTACTTATTATTGAATTCCAGATTGTATTTGGTGTTAAATTCCAATGATATATCGGGAAAAAAATTCCTGCAATGTTGGAGGATATTTAGCTATTAATTCCTATATTACCATTAATTTTTGGAGGGGAAACTGGAAAAATGTTGGAGGACTAGACAAATTGATGAAAAATGTTGACAGCTATTTCTCAGATTTTTGAAAAAGTCAGAGGAGTTCAGTGTACCAAATACAAACTGGTGATTTGTCTATCCAGCTACCTCCAAAAATTGCCAAATTTCTCTCCAAATAATCTAATTATCATGATTTCTCTCCAAAATAACATTGTAGCACATGTTACAGAGTATGTCAGTTAAAGCCAATTAATTGGCTTAAATTTCAAAAGGTCAAAACTCAGATATGTCTAATTGCTCGGTCAGAACTGAGATATGTCTAATTGGCTCAAAATTTGGAATTAATTTCTATGTTAATTTGGCTTGAAATTTCCAAAAAATGAGCCACATTGGTTTTGGCTCAAAATTTAGCTTACAATTTTCCAGCCTCTGAAACATGGATTATAGTATAGGAGAAAATAGATATTTCTCGCCATTTGCTATTAAGGGGTTCAAAATAACTCATAAACTCGCCATTTAAATGTCAAGGTTGGACATGCTTTATTACCTGGGTGCCAAGTAAAATAGTATTATCTTATAAACTCTCCAGTTCTCTCCAAAAATAACCAAATTTCTTCAAGATGATCAAATTAGTGAAATTACCTTAAATTCTCTCCCAAATAACATTATAGCATAGGAGAAAATTAGATATCTCTCACCATTTGCAATTGAAGGGCTCAAAATAACCGTCACAAACTCGCCATCAAAATGGCGACATACTTCATTACATTGGTTTATAGCCATGCTACAAAGTATGGAGAAAGTTATTGGCGAGTCAGCTGCTTTTGAGGGGTGAAATACCATGTTTTAAAGTATGGTCAAAGGTGAAATAAGTTGAAAAATCTTTAAATAACAAGTAAATCACTTATCTTGAGTTGAGATATACATGCATCAGACATGCCAGTCTGTATTTCGTGGTAAATTCCACCGACATGTCGATGGAATTTTTTTCCATTGAAAATAATATTCTGTGAAAGTCAGTGGATTTTAAACTATTTATTTCTCTGTTGGTAGATCAGCCTAATTACTGGAAAGTTTATGGTGGATTTTATTTTATTTTGATCCCTTCAATTGCAAATGGTGAGAAATATTTATTTTTCTCCTATGCTACAATCTTATTTTGGAGAGAATCTATGATAATTATATCATTTTGGAGAGAAATTTAGGGATTTTTGGAGATAAATGGAGAGTTTATAATCCATAGCCCAGACTGTATTTCATAGTAAATTCCCCTGACTTTTCAGAGGAATTTTTTCACCTTTGATAATATTATTCTACCAAAGTCAGTGGATTTTCAGCTATTTATTCCTATGTTACCATTAATTTTAAGTGGCTAAATGAGGAAAATGTTGATGGATCTGTCAAATATGTTGGTAATTATTTCAGCTTTTCGAACAAGTCTGTGGGTTTTTGTGCACCAAATACAGACTGGAGACTTACTATTTTACTTGGATTTTCAAGTGTAAAATCTTCACTGGGAAGTCAAATTTCATCTTCTAAGTGTCTTAAATGTGGCAACCTGGATGAATTTTCTCAATAATGTTTGACACATGGGTGAAATAAGTTGAAAACATGTAAATACTAAATAACTATTAAATCACTCCTAAAATAGTCCCAAGAGATGCACATTCATCAGACATGAAGCATGAGCCATGGGGATATTTTTAAGTGTAATACTTTCACTAGGGTCTCCACTGATGGTCAGACCCAGGATTTTTTTTTACAGAAATTTGGATTTGGGTGCTGCAAATAACATAGGAATTAAATAGGACTTTGATGCAGGATCCAGTGTGTATTTTGTGCACAAAATCCCACTGACTTCTCAAAAAGCTAAATAAAAATCTATCAACAATTTCCATTAATTTGTCTGATCAACCAACATTTTCCCAATTTATACACAAAAAAATAATGGAAATTGGTAACATATTAATAAATAGCATAAAATACACAAGACTTTGCTGAAATATTATTTTCTAAGGGGAAAAAATTTCACTGACTTGTTAGTGGAATTTACCATGAAATGCAGTCTGGTGCAGGATCAATTCACAAATCCTTCTATAATTTTCAGACTGGAGTCTGGGTTGTTACCAGTCTGCAGAAACTGAAAGAATCTCTTATTCTGTTCACAGTAAAACTATTGTAAGCATAGAAATTGATTCAATATTGTTTTCAAATATCTCGCATATTCTCCAAAAAACAATATCGAATCTAATTCTTATGTTCACATTATTTTTCTATGAACACTTTACACTTCTGAATTAATCCTTAAATTTACATTAAGAGGATCATCACACCAAGATTTACTGAATATTAAAAATCTTAACTTTTTTAGCTGCAATACCTAGTTTTATATATCAGGTATGTGATGTGAAAGTTTCATATGCACAAGTTTGTTGGTTACTGAGATACCGCCCCAATTAAAGCTCAAACCTTGTAACGCATAATGCTGTTCTGTTTTTCTTTTGGCTCCTGAAAAATAGTGAAAAGTACTATTTTTTGGGAGTCTTAACTGTATCTTCTCTGTCAATTTTCAACGTAGATTGAAGAAAACATATGTATCGTTAGATGCGCAATCACTAGAGTATCAAAAGTAAGTTCGTATTTCTTCAGAATTCATCTTTATTCGAATGTAAAGACGTCACAACTAAGAAAATTCCAAAAAAATGTAGGCTTTTTTTTATCAATTTCGGGGTAGATTTTTTTATACAAACTTAGTTTTGTTGCCCAAGTCTTTCTGCTTCAAATGATACCAATTTTATTACTGCATATTAAAAATTGATGGAGGAGTAGCATTTATCGCACCATCACTCTAAAATCACGTTTCTTCCATATCTCGTTTTCTTAGAAGATATTGTGATTTTTACCATGAACATAAAATATTCCAAATATGATTTTATATTCTTGTATCATATTTCAATGCCCTATGATTCACAATAAAGAAAAAGTTTTATAAGTGGGACGATCCCCTAAACTTATACTGTGATTTGTGAATAGAATAAATAAAGATCTCTCTACAAACACCCAAGTAAAATGGTAGGGCTATAACTCAATTTGTGTGTTCTCCAGCCTCTCCATAAGACACCAAATTTCTCTCCAAAATAATAATTAATTCTTTCCAAAGTCCAAGTTATAAATTATGGCTCAAACACTTGATTTTTCTCTCAAGCTCTCTCCAAAAATAATGAAATTTCTTTCCATAAAGATTAAATTCTCTCCAAAATAAAATTGTATCATAAGAAAAAATAGATATTTCTTACCTTTTGCAATTGAAGGGTTCAAAATAACTCAAAAAAATGTTATTTAAATGGCAAGTTTGGACATGTTTTATCACCTGGTCCAAAATAACATTATACCATAGGAGGAAATTAGATATTTCTTGCCATTTGCATGGGAAGGGTTCAAAATAACTCATTAACTCACCATTAAAATGGTAAGTTAGACAAACACTTGACCAGTTTCCTCAGACTAGCAAATACAAACTGGATATTCTGCAGACTTGTGAAAGAAATGGACATTTTTCCATGACTCTTCTGTGACAAATCTGAGCCTAATTGATATTAGAAGGAGATTTTTAATTATTTTCTATGTTTTATGTACAAAAGTCAACCGATATGCAATGTTTCAGAGCCTGACAAACTGTAAGCTTATTTGTGAGCCTATATGTGACTAAAATTCTGAGTCAAGCCTTTGTGGCTAATTTATAAAAATTTCAAGCCAAAATCAACTTGGGAACATAGATATTAATACAAAATTTTAAACCAATGCATATAATGACTATTGATGACTATAATAATAATTTTGACTATTTGAAAAGTATGCTAATTAGTGAGCGATTTGGGATTCCAGTCTGTATTTGGTGCACCAAAATATACAGATTTGCTGAAAAAATTCAGTAACATATTTGCCAGATCCACCAACAGTTTACCCATTTATAATTTAGCAACTGAAAATTAATGGTAACATAGGAATAATTAGCTAAAAAACCACTGACTTTGATAGAATATTATTTTCAAAGGAGAAAAATTCCACTGACAAGTTGGTGGAATTTACCATGAAATATAGTCTGGATGGAATTCATGCAATGGCTGCATGTGGCACACCATTGAAAAGAGAATGGGCTCTGTTTTTTACAGTTTTTATGTTTCTATTTTTTATGTTAAATTTTATAGAAAAAACATAAACTGAATTCCTCTTTAAGAATGTTATTTTGAGCTCTTCAAATACAAATGGTGAGAAATATCTAATTTTCTCCTATGCTACAATGTTATTTTGGACAAAATTTATGATAATTTGATCATTTTGGAAAGATTTTTCATTATTTTTGGAGAGTTTATGAGACATACTACTTTGAATGGATACATACTATATTTATACTCAAAACATTGTTAATTTAGTCTCCCCCTCTCTGTTTGGTTGTGTCTAGCCACCCAATTTGACATTTGAATTTTCACCTTTGAAATGTATACCATGTAAAATATAGAACTTATATGCTCTTGAACATGATATTTATCTAGCTGGGAGATATTCTGATAAATTATAATTTCAGAGCGCAATTCAGTTTATGCAATTGAATCTGTGTTTGAGAGCCTGAATTGAGTTTAGTCAATGTTGAGTTAAAATCTGTAAGTCAGAGAAAAAAGACAATTAAAAAAATATGGATTAACCCGCCAATCAATTTTCATGTGATTAGAAGATCCTTGCCATTTGGCTGGTGAGATAAAGATAACCTCATTTATTTTAAGATGTTTGAGTGAAAAAGGTGAAATATTTCTAAATTAGGGATGAGACGATACCAAAATTTTCACTGATACCATGCCAATACCGATACCCCAGATACTGATGTTAATACTGATACTTTGACAACAGGAATCAACTTGTACATGTTTTGAGCTAGAGACATTGGAGTTTGTTTCAATTTTTCAAAATTTAGTTGCCTGCAAAGTTACAATGTTTTTTTTCCTGTGTGAGAAAGTTTATGGAACTATATAAACATTTTGAATGTTTTCCTTCAATTTTTTGATAAAAAATTTTAAATATTCAAGCCAAATTAGACTTCAAACCTAATTTGGTTTAAAGGAAAATTAGGAAAAATGCTTTTCCTATATACGACTATATTTTGATAAATATCTCGCTCTAAAATTGTATGAGTTGATGCCTTCTGAAAAGACATCAACTTTTACATAAATTTTGATTTACAAAATTGAAAAAAAAAAAACTAGAAAATTATATAACTAGTTACTAGTTAAATCAATCCTGAAAATTGCAAATTTGTATAGTAACCCTTCATGTCCTTAATTTAATTTTTGAAAGTTAAAATATCTTAAAATATATCTTGTCTAATAAGTGTTACACAGTTAATATATGCACTAAGCTTTATTAATTTTTATAGTTCATTAAATTTTTCCACCATGTGACACAATAATCACATTCATTCACTTAATGAGGATTCCCGCTTACTGTTGTGAGGGCTGGTGAGCTCTTGGGCCACCATTTTGCACTTATCACTGCTCTACACATTCAATCTATCACAGAAAAGTCCTTTATTTTGAATGCAACTAATTAGTCACAGATGATTGTGGAGGGTTAATTTTTATTTTTTTAACTTAAACTAAATTAGCTGATTTCAGCCCCATTATCTTATAATCGACAGAACTCCCTATAGAATCCTCATTTCATCAGAAAAGATAGTTTTATTAGTGGATTCCTGAAAGTAGAAGATTGAAAATTGGATATTTTTTGAATTCTTCCTACAGGGTGGGGCGTAAGTTTGGAAGCAAATGAAAGTGCATATTATAATCCAACGAAAAATATATTTGATAATTTACAGTTATGTATTATTACATAAGGGTTTTAAGAATTCAAAAATCATAAATTTATTCAGAATGTCCCCCCTTGTTTTTAATAACAGCCTCAAATCTCCTCCGAACTCCTCCTACTGCGGCACGCAACTGTTCTTGTGAAATTTCCTTCCAAGATCTCTGGAGCCAACGCTTTAAATCATCCACACTGCGATGGAATTTACCACAGGCCTTTGATTCAAGAATGGACCATACCGAAAAGTCCTTAGCATTAACATCTGGAGAGCAGGGAGGCCACATTTCTTTGGACCAAAACCATGGAAGATGGTCATGGCACCAGTTTTGAGTGACATTTGCAGTATGTGAAGTCGCGCTGTCTTGCTGAAATGTCCATAGAGTGTCATTGCCGAAGTGATCCTTAGCTGACTCCAACATTGGCATCAAAATATTCTCAATATAACATTTAGCATTGATTTTGGCGCCTTGTTCCACAAAAATTGAAGGAGATCTCCGAGTTTCTGAAACGGCGGCCCAGACCATTACTGAAGCAGGTTTCATGGTTCTGTGGACAGTTTTTTGGTTGTATGGGATGTCTTTTGCACTTTTACCAATTATTCTGTCATTCCTCCGGTTGTGAGCCATTTCCACTGTGAAATTTTTTTCGTCAGACCGAACAATTTCACCAGCCGTGCCGGACTTCAATTCTCTCAGAAGTGCTTTGCTTCTCTCCAATCTCTTTTTCTTTACAGCTTCTGACAGAGTCTGTCTCTTTTGGAGGGTGAAAGAGGACATCTTTATGTCTTCTTTGACAACTCTTCTCATTTTTCTGGGACTCACATTAGCTCTTTTGGCTAAGGGTTCCTCCTTATCTTCTCTCGGGCACATTTTATCAGTTGTTTGGTGCGTTGTGAGCGTGGTCTACCACTTCTTGGACGATCAGTCAAGTCTCCTCTCATTAAAACGCTTCACACACTTCCAAACAGTCGATCTCGCTATTGAGAGAGTCTTTGAAATGACGGAATCTGACTTCCCGGTGCGGTGTAGAGCAATAATGGCTTCTCTTTTGTCTGACATTTTTAAATTGACTAAATTTTTGTAAAAATAACACTGCCACGTCATAATGTAGTGTCTCTACTATAGTTCAAACCCTATCACCTACTTAGGAACTTATTTTTAAGAATTATATTAATGTTTGAAAAATTGCTTCCAAACTTACGCCCCACCCTGTATATTACAATATTTCAGTAACACAGTTTCCATAAATTTTTTTTGCTGAATTGTACTTTGATGTTATTTCATCGATATCAAATTTCAATTTGGAGAGACGTTACAAAGCTAGTTTGAATGAGGTGCTCTGTATTTTTTTTAGATATCTTAATCAGAAAAAAAATAATCGTTAATACAATTTTAAAGTCAAATATAATTTGGGAAGAACTTTTGAGTGATCAAAATCTTGAATCATTATGTGGCATAGCCTACATTTTATTTTACACTTCTCAAAGCTAGAATAAGATTATACATACTAAATGAAGACATTATTTGATGTTTTTATAATGTCCTCCCCAGAGGACATTGGGTGTTTAAGGGTTAATAGAGTATAACTAAATCTAAACATGTACCCAAAATAATTAATCACAAATTGAGAAGCAGCTCGTACAGGCCGATTGCCCGCTAAAGGATTAATACCGGACATAAAAGAGCAGGTTAACTATTTAAAATTTAGTTTAAAGAGATTTTGATATTTTTCATCATTTTCATCAATAGGAACTTCCTGAAATTTTAAAAATTGACATTAAAATCTCTATATTCCTTTTTTCATATTGAATTCCGCTTCTAACTGATAATGTGCATGACGGTTTATCTTTTGTTTGATATAATTAACACTCAAAAATAATAGCATTGATGGGTGGTGATCCATCACACCCAGAGGATTGAGGTGCTTGATCTCACCCTTTTTGAACATTGAAGGAATAATAATTATTTTGTTCAGTGGAAGTATACAAAAAGTTACAGTAGACTGAAGAGTTGGTTTTATTACCATTATTTTAATGTTATTTTAATTATATTTGAAACTGTTTATTCAGGTTATACTAAAATATTGCAACTTTATAACACCGAGAGATCATTATGCATGAAATATAACCAAAATTATATATAAACTCTGAAAAATATGCCATAAGAATAAATTATGAAGGGATTAAAATATACACAGTATTACAGTAGTTACAGCCTAACAAGGCAGGTGTGCTGAATTACTCCCTAAGTATTGAAAAATGCATGTGGTGAATAGTTGCACAGTTCATAGGATGATTAATCAGTTTTATAAAAGGCAATTGATATGTTTTTTCAGATGTTGTATGTTTTAACTTTTAAGCTAGTTCAGTTTTTTTTCCTATTAAGAATATTCTCTATTTTTACCACTCCAAACCATGTTTCAAAGTATGAGCGCGTTGTCTTTTTCTTACCTCGTCTTCAATCCCCAAATTGATTAATATATATTACAGTGGATCTCTGTGACATTTAATTTGATTATTTGCTCAACTGCCAGATGTCTTATAAACTGTAGTCATTAATTTACTTATTTCTCTTTTCAGAAACAAAATGGAAGGTGGATTATTATCATTAAAGTGGAATAACCACAAATCAACGTTTTTCCATGTATTATCCAATGTCAGGAAGAAAAAAGTGAGTCTAGTAGTTGTTTGTTATATATTGATATATCCTTATTCTTTTGATATAAATTTCCTCCTTGTATCCCTTTCTTAACTCAACATTCGTGTCCCTTAGGATAACTATGCAGATGCCACACTTGCTTGTGATGGCCAGTTTTACCCCGTACACAAACTAGTGCTGTCATCATGCAGTGACTACTTTGAAGAAATGTTTGCCCAAGCAGGACAGGCAAAGTGCAAACATCCATTTATTGTTCTAAAAGACATTAAAAGTGATGAACTTGAGTGCTTATTAAGTTATATGTATATTGGTGAAGTGAATGTAGTACAAGAAAAGTTATCAGGTTTGATAAAAGCAGCAGAGTGTTTGAGAATCAAAGGACTGGCTGTGCCTGATGAAGAACCTCCAACAAATAGTAAACCAATTAGAGAAAAGCGTCATGGTGATAATAGTGTTAGTTCAGAGTCTAAAAGAAGAAAGCAGGAAGATAATAGTCATAGTACTCCAATAAGTAGAGACTCTTACAGTAGAAGTGAAGAAAAGAGAAAACAATCTGCTGATAGTAACACTAGTAACAAATTTAGAAACTCTAGTAGTAATAATAACTCCTTTAGAGAGGACAGTGAGAGCAGTGGTAGAGAAAATGTTCACCTTTCTAAGTCAGTCATGTCTTCAAGTGAAGGACAGGATGTCAAGCTAGAAAATCTCACTGCAGAGGTTGATCCACCTGATGAAGTGGTAAGTAATCAATTCTTTAATAGCAATGGAAATTAGCCAAATCCTTTTTGTACTCAATTTGTTGCATTACAAAATTTATTATATAATTGTACTAAATTAAACAACCGTGTATTTCCTAAAAAAATATTTGTTTATTGATCTCGAGAGTTGTCCTACATCTTCTAATAAATTAACTTGAATGCCTCCATACATTTATTCATAGGGTCTATAACTTTCCAATCTCATCAGTCTGTTATTTCTTTTTCTCTTTACAGTTACTAGATGAATCCAGTGACATGATTAAATCTGAGCCAAATGATACTGACGGCATGTATGACTCTATGGTAGACCACAAAGATCAAATGCTTTTGGATGGATTTGAGGATGCATCAGCTGACAACCAACAACATTTCATGGACCAACTGCTAGCAAATTCTTCTGCTGTTGATCACCAACAAATGGTAAGAGATTTGCTATGATAACACTGCTTAGTTGCTAAGATTCGCTCTGGCTTGGGTCACTAGTATGATCCAAATTTTATTTTAGAAGTAAACTTCAGACATTTACAAAAACATCATTAGTATAAGAATTTTTTGCAATTAATTGAGTAAATTGTCAACATAATAGAGGTATTCTCGGTTTACACATTTCCTGGAAAGGGACCCACCGTTGGGTCCCCATGTCCCCATGATTTTTCCTTAGCTGTGGTTGATCCATAGTTTTCTTTTATATGAAATCAATAAGAAGTCATGTGTGAAGGAACCTACAGATGGTCACCATTTCATTAAATTTTTTATTAAGCAGCAAGACAAGAAACTATTTTGAGACGACAGCCGCATAGGTAATGCCGTTAATGCATATGATATGACATCCAGTGGCAGCATAACCATACATTTAACAATCACATTGTGGACATATTGTTGTATTTTGTAATTACAGGAAATGCGTTAATAACTCAACATTCAAATTAGTTCTATATATTTTTATTATTGTTATTTTCATGAATTTTCAACTCCAGCTTAATTTATTTCTAATTTTATAACTGGCTTTGCAATAGTAATGGGTACCTCATGGGCCATATATGGTATACAGCTAACTTGCTCAACCTGCATTTATGTACCGTAATTGAAACACCCGATAAATTTCTTAAATTGATTTTTCTCCAACTTATATTGAATACTAAATAAGACTAGTGTTGGAAAAGTAAGGAATACAAATTTCAATGCATAATTTGTTACAATATACTACATATTTATGACTTAAAATATTTGAAAATCATATAAAAAAACGTTCATATATGCAAATAAAACAAAGATTCAGGTATGGCATTACCGTCATCTAGAGCTACGGTTAAATGGGTTAATGGATCTTTTTATCTTGATTATTTTTTCAAATGTTTCACTTTCAATGATTTAGTTCTGTGCGGTGTGCCCAGAAATGTTAGGTTTCTTCAGTCTAGAATTTTATAAATATATTAAACAGCGCATACGGTTTTTGAGATATGGCCCTGCAAAAGTTTCTATTGTTACAGTGTTGTATGAATAATGTTCTTGTGGATAAAGTTTTAAACCATAACTCTTTGATTTGTCATCAAGGAGGAAAGTAGAGCATCCTTGCATATGAGTTGAATTAATTACATATCAAATAATAAGAACTTTGAAACTCTCGGCATAGATGGGTGTATTGTAGTTTGTTGTATCTGCTAGTATGTTGTACTGCAAATTTCATGATTTTTGAAGACCTGGTCAGGGGTGGCACTCTCCCTTATGCATTCAAGTGGTCATTCTCCATATCCAATCAATGAGTTAATACATTCAAAAACAAAACCCTAAAGAAAACTTATCCGTTAAGGAATAGTATTTTTAAGACTATAGTATCCTTTTAATTTCTGATGTTTGAGCTGTCACCTTTTTATGTGGGCAAAAAGTTTCATTTCTAATTTTAATTTTTTTTGCTCGGTAGCCTTCAAAGTTGATTCAATTTTATAAAAAGTTGAAACCTAAAGTACCTTTAACAATGAGTTTGAATAACCGCTAGATAATACTTGTTTAGTATTTCCTCAATTGACAATACCTTTGTTCTCCTCCTTCAGGGAGACTACACTGGAGAAGGTGATCCTTCTCTCTCCGCTGGTGGCAGTCAACAGCAACCTGTGGTGAGTGTTGCCTATTTTTCTGTTAGTGGTGATGCATTTATAAGGAGATTCGCACTGACCTTTAGAACTGCTAATTATGCTATTATTGTAAAATAGAAACATTTTAGATAATGCTATGTTTGATTTTTGAAAAAAATATTCAACTTCTGAATGTTGAGTGCTCAGTTACATCTTTTTAAAACTAAAATAATTTTTTTATGTAAATGTATTGGAATTTATTCAAATGTGTCTCCTATAATTGGGTTAAATCTGTATGTTCAGTGTGATTCTTCTTAATAAATGCAATTGCCAATATTTTAAAACAAATGGAAATGCATCCTGTCTTCATCTATCAGCTTTTTCTGTGATCTTATTTAGAAAATTCTTATGTACCTCAAGATGACTGTAAATCAAAATGTCTTCACAATTCCATCTCTATTGCGAATATCAGACTAATTATACATAATTTATAACACTTAATCCCTTTACATAATGATAGATCATAAAATAATTAAATTACTTTCATTTTGATGTTCTACAGAAATAATGAATAATGGATTGAATTAGAAACAATTCATGCAGAATAATTTTAATTGGAACGAAATGTTGTACTTTACAACAAAGTGTTTTAAATTTCCTCTATTTGATGCATTTCCATTTGTTTATTGAGCTGTACTTTTCACTTCTTAAACTCACCTTTCATCAAATGTTATATACAGTGAATTAGTAAATCTTGTACCACGTTCAAAGCCTAAATTTGAATCAAATTATATCTTCGCTAGCTTAACGTTAAATTTCCACTGTTATCTACTTTGATGAAAGGTGCTGCATTGAAATTTTGATATATTGAAATGATGTCCTCAGAGTGTGGTTACTCTTCACTTCACTATTCATCAAATTTCTTCTCAAGTCACTATATAAAAGTGTGGACGTAACTAGTAACCACAAACTGAGCAATTGCTCGCATTTTATTCTGTACTCCCAGCAAACCACTTCTCCCTCAGTCTCTCATTTCCTCTCTCTGGTGTTTGGTTTCTCTTTCCTCTCATTCTCTCTCTATCCTCTCATTTCATCATGTTTATTGGCAATTATTGTGATTATAAATGAATTGTGCTGGAGAGGAAGGGGGGGAGGCAGAATGCAGGTTTGTACTCCATTTGCAATCGTTTACCTTCAAAACTATTATTCAGAATACTTTTCGTCTTAATTTAGAGTGTAGACTATTCAACTATGATAACATCAGCGCGGGATATTTTCAAATGATAATTTAAGAAGTTTTATGATTTGATATTTTAATAATTTAGAAATAAGAACCACTGCAAGATTGTAGCAATAAACTGTTAAAGTATCGAGCTGTTTTCTTCACCTCCCCAACCACAGTTTTCAATCTCGTGGTGTCCATTTCGTTTTTCCGTTCATTCTTGACTGAATCGTTACTATTTCCAATCGATGGCTGAGGCCAGTTGTGTTCTTGCTCTTCATCTATGATTGGTTATCCTTAGTCTAATATGGCTTCTGATGGATTGATCTAGCTCTTTTTAATTACATCGCTAATATGAAGTGGCTTGCTGGGATGTTCAAATGGTGCAACTAGATTACAAGACACAAACAGCCAATCTGATTTGCAGAATGCTGTTGGACGACGACAAGTTCGATACGGCATCTCCTCTGGTGCTATGAAGTTCAGGCCTCTAGGCTCTAAAACTCTCAATTGTCCCGTCTGCATGAAGAGCTATCAGAACTCCTTCAATTTGCGCAGACACTACATGACTCACACTGGAGAGAAGCCATATGCTTGTCCACACTGCCTTTATCGAGCAAATCAGTCTAATAACCTCAAGAACCATATTCGGGCCATGCACTATAGTAGTCACGATGGAACACCTCCTCTGCAATTATGATTCTCATGTTAGTGTTTAGCCTCTTCCTTTCCCTCTTTGAGAAGTGGAATGCTCCATTTGACCATACGAGTCATTGTTGTTTTTCTCTTATAGATGCGCCACTTCGGTCAATCACCTGCCACTTTACTTACCGACCAAAAGGAACTCTATTTTGATAGAGTGAACTATGTCTCCAATTTAGACAGGCACAGAGAAAACTCTAAAGTTTATGTTTGTAATGTGTGTAATAAAGCATTTCCATTCAAAAGTTACTATATCAGACATTGTATGTACCACACTGGTGTCAAACCCCACACTTGCACTTACTGTTCTTTCAGCACTGTTCTTAAGGGAGATTTGAATAGGCATATCAAAATGAAGCATACAAATGCTCCTCATGACTCTACTAGCCAATGAATTCTGTCTCAATAACATTCTTTAAATTGTTTTTTTGAACATAACTGGTTAATATATTAATAATTGTCAGAGCTCTTTAGTTAATTGCAGTGTATTTAAGTCATAATTTAAAGTTAATGTGAGATAGATTATCTCAATTCGTTCTTGTTTCTAATTACTTAGAAGTTGAAATTATTGTTCAATATACCAATAGGATATTTTTCCTCATCTTGTCTTTCATTAACCTGTTTGTATGACAAAAAATTCGCTTCACCTAAAGTAATCTACAATGAATGTATTCTAGTAGGGATAAGTTCTCACTCAGAATTCTAATGATGCCTTCATTCAAATCATCTTCAGATGGACCTGGGATTCAATGAAGAAGCCTTAGTTAATTTTCACCGGAGAGAGAAGAATGTTCACGGTGAAAGAGACTTGTACCCACCCTTCGAAAGCTTAAATCTCCAAATTCTGAAAACTGGCAATGGCTACGTATGTCCAATCTGTCGTCAATTCTCTTCAGACAAATATAATTTGCGTAGACATTACCATGTTCACTCTGGAGAAAGACCCTACCCATGCAACTTTTGTAGCTATAGATGCAGGAGAAAAGATGCTCTCAAACTGCATCTAATGAACAAGCACTCTTCTGTCTGATCATCTCACTGGTATTGAATGATTCTTCTTCGATTGACTTCTTGTTGAATCCATTTCTTAGTTTCTGTAGTTTCTCATCCTTCAGTACCTATTCTTTCTGTTCCCATTTCTTTGGTGTTGTGACACATCACAAGTGCCTTGCTCCACACACGAGAAGTAGCTTTGCTCCAGTCATTCACTCTTTTCCAATGAACTTTTACTCTGTTCCAACAGAAATCAAGGATACCTCACCAGCTACATGGTTTTGGAAGTTTGCTGAATTTTGTAAATTCTCCAGAAGGAAACCGATCGAATGTAGTTCCCTTTGAGCAGCTGAACCTATTCCCCAGTTCAGTTTACACCTGTCCTGTGTGCAACATGACCTTCGGAAACAAAGTTCGCTTCAAGTATCACTACATGATTCACAGTGGAGAGAAACCTTACAAGTGTCCTCATTGTGATTACAGAGGCAGGCAGTTAGGAACATTCAAGAGTCACCTTCTACTAAAACATACTTAGAAGCTGTTCATTATATTTCACAACATTCTCGCTCATGATTTAGTTGATAAAGTATATTTTGATGTCTTCTGCCAAACCCCATCTTCCTCCGGCTACTTACTCTCTCGGAGGCTTCATCAGTATCTGTTCTCTTCTAGGTACGATATCCATTCCCCAAGATGGTGATGAACAAAATGCACATCACAAACCAAGAAAAGTCTCCCGAATTGCAAAATGTAACTCCTTTCGATGAGTTGAATCTGATTAGATATTTAGGTGGATACCATTGTCCTCTTTGCGAATTCCAGTCTCATAATAAGTATAACTTGAGGAAGCATTACAACAAACACACTGGTGAAAAGCCATATGCATGTCCCTACTGTTCTCATAGAGCGAACCAGACCAGTAATCTGAAAACGCACATGATCAGAGTGCACGGCAAAGCTACAGCACCTGGCTCCAACACAATTCATAGCTTTGGTGCCGTGCATAGTGATGTCATTGCAGTAAATAGCAGTGTAAATCATCAGGTTGACTCATCCAGTTCTCGTAGCTTTGTAGGCGAAGACAAATTTGAAAATAGGCCTGAAATTTCGGAAGTACGAAGCAATGTGTCTTGGGAATCTTAATTATGATGAACTTTTCTTAATCTTCTGTTATTTATTTTTTAATTTACTGTGAAATTCTTCATGAGAGTAATTTAAAGAGAACTGTTCGTTAGCTTTTATTTATCTGGGTGACTATTTAATAATTAGTTGATGTTGAATTGTGGACTGTTTCGTTCTCCCCTCCTTGCTCTTCATCTGCTCACGACCTCCTGGTTAACTTTCTCCTTTTTCACTCTAGGCAAACTCATGCATTGGCCAAAGTGAATTGGATTGTTATCCAGCCAATGAGGTGAGACCCTTTGATCAACTAGACATTCCGTCAATGTCTAACTACAATTGTCCGATTTGTGGAAGGCAATTTCAGAACAGAGGCAAGCTGAAGAGGCATTACCGCATTCACAGCGGAGAGAAGCCTTTCGCATGTCAGTACTGCTCCTACAAGTCAACTCAGCTCTGTAACCTACGCACTCACATTTTCAACAAACACGCCCGACAAAGTCAATCCTATAAAGTCTAGCCGATGTTTCAGAGTCTCCATTAGAATTGAACCTTATTTTCCTTCCTCCTCTCCTCACATTTCTTGTGAAATTTTATTTCGTTTCATTTGATATTTTCGTTTGAATTATTTTTCGTTGCCTTTCATTCAGTCTGAGTTCCCCATCACTTTGCACTGGAATTTGGAATGTAATGTTGAAATTGTTACCATAGCATATTCTATAACTAGTGGTGGTAGCTACTCACAGTAAATTACTCACCTTCTTCACTGCTCTAACCTTTGGTTTACCTCCTTTGGAATTACCTTTATTGATTCACTGAACTTTCTTCAGCTAATGTGAATACTCTGAATTTCTGCAGCTGGAGATACAGTTCATGCCTGTAATAGAATCCGTTCAATCACTTCGATTGCCAACATTTGATGAACTTAACCTGCCCACAATGTCCGTGTATGACTGCCCTGTCTGTGGAAAACAGTTCATCAACAGAGGAAAGCTAAGGAGACATTACAGGATTCACAGTGGTGAGAAACCATTCGCCTGTCAGTTCTGCAGCTTCAAATCTGCTCAAATGACCAATCTGCGCATACACTTGTCCACTAAACATCCTTCATGATTCCTTTGATGTTTTTGATATTTATGGTACTGTAAAACGAACCCCTTCCCTCCTGGCTCCATTCATTTGGTGATTTTTCTTCACTAAATTAAGAGTGTGATGCTGACTACATATTTAATGCTCACTTATTCGAACTTGGCACTCAGGATGATAATCCGAACGTGATATCCACACCAGACACATAAATCGTACTCTTCATACCTACCCACCTTTGGTTTAAAATTCTTGTTGTTTTCTAATCCCTGTCTCTTCTACATCTAATGCCAATTTCCACTGCAGGCTGCACCGTCTGTGGCCACAGATAAGTCTGTTTATTCGTTCACGGTGCCGTTCGATGAGCTTGAACTGCCCTCAATGTCTGTGTATGACTGTCCTGTCTGTGGCAAACAATTCGCCAACAGAGGGAAACTGCGCAGACACTACAGAGTTCACAGTGGCGAGAGACCCTATTCGTGTCAGTACTGCAGCTACAAGTCCACCCAGTTGTGTCACCTGCGCGTGCACGTGGCGAGCAAACACCAATGTTACGACTCTCAGTTTGTAGTCCCTTCTTTCAATAATTAGCTATGTAAATGAGTAGAGCCTCCTCCCTGCCTCTCTTCTCAAGAACATTCCAAGTGAAGACCTGAGTGTGACTTTTTCTGTTTTAGACGTTCTCTCCTGTGGTGCGTGCTGACCTCCCCTATGCTGTGCCCTTTGAACAACTCAACCTAGAGAGACAGTCCATGTATCACTGTCCCTTCTGTCCTCTGAGCACTAAGTACAGGAAGGATTTCAAAAAGCACTACATGATCCACAGTGGGGAGAAACCCTTTGAATGTTCCCTCTGTCCCGCTAAATTCCTGAGGAAGAGTGGCTTGAAGACTCACGAAATGCGTAATCATTTTCACCAGTCGGGTCTATCATTTCAGTAGTTAGTTGCTATTATTTAATGGCTGTACTCTTCCTTGTTTTAAATGAGGTTAGAAATTAATTCAGTTTTCACAGTAGATAGCATTAACATTATCTATAGCTGTTTAACTTGCTTGTATATGTTATTTAGTTGAAAAATGTCCTTTATATACAAGATCTCTCTAAGTGTTTCTTAATAGATTATAGTATAGATTAAAAATTAACTAAGTTTTAGCAATATTTTTCTAATATATCACATGTTGATATTAATAGAATTTTTTGTGGACATGTGACAAACAGTAAATTCAATTGTATATATTATGTGTTTAAAATTTGGATGTATAATATGGAATATATTGTTTTAATGCACTTCTTCTTGTGATTTTCCTCAAATTATAACAAATCTATTATCTTAATGTTATTTATCAAATTTTTTTGTTTATTTATTCAGTTCAATAATGATAAATAAGAACCTCTATACATTTTAGAAATGCAAGTAAATTCTCTCAGGTCAGTACTAATAAGTAATGATATTAATATTATTGTTCAGAAATTATATTAAACACAATAAGATGAATCAAACTGTCTCTTTGCAATTCAAAGCTTGTGTCTGTCACTTTTAAAATTTTCTCGTGTTTTTTTTTCACAAAAATGAATGTTTTGATGTCTCATCCAAGTTGGAATTATAATAAAACAACAACTATTAGATGTTTCTCTTTTTAGAACTTTCTTTTGAAAGTGACTGTACTCATGGAGTAGCTTCTCTGCATTCATGAACTACCATCAAAATGTGGAAGGTGACATTCCGAAACAGACGTTAAGCCCCCCCCCCCCCCTTATTAGAGGGTTCTAGGGAAATTGTTCGAACTAACAATAGAAAGAATAATCAATTTGGGAAGTGAATTAATTACCTATACCCATGGTGTTAGTATGCCAGTTTTTATCCAAACAAATAAATTATACCTTTTGTCACTTCTAACCAAGCAAGTTTGACCCAAACAAATTAACTTGCCGTTGAGCAATTTACCGTGTACCATAAATTAATTATCCCTGTAGAAAGTAAGTGACTGTTCCTTTCTGACTGCTTCTTCCATTCCCTTGTATTTAATTTTCTTTCGACGTCAGCGATATGGCCTTTGGTTCCGAAGAAGACGTTGAAAACCTACTAAATTAATTATTCAATGCAATCAATTAATCCCTCGACAATTGTATTCGTTATCAGCCCCAATCCCAAGGAAATGACAATTTTATATATTATTAAAGTAGGATTTTGAACAATATTCCAAAGTATTGATAATAATATAATGATTTTTAATGACCTTATATAGTATATATTTAGCATGGATTACATGCCGTAGCTCTTGATAACAATTCTTCAAAAAATTTAATATTCCCTTGAAAGAAATGGAAAGCACAGTTATTGTTGTTATAAATAATAATTACTGGATAATAGGCCATTATGTTAGTTACAATGACTCTAATATCCCACTAGTAGTCCCTTTCCTCCAGTACAATGATTTATCTTATCTCTTCTGTTGTCAAAGCCGGTGTTTCTTCTAGGTACCAATTAGATACCACAAACACATGGTGTACGATCAGGGCTTCTACGATGACGCTTCCAGTTATTCCAGCAGTTGGGTGTCTCCTTTCGACTGCCCAGAGTGCGCCAAGAAGTTTCAATCCAAGGCCAATTTGTTGCGTCACTACAGGATTCACAGTGGAGAGAAGCCATTCGAGTGTCAAAATTGTACTTTCAGATGCAGTGACCCTAGCAGTATGAAGAGACATAGGACAAAGGTCCACAATATCATTGAGTGATCCGTTTCTAACGTACTGTTGTTATAATTTGTTAATCTGACTGTAATCTACGTTGATACTTGCTCAACTAGATAACATTTTATGGTCCTATTGTAACTAGACTGCATTTTATGGTCCTAGGTTAACTAGATAAAATTCAATGGTTCTACTTGGATAACTAGACAGCATTCTATGGACACACTTTTCTGACCAGGCAACATTTGTAACATTTTTTCCTCATTTAAAAGACGTACTATGCATTCTTTCTCATGTTTTATAGTCACAATGTTTTGTATACTGCTCTGCTCTCAAAAGAATACATTCTATAGATTGTTATAAAGTTTTCTCATTTATCCTTTACTCATTTATGATAGTAACAGTTAAACATAAATTAATGAAGTCATTCAAGTCAAGTTTCTGTCACTTAAAAAGCTTTCTTATTGACGCAGCACACAGTGCGCTTTGCTTTATGCCCGAGGTGGAATATTTCTCATATCTATGATATATACCTGCTATCTATGTGTCAGTATCTCCATTGCTACACCAAAGATGAAGCTTCTAATAATAGATAGTAATATTTTGTAACTATATGCAAAAAAGTGAGTGCTAATTCCTTTTCTGTTTTCATCTCCTATTCTTATTATAATACAGATAGTCTGCTTTTAATTAGCATTGCTTTCTGTTTTCCTTTCTGTATTGTTTGGAACAGGAGACAATTATTTCTTAGTGGAATATCCATGGAATAAGCTATAATAATCAAATGATTTGATGGTTGTATGACAGAGTAGTCTGGATCTACTTCCTCGTCCTTCCTTCCTCTTAAATTTCTTTTTCAAAATTCTTTCATCTTGGATGAAATTTCTAATTTTCAAAGTTACATTCTATTCTTTTATCGAAATTGTGATGGTAACCACTAAGACATTAAAAAGCTAGTAACATGATGTGCTTCCTTGTTGTTTTATGAATGTTTTTCATTGAATTAGTTGCTATTTTGAACAAAGTATTTCAATACTAGAGTGCTGACTGGTGCCATGTTTTACAGTTGAATTCATACCAGCTTAATAAGGATCTGCAGAAAGGAGGTGAAGATAGATCAAAGTACAAAGGAAGTGCTATGCAAGACTTCTCTCTCGGTCTTCTTCAGCAAGATTGGCCTCCACAAGGAGATTCTTCTCTGCAGTCTTCTGGCTTGATACCCTTCGATAAGCTTAATCTACCACCCTCCTCTTTCTACCACTGTCCCGTGTGCCAAAAGCTCTTCAGGGATAAGGGGGCCCTGAGGAGACACTATAGGACTCACAGCGGTGAGAGGCCCTACGCCTGTCACCTTTGTAACCACAAATCATCTCAATTGTGTCACCTCCAAACTCACATCTTGAGGAGACATAACCCCTAACTATTTCATCTGTTGAGACTGGTAAATCTAGAGGGTAAACTAGAAGCATTTTTTGTTGCATACTGTTGATGTGATAGGAGGTATTGTTTTCAGTTTAATGCCTCCCCTCCTTCCACTCCTCTCCAATGTTAGTGCTGCGGTAGGAGGTTGCTAAATGTTAATTCATGTTTTCTGTTGTAGGTTTTCGATCCACCACAGATCTCTTCGCTCGATCAACAGAACATAGGTACTCCATACATTCCTTCTTTCGATGATCTGAACATAGCCACTGCTCACATTCCACCTTTCGATCAACTTAACCTAGAGAGCAGACCTATTTATTGCTGTCCGTTCTGTCCCATCACAATGAAGAAGAGAGTTGACTTCAAGAAGCACTACATGATTCACAGTGGAGAGAAACCTTTCCACTGTGAATACTGTCCTGCTAAGTTCATCAGAAACACAGGCCTCAAGAGCCACATGTCCCACAAACACAAGGAAGAGCTGCGCAAGATGATGTACTCCTCCTAACGTGCCAATCAGAAAATAAACGCGACTCAACTCTTCAACTGAAGAAATTCTTGGCATAACTTTCCCCATAGATATATAATTCTCTTATTATTTCGGACCGTGTTTAAGATGCATCAAATAAATAAAATTGTAAATAATTTAAACTTCAATTTTAATGTATATATACACATTTATAATCAAGTTATATTCAATTAAGACAAATGGCATCTGAAATGTTTATGATGGTTCTAGGAAAAGTCTCAATTTTTAATGATTTTATCAACGAACTATAAAAGAAATAGTTCAAATTATGAACACTGAAATGTGTAGTGTATTAATTAAAATCGAATAACATCATTAATCATTGTAAAATGAATGATACGTAACATTAGTAATTTTGAAACGTTTTGATAAACTGCGGATACAACAAACTACATCACGGTCATTTATATTGAGAGGTCATTTATATTTTCTAGACAGAGATACCTAAGAAATATAAATATATATACAAGAATATGAACAACATATTCCTCTGAAATTGCCACGGGTTCTCTTCCCAATTTAAATTTTTGTTTGTTTGTTACCAAGTCATTTGGTAATTGTAGCAAATTATAAATTATATCAAGTTCTAAACCTCTTCGTCGCTAAATTGGGAATATTCTGAAGCGGCTGTATTTTCTCTTTCTTTATTATTTCGTGACCGAAATTTCCGGCCACCGTTTATGATAGTTTTCCATTATTTTTAAGCAAAAGGTACTCCTTAAATATATAATAATCAATACTTCCATTTCTGCTTTTTTGACAGAGAATGTTTTTAAATTTGTACATCTGCAGTTTGTTCACAACTACGTATTTTGAAAACTCTTTGTAACATGTTAAACTATTCCGATTAAATACGTTCAGTGAAAGAATTATTTTTGTTTCTTCCCTCTCCCCCCACTCTCCTCATCACAATTTCTCTATCAACTCGGCTCCTGAACTCTGAAATTATTTTTTCTGTTGTAGGTTTTGGGTGTTAGCGATTCTTCTTACATTCCACTTTTCGACGAACTGAACCTAGAAAAGGGTCCTGTTTACGTGTGTCCGTACTGTCCCGCTCGAATGAGGAATAAGACTGATTTCAAATATCACTACATGATTCACAGTGGGGAGAAACCCTTCCAGTGCTCCCTCTGTCCTGCCAAATTCATAAGGAATTCCTGCCTAAGAATTCACGTTGCGAACAAACACAGACCAATGGATTGATTCACATCAAGTGGCTTTAGTGTGGAGAAATATGCGCACTGTCTGTCTGCACTCATCAACTAATTTCTTTAATGAAAAACGTGTTAGTTTACAACATCGTTGAAACTTGTCGAATGTACTTGATTTTGCTACCTCAAGCCTATTGAAATATATTATTATAGTAAACATTTGATTTTAGGTTATCATGTTTTCTAATATTACTGATGTACATTAACACTCTGTATTTATATACACTTTATTATATTATTTGTTGTTACAATTAGTTTGATAAGAGGTTTTTTTATTTCCTAATCCACAAAGGCTTGAGAAAATAAAAACCACATCTTGTTGAGTTAATCGTTCATAAAAAGGGTCAATTAGCCTTTTTCGTAATGAGTTCTGTTCAATCTCATTTTCTACTAGAATTGATTCTCCACATAATGTCCCTCTACCAGTGAGTGAACATGCCTCTTAACTATTTAAATCTGTGAATAATTAACTGTATTTAAGCCTTTGTATTTAATTATATAGTTGCAGTGTGTTAAAGTATTTGATATCTGTTACTCTTGTGGTAATTTTACCAGTCGATGTCGATATATCAGAGCTACTAAATGTAACTTTCTGTTGTAGGTTTATGGTGGTAGTGAACCACACGTTCCGCTTTTCGAACACCTGAACCTAGAAAGGCAGTCCGTATATGCCTGTCCGTTCTGTCCCGTGACAATGAAGAACAGACTGGACTTCAAGAAGCACTATATGATTCACAGTGGTGAGAAACCTTACCACTGTGCCTACTGTCCTGCTAAATTCATCAGAAACTTCAGTTTGAAGTGTCACGTGACTGCTAAACACAGACATCAATTGCTCTATTACAATCAGATGTAGATAATTGGTATGAATGAACACCCCACCAGTTTAATGGTCTTCAAGTAGATTATTTTAGGCATTCTAGTATTTAATTTGTATTAGATGCATCATTTTTTTGAAAATTAATGTCTTTTTAAATGTATCTTATTATTTTAATGTTACATTTGTTTGATATTAATACACTGCTTGAATGAACTGTAAAGCATTTCAATATATATTTGTAAAGAGTTTCTGAAAGTTTAATGTTAGGTTTATAGTTTTGAACAATGACTTTAAATACATCAGAGTAAAATGATGTCCTTTTCATTTGTTTCCTCCTGTGAAATTAAGATTAATTATGAAATGAAATCATGGAGTGAGCTTCCTGGGATTTTATAGTTTTTTGAGTTACGAATTTGTGCATCTTTGAAGAGTTGTCTAGTTAAATAATAGCAATACCCAATGAGTTATAAACTTAGAGTATTTGAAAACAAATGTAGCTGAGAGGGTTAAGAACAATCTGAGATACTAGCTATTAAAGATCTTCCACATAAAAGGTACAAATGTTTTTCAATTTGGTGTTATCGCCCTAATTGATGGGTGTTGTTAACGGTCTCCCCAGTAAATACTCTCTTTCTCTAGTATAACATAAGAACAAAGTGAAGGAATGGTCTGATTCTCCTTAGAATGATAAATATAATCTTTTTACCAGTGGTGTTCGTCTGTTCAAATTATACTCGTTTTCAAACAATATTTGATTGATAAATGACATCTCGCAAATTAATTTAAATGTATCGGTATTAAAGTTAAATGCCTTTAAAGTGAATCAAAATCACATGAATTGTGACTATGATCTACACATCAGCTTTAGTCAATAATATTCTATTGTTGTATCAACTTTAATTCAGTGATTGGAAGAAGCTTTAACTCAAGCAAATTATGATTAATAGCTAACAAGCCTCGCTTTTTCAACTGTAACTAATGGACTATGTACAGTTGGTCAGATTTGGTATTAAGCATGCCCCTCTCCAGTACAATTCTCTCCATGTTCTACCTCACTCTCGACTCTGACCATTGCATCCCGTGTCCTGTTCTCAGGTTCATGGAGACAGTAGTGCAGTTAATCTGGCCGTAGCTTCTCTGCTCTCTCCGACAACTTTGTTCAAACCTAACTACAGGCCTTACCAATGTCCAGAGTGTCTCAAATGTTACTCTCGACGAGCTCATTTAGAGAGGCACTATATGATTCACACTGGAGAAAAACCTCACGTCTGTGACCAGTGTGCTTTCCGCACGAACGACAGAAGTGTTCTCAGAAGACACGTGCTCCAGAGACACTTGGCCAATCTAATAGTTGGAGATACTGTCCAATCTCCCTAATTATCGAAAGTATTCTGTAATATTGCTGTAGATTCTTGTACATAGCCTATACGTTACTTTTTAGTGGTGCGTAACTAAATGCATAGAAACGACGAAGAGTTGACAAGATTGCACGCCTCCCTCCAACTCTCCACCCGAAGATTCTCCCCCTCACCTAATAAGCCGACTCTATTTCTTTTAGGTCTTTCGAAAAGATTCGTTAGTGCTCCACAAAGCTATCAAAGGATTATCTCACCAGGGAGCAGAGAGCTCATCGTACAGTGGGCCTGTGCCGCCCTTCCACATGCTGCCCCTGTTCTCATCTTCCTCTTACATGTGTCCCATATGTGGGCAGAGTTTCTACGACAAGGCGCGGTTCCGAGTGCACTACATGATCCACAGTGGGGAGAAACCTTACAAGTGTCAGCACTGTGAATACCGCTCAAATGACCCCAGTAACTACAAGAAACATTTGCTCTACAAACACGCCATCAAATGATCGAACTCTACCGTCATTACTGGAAGAATGTAGGTAATCTATGAAAATTCACTGAAATTAAAGCTTTCGTATGTTAGCCATTAATTTGTTTCATTGGTGAATTTTCTGTTTTACTTATTGATTCAATATTACTATTTTAGGTATTTTTTATATGATTTAAACTCTTTTAGTGTTATATTTAGTGAAGTGATTGCAGCAGCATAGATTTAGGTACGTGACGTTCATTCTATATTTTGTCTTCAGTCTTTTAATGTGTAATTTAGTATAGTTACTTGTAGACTAAATTTGTAGTATTATTTTTGCTCGAGTCCACCTCTAAATTTACTTAAATTGAAATATAATTTTGTAAGTAAGCTTCTTGTAAACAATATTTAAAATTTACTTCTATCAGCAAATTTAACATTTAGTTAAAATGGAGAAAGTTTGTAGCTATTTACCTCTTACAATTCAACCACCTACTATAAGTTTCCTTCATTTTTTGTGTCAAGTGTTTCCTGCAAACTCCAATTTTGAAACTTTATTCAGAAAATAAATTTTAAATCCTATTGAGTGATTGTCCTTCAAAGATAGTTTATCCCAATGATTGTGACTACTTATTTTATGAATAAAGACTTCTTTCCATTTACTTATTTGTTGCAAACGGTAACTGAGTACTTACACTAACTGTACCCCTCCCCCCCCCCTGCCTTGAACATAACTTTTATAGTTATGAGTTGAATAAAAATATATTCCTATAAGCTATTTTAATTTATAAAACAAATTCGTTTTATGAAGTTTGTGCCGTTTCATAATTTTAGATATGCATCACTTACAATCAACTAAACTACTTTTTAATTGTGTTATGTTTGGTGATTCTACAAACAAACCTGTTTTGTCTCTTTATTTTTCATTCTTTGAGTTAAAAATGAGATCGCAGTTATTTGTGTATCCTTGCTCTAAATAAAATTCATCACAGTATTTGTCTGCATTATTGTAACGCTTTGAAATTTGGTTAGTGTGTTGTCTAGTAGCTATTTTACCTCAAAAATAATGTCACTGACTGAAGGTAGGTGACTTTGTTTAAGGAGCCACTCCCTCGTTTGACAGCATCTTTCCGAGTCCATTGTAAGACTACGAAATATCTTTTGTTCTGACGTTATATCCCTTTCATCTCTGACTTTTTTCACTGTAAGTCTACCCTGATTGTACAACACGTTAGAAAATTATTTCAGAGTATTGCGGTGCAGGTCTTTGAGATATAAGGTGAATGTTCGAAGCGCCATCTCCCCCCCCCCTCCTCACTAGCACCTCAGATAAGGCTGAGTAGCTCACAGTGATCTGTTTCAATTTTAGGTGAGACTGCAAGGTGAACTGATAGAGCAAATCCCTTGGGAAGAGACTCCTCTCAAAGCTCTTCCCTTTGCTCTCATCATCCAAGATGCGTCTATTGGTGCGACTTCCAATCCTTGCATGCGCTACCGATGTCCTCAGTGTGCTAAAGAATTTCATCAGAAGGGAGATTTCCGACACCACTACATGGTTCACAGCGGAGAAAAACCTTACCAGTGTCGCTTCTGTCCTTTCAGAACTATCCAGAAGAAATACATTAGATATCACATTGCCAACTGTCATCGGGATATGATATCACAATAACTATCAGTATCCAAATCATGTTAGTCTCCCCCTATGTAAATATATAGCCACACTACCTTCTATCTCTTCAGTTGAATGCTTTTTTCATTTAGACTAATAATTGAGGCAATTCTAGAGTACAGACCATGAATTTTATGTCTCCAACAGGACGCCTCTGGTGCTATGGAAGATTTGACATCTCTGCGTGTTCTGCAGAGACTACCTGAACATTTAGCTGACGGTGCGACTAAGCCATTCAGTCCTCCCTTCAACAGCCTTAAGCTCAACCAACTCTCCAACGAACTATACGTCTACAACTGCCCAGTCTGCTTCATAGGCTTCAACAATAAGTTCAACTTCAAGCACCACTACTACATTCACTCCGGTGAACGACCGTACAAGTGTCCTTACTGTGACCACACAGCTAGACAAAGTGGCTCTCTGAACAAACATATCAGAGTGGTGCATTTAGACTTGCTTGATGTGATTCAGAGGGATGTTATCTTCAATATTCCTCAGAGTTAAGATTTTAGAGGATGAAATCTGATGTGTATCATAGGTAGTCTGCCCCCTTTGCTCTCCTTCTCTCTCCGCAACCCGAAAAAATAATTTAATCACTGTGGCATTTCTTATTTTAGGTGGACTTTTCCCACGAGGCTATGTCCTTCATGTTTGACAGTGTTGACGCTTCGCCTGACTTATTCAAGAATCAAAGCTCTTCTAAAAGTGCAACAAGTTTTCAAAGAAACAGGATCGTTCAATCCAGAAAATCTCACATCAAAACGCACATTCCGTTGGATCACCTTGGCGACATCTCCCAATTCAAAGTTCCCAACAGCATGAGGTACAAGTGCCCCGTTTGCTACAAGGAGATGAGTTCTTCCAACCACTTCATCAACCACTACAGAGTTCACTCTGGGGAAAGACCTTACCAGTGCTGCTACTGTAGCTACAAAGCCACGCAAGCTCCTCATCTCCAGTACCACTTGAGAACTAAACATAACGCCCATGTCAAAGTTTCCGAGAGAAAGCACTAGTGCCATGTGTAAATATATATTTCACTTGGCAGCTTCTTTGTATCTATAAGCATCAAATAGCTAGGAGTGACTTTGTTTGTAGAGCCACTCGTCTGTTTGTCCACTTCATCAAAGTCTTATTTAATTCTAATTTTTAGTTCCGAAATAGAAAAATAAACATTTCTGAATAAAATGTGAAAAACTTTTTAAATTGATTTCATTGTACTCTCTTTTCTGTTTTTGTCATTTTTTTATTGTATTTTTTTCGTTAGGTAGCTAATTAGTTTCTTATAATATTTTTGAGACAAAAAACCTTAATAATAATAGTAACATTTATTATGTAACAAATAGTGTTTGCTGTGTCAAGTTCCATTCTAAATCTAAGTAGTGATCATTAGGTCATTATTGTGAAAGATGTAGCCTCTCACTCTAGGCTCATTACTAACTTCCCCCTTCCACTACATTCACTCTGTAGAGTCATTCCCTATCTTCACTGAGAGTTCAAAGGCTTTTGTTCACTGTTGCAGGAGCATTGGCCAACCACTGGCTTTGGACACCCTCCTGTCGAACACGCCATTCCCCCTTACGAGCAACTCAAAAACATTGTGCCCAATGTCAATAAGAAGTACGAGTGTCCTGCCTGTGGACGGGAGTTTCTGCAGAGGGTTCACATGAGGGAGCACTACTTCACCCACAGTGGTGAGAGGCCCCACAAGTGTCCCCACTGCCCCTACAGTTCAGTGCAGAAAAGTACTCTCAAGAATCACATCAGATCCAAACACGCCAACTTCCTAAAGTGATGGGAACTACGTGCCTCATGCTCATCTTCACTAAATACATTTATATAACTTTAGCCTGTAGTTTGAGCAACTCCTCTTCTTATTCAGGTAGCGAAACGTAAGCAAAATCCATTGAAAGAGGAGATGAAATCTATTTTAAATGTCTTATTTCATTTGGGGTGTTAAAAATCAATGTATGTTTTTAAAGTCTTTACCTTCAAAACAGCTGAATAATGTAGTTTCCTCTAGCACAATTTCTGAACCTCTTTACTGTTCTCATTCTGTATCAGATTCTATCCTAGCTCTGCATGAACTGTCCTCTCTTTCTAGGGTTTAGCAAGTCTCTCTAGCCTCATTGATCACTCTGCCACTGGTGGTTACAGTCACAGTCTCCCTGTACACTTGCCCCGTAAGTTAGACGCCTATGGCTGCAGTGAGTGCGGTAGAGCCTTCAAACAGAGAAGTCACCTCCAGGAGCACCTCTACATTCACACCGGAGAGAGGCCTTACTCCTGTGACTACTGCGACTACTCCTGTCGCAAGAAAGGCAACCTCAAGGCTCACATTGTTAATAGACACTACAAGAATAACACACTCTAAAACTAGGTAGCTTCTATGCAGTCATGAGCACTGCAGTCTACTGTCTGACTACCAAGTCTCTTGTAATGATTTTATGCATCAGACACATCGCCATTGTTTGTGAAGACGTTTATTTTTAACTTAGATAAAGAATTATCAAATACTAATGTAACGCTCACATGAATGGTATTTGAGTCTTTATAATGTCTTCTAATTTAACCTGCTGTATTATTTAATAAGAAAATGAATTATTGTTCATATTAAGTAACTTTATTGAAATGTTTTCTATGTATTGTTCTTTAGCATTCAAGTTGTACATAATGATTATTATGCTATTGAGACTTTGATTGGAAGTTTAAATGGCTATTTTCATCTGCTTTGTGGTCAGTAAATTGTATTATAATGTCCTTTTATTTCATTTATTCCTGTAGTTATTATTTCGATTGCAACCCTCAATAAATTAAATTAATTATTTCGATAACCCCTAATAAATTAAATTAATTATTTCGATAACCCCTATTAAATTAAATTAATCATTTAAATTGCAGTGGAAAAAAGCAATCGGTATTTTTTATCTCTTCTAAAAGTAAAATGAATATGGAGAAATAAAAGAAGCAATAAATTAAGTAAATATTTATTCACTTATTACTGTGCGTTCATTAGTGACGCTATTTAATTTATTCGACGGTGGTAAGTGACTTGTTCATGGAGCCACTTTCCTTTCTGACTGCTTCTTCCAGTCCCTTGTATTTAATTTCCATTTGACGTCAGCGATATGGCCTTTGGTTACGAAGCAGACGTCAAACCCCGAAATTAATTAATTAATCAATTTATTCTATTAGAATTTATTTCAAAAATATTAGATTACGATCAAGAAAAATATTGCCTGTTTGTTTTTCTTGTTATATTGTAACATGAAAGCGACTTAAAGAGTACAGTAGTTTGATGAAAATTAATTTACCATGCAAATATTGATATTCCAGTATATTGCAACATCAAATTCAATCATTAGTTGAATTAGTGCAATTTTAAACTCGATGCGAAAATATCTTTAGCTTTTCGATATTAGCTGACATAGAAGACATGCACATATAAATTTCAACGGTTGTGTCATTTCTAACCACCTCTGATACTTTGTTATTGAATATTTCACGACTTCCAGGCAAATAAGAACAAACTTTTTTCATAGGCTAAATAGTAGTTATTTTTCTTTACTCTTTAATTTCCTCTAATATATAGTGAATTAAAAGTGTATTCATTGCTAGGCATTAAAATACCATTTCATTTCACAGTGATATTTTAGCCTATAGAGTTGAATGCATTTCATTTTATATAAACACTTTACAGTTATTTTTTAGTTTTAGTGAACTCGCATAGAAATGAAGCAATTAATTGAGAAATAATATTCTATTTGATAGTATTTACACATTTCAATAGTATTTATTGACTGTAAATAGATATTGTATGAATGTTCTTCACCGCAAGAGTTCATCCCTAGTGGAATATTATTTGTATTGACTGTAAATAGATATTGTATGAATGTTCTTCACCGCAAGAGTTCATCCCTAGTGGAATATTATTTGTATCTTCTTGCAGAGACTAATTATTTTGATATTTATGACTTTATAACAATTAATAATTTTTGCAAGCTATTCTGTTGTCAAAGCATTTGAATAATTAAATACTAATGTTCGGGTTAGCAAATTAGAGTGAAATGTTACATTCCCTCTACTCCTCCCTTCCTAAGTTTTTTAGAAATTATTAGAAAATTGAATGCTAATAACATGAGGAATTTACCTATTTTTTAGAATATAATTTTTAGTTTGTCTTTCTATCCTCACGCAATGATCATGAGAAGTGGTTTGTGTCAGTATCCTATTCATCCTTTGAATCATTCAATGTTCACAGATACAACAACAACAACCATCTTCTAAGGTGTTAGTACAGCCTTTTGACCTCATCGTAGAGCACTGTCGAGCGGTGGATCGCTACGGCGCGTCCTACTTCACCTGTCCCATCTGTAAAAAGGTCTCCTCGCAAAAGGGCCACTTCAGGGTCCACTACAGGAAGCACACCGGAGAGAAACCCTTTAGTTGTCCTCTCTGTGACCTCAGATCCGTGTCATCGTCTAACATGGCTCTGCATATCAAAAATATTCATTTTCACGGTCAAAAATGAGCAGATTCTTCCTTCTAAATTTTCTCGTATCATTTTTATTGAGTGACTGAAGTGATGAGTGGAGTATTCAATTTCTATCGTTTTTGAGAGTCACAGGTGCTTGCGTCTTCTTTTTTTCCTTCTCTGTTCATCAATCAGCATCGTCATAAATATATAAATGACACTGATTATGGAACCACTCTCCTGTCCTGACTTCTTCAAAGTCCCTTGTTCTTTTAATTTAACTTCAGTGATAAGACCTTTAACTCTGTACATACCCCTTACCAAATGAATTAACTTCAGCTTCGTTTTATTCGTTTCCAGAGCGGACTTTTGGAGTTTTCCAATGCGATTAGTGTTGACGATATTGGTGACACTTTCAACGTACACAAAACGCGCAATCTGCTCGGAAGAACAGTCTATAAGTGTCCATTCTGTGGCAAGTTCCTGCAGAATAAAAGCAACTTCCGCATTCACTTCAGGACTCACACAGGTGAAAAGCCTTACCCTTGTAGCCACTGTCGCTATCGAAGCAGCAGCGCCTTCAACCTCGGCAAACACATCAAGCAGGTCCATTCCTGCATCCTAAACAGTTACGCAAATAACTAAATTTGTAATTTTCCTCTTCTGTCCCTTCCAAACTCAGTGTGTTTTCTTTTATTGGGAGGAGTGGTTTCTAGAGTTAATGTCCCTTTCTCACACACATTTCTTGGATCTCTTCTAGATGCTGAATTTAACCTCTGATAGTTTGTCAGTGTTGTCTGACTGCGCCGCTCCTTCTTTTGATGACATTGTCAATACAGAGTTTGTAAGGAACCCCCTAGACACCTCCAAACTCTACCGCTGTCCCTTCTGCATGAAGGAGTTCTACAAGAAGGACAACTTCAGGAAGCACTACTGGACTCACAGTGGTGAGAGACCTTACGCCTGCAGCCTGTGTCCCTTCAGAACCAGGGAAATGCGTAACCTCAAGATGCACAACTTGAAAGTTCATCATTCGGACGGATTTACGTCAATGAGGAAGCCAAAGCGATGAACATTGATTATTTTAAGTTCAAATAGATTAAACTCTGAATAGGAATGTAAGGTAGTTTCATTAGGTTATTTAATGAATATTTATATTGCTGTAGTGTATATTAATTGTATCTCTTGTCTGTACATGGGTATTATGAACTGACGCTTGTCTTTTTAATAGTTCTTTTTATGTTTCTTACCATGGATACCATTGTTACTTATGATCTTATCCTATGATTTATAAACTTCAACACATCCTCTCTAATTTGTAACTGCTAAAGTGACGTCTTTTTTTCTAATATGGAGATAGTGGACTCGTATTGTTCAACAAGTTAGAAAAATCTTTGCCTTGAGAACTTTAAGGTTAAGCAGCTAGTTCAAACATTTTTTTGTGCATTTATGTTACATCTCTGTAAATTAAGCTGAGATAAATGGAAAAGCTATTAATCTCCACGTATAATTGAATCATGCATGATTATATTAAGTATGATTCACAAGACTTTGTATGGAACCTCATGTGCATCAAATATGCACCGCAAGGCAACTCATTAACCATTGCTATTCTAACGCTTTCACCACGTACTTGGCAGTGAAGACAATAACCCTCATCCTTTCCTCAACCCTCACACACGGTAGATGTGGTCTGTCTGTCCAATAATCTCTCTGGGTCTCTTGTAGATGCTGAAAGTGTCGAGTGAAGGAGAGGAAACTGAAATGGTGGGGCTCCCCTCCTTCGAAGATGTGTGTCATGACCCCTTCGTCAGGAACCCCACTGACGTGACGAAGCTTTACAAGTGTCCGTGCTGCATGAAGGAGTTCTACAACAAGGATCACTTCCGCAGACACTACCGCATTCACACCGGCGAGAGGCCTTTCTTCTGCAGTCTGTGCCCCTATCGGGCCAAAGAAGCTCGTAAGCTCAAACTTCACATCATGAGCTCACACCCCGAGGCACTGGTGGAAGTGTGAATGTTGTACCATGTTAATAGATTATACGTGTTGTGATATTTACTTTCTATGCAGTTATTTGATATTATTAGATTTTCAATGCGCCAATGAAACGAAGTGTCAAATTAGAAAAAGTTATGCCCACAAAAAATGTTAGACTAAGTAAGGTGACTGTTCATGAAGCCACTTTCCATTCTGACTGCTTCTTCAAGTCCCTTTTATTTCATTTCCTTTTGACATCAGCGATATCCGAAGCATACGTTGAACACCTGCTAAATTTCATTAGATTCTGGTCTTTGTTTTCTGTATTTTTTCAACTTGGCAATTCATTGAATATAAGACATCAATGATTATTCTTTAGAAAAAAGGTAAATGAATGTTTACGAATTCCTATATATGTTTGTGTCTACTTCGTAGAATGTTATTAAAATGTTAACAATAGACAATGAAGTTTTCTGTGTAATGAAAGGATTTGTACATTAAAAGTCAATAACTTAAAATGTGTTTTTATTCCATATGAAGTTCATTCTAATTAATGTTGGTTTGAGCGCTGGAGTTTTTAAATTTTAATTTCATAGGTTCCTGATAAGGTAGAATCTTAGGTTTATTATCTCCTCTTCATTTTCCTCTTCCATTCGTGAGTGTGCACCAATTTTTATTCCATTACTAGGCGACTCTATTCACGGAGTACTTCATCAAAGTTCCCTGTGTTTATTTTTCTTATGACGTGACCGATGGCCATCGCATTTGTAGCAGACGTTAAACTTTCTCGTAAATTGAACATGGTGAATTAATTTTTGATGGTCTTGAAGACAGAACCTAACTTCCTAGCAAATTATTCCACATCTACGAACTATTCTTTCACCTAAAAGTTCCTGGTTGTTTGTAGGGCTAGCGCGTTTTGGCATCCAAATCATGACACCAAGTCTCTTATTTTTCAGCAGCACTTTAGAGAGTCCTATCTAGACCTTCAGATTGGTGACCAAGCCTTCTACCTCGACGCTACGAAGTTGCACCTTCATGCACAGTGGAAAAGGTTCTCTTGCCCTTCGTGCGACATGAAGTGTCTCTTCAAATCAGACCTTCAGAAGCACATGCTTACCCACAGTGGCGAGAGGCCTTATCCTTGCCCCCACTGTCCCTATCGGGCAACCCAAAGTGGGGCCCTTAACAGACACATCTCCAAGAAACATCAACAGAGGCAATAGTTATATTTCTTTAGGAAGGTAATTCAAACATTGGCTTAGTATTTTACTATCGAAAATATATGTTTTTACCTAATTGATTTTTTTCTATTTATGTGAAAATTTCAATTTGACTTTTGATTTACGAAGTCACAAATCTCAGCCAGTGAAAACCAAGTGGTATTTAGTTAATATTTTTGACCTTTGTTTATAGGTAGGAATGGTACTTCATGTTTGTACAGTTCTTTTTATTAGGAGATGGTGGAAATATTGAATCTTTCTATTTCAACACATGACCAAAAATGTACCTAATTATTTTCGATTATTTAAAGTAGTTGAGAGATTGTTTAGAATGTTATCTGATACATTGGTTTTAAAATAATTTGTAAGCCATTATATTAGGTTTGTAGCTTCCTTATTTGTTATAGGGAAGACTTCAAATGCTAAATGAAGAGTAATGTATTAATGACAAGATAATCTTTAAAATAAAATAAAGAAACAATAAGTTGTATTATTTCATTCTATGAAGCAAATACATTTATATTTCTTCTCAATCTAAGATTAAATTTTTTACTTGTACTAATGGAGTTTTTGCAGAAACACTCTGACTGCTTTGACTGTTTATTTTTTTTTAACTTGTGCACTGTTTTCAAAGAATCAAATTATTGTAGTCATTTAATTCTTACTAGAGATAATATTCCATTAGCGATAATTAATTACACCATTACTCAGTAACAGTGTATTTACGATGTTTATCATATCTTCCTTGTTATATCTACTTGCAGTTTTAGAGGATAGCGCTAGGGTTATTCTCTTCAACTACGAGGTCTTAGATTTAGTGTTAGGTAAACTCGTAGGCTTCATTTACTATCACCTCTTCATTTTCCTCTTCCATCCGTGAGTGAGGTCACCGGTGCTTGTGTCTCTTTTCGTCACATTACTTGGTGAGTGACTGCATTCACGGAGTAACTTTTCTGCATCCATGAGCATCGTCCCCGACGGTGGTAGGTGACTTTGTTCATGGAGCCACTTTCCTTCCTGACTGCTTTTTCCAGTCTCTTGTATTTAATTCCCTTTGACGTCAACAATATGACCGAAGCCGGCATTAAGCCGCTACTAAAATTTAGAAAAGTTAGTTTATTAGTAACACACGATATGTAAATACGGAAATACACCATCAGTAATTGAGTGTTTGTGCAAACACAAATGTGATCAATGAAAAAATATATAAATAGGACTAAAAATTATACTTATAGATTACCAAAATATTAAATTTTTAAAAACAGAAAAAAATTTAAATTTAATTTAATTTTTTTTTAAATTCCTACAGAATATTTGACTCTTTATCACAGTTGTAAATGATAGTCAATGAAAAGAGACAGCGCCATCACACGGACAGTCATTGCATCAATTGACTGTGTGGTGTTTGGATTAGTTTGAGTGGTGACATTTTAAATGGTGATATCCTTTAAAGTTATTGCAGTGATATTTGACAGGACAGGAACTCTAGTTTGTATATTCTATCTTCAATTGTTTTACAGCATCACATACCATTAACTGATGTGAACCTTAAAGTATATTGTACTAACTGATGTATTCTAATCATTTTGTGGTGCATTGAATAAGTCTTAGAAAGAATTGCTCTCTTAACTCTAATGGTGTAATCGTGTCCAGACTGTATAGTAAGTTGTATTTCTTCATAATTGTTTATATAGTTATAGTACTTAGCTTGCCCTGAGTATTGAATTGTGTGGTTTATATTTCTTTTTAAATGCATAAGTTTACCTTTATAAAGTAGCTTTCCTGCATCCAGAGCACTGCCTTGATTAGATGAATGAAGCTACTTCTTCTTTAAAGTCCACTGTATCTATTTTCTATAACTGAATCCTCTACTCAAATTAAAGCTTCGACAAAATCCCATTTCTTCTCCAATCACATTTTGGCTTTCTAAGAGTTGAACACTGCTCTTTACTCTCTATTTTGTTCAGTTGCTAAGTGTTGAACACTGCTCTTTACTCTCTATTTTGTTCAGTTGCTAAGAGTTGAACACTGCTCTTTACTCTCTATTTTGTTCAGTTGCTAAGAGTTGAACACTGCTCTTTACTCTCTATTTTGTTCAGTTGCTAAGAGTTGAACACTGCTCTTTACTCTCTATTTTGTTCAGTTGCTAAGAGTTGAACACTGCTCTTTACTCTCTATTTTGTTCAGTTGCTAAGAGTTGAACACTGCTCTTTACTCTCTATTTTGTTCAGTTGCTAAGTGTTGAACACTGCTTTACACTCTCTATTTTGTTCAGTTGCTAAGAGTTCAACACTGCTTTACACTCTCTATTTTGTTCAGTTGCTAAGAGTTGAACACTGCTTTACACTCTCTATTTTGTTCAGTTGCTAAGAGTTCAACACTGCTTTACACTCTCTATTTTGTTCAGTTGCTAAGTGTTGAACACTGCTTTACACTCTCTATTTTGTTCAGTTGCTAAGTGTTGAACACTGCTTTACACTCTCTATTTTGTTCAGTTGCTAAGTGTTGAACACTGCTTTACACTCTCTATTTTGTTCAGGTGCTAAGAGTTGAACACTGCTTTACACTCTCTATTTTGTTCAGTTGCTAAGAGTTGAACACTGCTTTACACTCTCTATTTTGTTCAGTTGCTAAGAGTTGAACACTGCTTTACACTCTCTATTTTGTTCAGTTGCTAAGTGTTGAACACTGCTTTACACTCTCTATTTTGTTCAGTTGCTAAGTGTTGAACACTGCTTTACACTCTCTATTTTGTTCAGTTGCTAAGTGTTGAACACTGCTTTACACTCTCTATTTTGTTCAGTTGCTAAGTGTTGAACACTGCTTTACACTCTCTATTTTTTTCAGTTGCTAAGAGTTCAACACTGCTTTACACTCTCTATTTTGTTCAGTTGCTAAGTGTTGAACACTGCTTTACACTCTCTATTTTGTTCAGTTGCTAAGTGTTGAACACTGCTTTACACTCTCTATTTTGTTCAGTTGCTAAGAGTTGAACACTGCTTTACACTCTCTATTTTGTTCAGTTGCTAAGTGTTGAACACTGCTTTACACTCTCTATTTTGTTCAGTTGCTAAGTGTTGAACACTGCTTTACACTCTCTATTTGTTCAGTTGCTAAGAGTTCAACACTGCTTTACACTCTCTATTTTGTTCAGTTGCTAAGTGTTGAACACTGCTTTACACTCTCTATTTTGTTCAGTTGCTAAGTGTTGAACACTGCTTTACACTCTCTATTTTGTTCAGTTGCTAAGTGTTGAACACTGCTTTACACTCTCTATTTTGTTCAGTTGCTAAGTGTTGAACACTGCTTTACACTCTCTATTTTGTTCAGTTGCTAAGAGTTGAACACTGCTTTACACTCTCTATTTTGTTCAGTTGCTAAGTGTTGAACACTGCTTTACACTCTCTATTTTGTTCAGTTGCTAAAAGTTGAACACTGCTCTTTACTCTCTATTTTGTTCAGTTGCTAAGAGTTGAACACTGCTTTACACTCTCTATTTTGTTCAGTTGCTAAGTGTTGAACACTGCTTTACACTCTCTATTTTGTTCAGTTGCTAAGTGTTGAACACTGCTTTACACTCTCTATTTTGTTCAGTTGCTAAGTGTTGAACACTGCTTTACACTCTCTATTTTGTTCAGTTGCTAAGTGTTGAACACTGCTTTACACTCTCTATTTTGTTCAGTTGCTAAGAGTTGAACACTGCTTTACACTCTCTATTTTGTTCAGTTGCTAAGAGTTGAACACTGCTTTACACTCTCTATTTTGTTCAGTTGCTAAGAGTTGAACACTGCTTTACACTCTCTATTTTGTTCATCAGGTTGCTGATGTCACGTACCTACTTGAAGAAAAGTTCTTTGACTCTGCTTTCTCCAACCAAAAAATGTTCTCATGTCCCGTCTGCATCAAGCAGTGGCCCAGTAAGAAGCAGCTCAACAGACACCTTAAAGTGCACACCAACGAGAGGCCCCACAAATGTCCCTACTGTACCTACAGCTCCAACTACAGTCACGGACTCAAAGAACACATGAAGTCGCAGCACTGGGGTAGAAAATCTGAACTCCTCTAGTACTTTTGATGTCACTGGATGACTGGGTCTTCTAAAACCCTCTACTTATTTCTCATTTACTCTAAGTTTTAAGATACCTGTGAACTACTTTCCCATTAAGGATAGAAGTATGTGAAATATCTGGGTAAGTTCCGAGTTATCGAGCGGTGTCACATTTTCTCTCGTATATTAAACACGACATAGCTAATTTAACTAACAACGTGTTACTTTAATTCTTATCCATGGTAACAAGTTCAAAATGTTTAATTTTTTCTCATGTCATCCAAAATGTGGAACTGTTCGATAACTCAGAACATACCCTATTGGCAACTATAAGATGCTCTGATTTATTTTTGTATCTTTTATGACTAATTAAATACACATCATTGCATAACTAATTATTTAACACAGATTTATTTACATCTGAACAATAGTTTGTATCAAGCGCATAATTTAATAAATTTATTATGGTATCCCATGTAATTCTGCACTTTGTGCGTTTTCTATTGACATTCATTTTCTATGGAGCACTTGCTTTACATTTTACGTTACCATCATTGCTATATCTTGTTACAACATCACTTCCTTCCCTTCTAACTAGTACCTACCTGCTTTAAATTCATTCAATTGTCTAATTTTAAGGTGGAATTATGAAAAAAAATGCATTTTTTTTCTGTCGTAAAAGTAACTTTTGTGTCAATTCAAGATTCTATAGCAAGTGAAAATCTAGGAAATATTTTACTGTAATTTATATAGCTAATATGTGATAGATTGTTCACATAAATAACATGAACTGTACTTAAAGTACCATTTTTTTATAGAAAAGTAGTAGCTACATGAATTATGTAAATATTGATGTACATGAGTGAAATAAAGATGAAATTTCTTTACACAATCTATCTATTTCCTTTAATTGCCAAAGAATTAATATTGTGATGTGCTGTGCGAAATTAGTACAGTTCAAAGTTACGGCATTTAGTTATATGAAATCCATGGAGTTGATATTACCTTTTAAATGGTGGTTGTGGTTGCAACAGTAGTACTGTATTCAGATATTCTAATTTGTAGTGAATGACTGAGGTAATGTAGAAAATGAATGGAACTTTTGAAAATATATTCTGTGTCTATTTGTATTTGTGAATTATAATTATGAAGTCATGATCTTGTTCGACTACTTCTTCAAAATCCTTTTTCCCTTTTGACGTTAACGAAATGGTTTGCTGTTCCGAAATAGAAGTTAAATTTAATGAGATAATTGGTAACTCTAATTTTTTCATGTTCTTTCGAGATGTTCATAGTCAAAATATGTGCCCAAGACTTCAGGACCACACGGTAAACTAAATCTATATTTTCCTTTATGCCACCCATTTCTAGATGGTGTATGGAATAGTCTTAGTTTTAGTCTTAGGTGAATGTTTTGACTCCATCCTCACTTGGTTTCTTTTCGTTCATCAGGTGGGTGGGATGAAATTCTCAGTAGAGGATAAACACTTTGTCACACAAAATAGAACATCAGCCTACAGTCCTCACATTTGCCACTTCTGCGGCAAGCACTGGGTCAGCAAAAACCAGCTCAATAGACACCTTAAGGTGCACAGCAACGAACGACCCCACAAGTGCCACATCTGCACTTACAGCTCCAACTACCGGCATGATCTCAAACTCCATGTGAAGCTCAAACACCCCCAAAGTAGCGCTATTTATGAGTGAAATCTTTCTAATGGCCGCTGTTTCGCAGTCGGTAGAGAGTCTGATCGGTGAGTCAGATTCTACCGGCAACTGACTCTATTTGTAATGTTTTTGACTATTATTTCTTTTTCATGTGCGGTAAAAACTCAGAAATGTGTAATTTACCTCGGAAATGTGTAATTTACCTCAGAAATATAATGAATTCACGTTAATAAAACTACTAGAAGATAGTTGGTTATATACGTAACTACAGAAGTTGGACAATTTAGCAATTAATTTTCATTTTGTATTATTCACTTACTGCTTCTTCCTACTTATTAACTGTTGAATTGCTGATGAAAACTCTGACTCCCATTCAACTGAAATATTTTTTTTTGCCCGCCAGGTGGCTGATATGAATTTCCTTCTAGAAGAGCAATTCATTAGTAGGACAAGCTGCTCGAGTGTGCCCGAGTTTAGATGTCCCTTTTGCTTCAAGCAATGGGCCAGTAAGAAACAACTCAACAGACACCTTAAAGTGCATTCGTCGGACAGGCCACACAAATGCCACTTGTGTGACTACAGCTCCAACTACAGTCACGATCTGAAACTGCACATGAAGGCTAAGCATCGACTATTCTGAAGATGACTTTCCTTCATTTCATAATAATAAGTAGGAAAAATCTGGCCAATTTTCGTAAATTTATGTGTGATCAGCAAGTTTTTGTTTGGTGCCAATTTTGTTTTATTTTCAGTATTAGAGAGATTAAAATTTAAAAGAATCTCTTGAATGAAGAATCACCCTAGTTTATGATTATATAGGAGTGTATAGTTTGGAAATAGCTATGTGTGTTAGGAATATATAGATATCTATGTTGAAATATGATGTAAACTGTAACAATGAAAGTATTATAGTATATTTGCTGGCTACAAATAACGTATTCTCAAATGTATAGAAAACTCTCAATAGCAACTATATGATGAATGTTACTGCAATCATTAACTTCATACTATCAAAGACTGATATTATACAGTGATTAAAAGTTATTGAAAAGAACATTTAATCTTCACTTCTGATTGCTCTTTTGATTTACTATATAATTTATATTTAATTTGCTCTCTCCTTACTCTCCAGTTTCCACATATATTTCAAATTTGAAAATTTTCAGAACGTGAAATTCGTGAGTTCTTGTACTTAGAGATCGTACTTTCACAGACCACTTTCTACAACACTTCTTCTTCTGCAATGTAGTAGTCGGGCATTTTTAGTTTCATGTTTTTTATTCTTCTTTCCATCAATGTTATTTAATCAAGTGTTCAATATTAATGATGTTCACGAAATAACTTCTTATTCCAAAGCCTTTTTCTTATCTTCCTTTTTCTTCCCTTGTGGCCTTTGGTTCCAAAGAAGACGCTTCTCTCTCTCTAAATTATACTGGTTCATAGTTATAGCATAAATACAATTTAGTTTCTTATTTGAACTCTATTTATTTTACACTTTAAGGTCGCCAAATTGAACCAATTGCTGCCCGAGTTTGTGAACAGCGAAAACATCCCCCGAAATATTGACTGTTGTCCCTACTGTCACATGGTGGTCCGACGAAGGGCTGACTTCAAAAGGCACCTTCTCACCCACACTGGGGAAAAACCCTTCGCCTGCTCCTTCTGCTCCTTCAGAACAACAAGGTTGTTCAACCTGAAAGAGCACATCGCTAGGAAACATTCCTACAATGCTCTTCCTAAATAAAACTCACTCTTGATAATTTACTCGTCTTTTACTGAAGAAGAATGAAAGATTATTTCAATTTCAAAATGTATATTGTAATAGGAGGCTGTACTATGTTGGTATTATTATATTAGGATTCTTAGGTTTACTCTTATTTGGTAGTTCACTTTTTGCTACTTTGAATTTTTATTATTAAGGTTTTTAGCCAATAAATTTGTCTTATGTTTCATTATTTATCTCAGACAATGTGCTTGACTTTGTACATAAAGAATGTGAAACGTGTTTGGTCTTTTTTTCTCATTTTGAATTTTGTCAGTTTTCATAGCACATAAAAATGGTCTTAGAGAGATGTCAGATTTCTCCATGAACTTCAATTTGTAATTATATTTGGGTAGGTAGGGAGCAAGAATATTGGAATTTAGATATAAGGGAACATTCCGCCATAGAGTTCAAAATAAGTAGGTACATTAAATTTAAATATCTTAAATAGCTAACGAGTGCAACTTTACTAAGATAACTAGATATCTCTTTAAACAATCTTGCAATGCTTTCTTGAACGTTCCAACTAAATTTAAAAGTTCAAAACGATTGTTCATTTATAATTAGTATGGCAGTAGTTGGAGTTTTGTTATCAAAAGTTCTTTGAATTTTTCTTTATAAAATATCACTCTCCAAAGCGTGGACAATGCATGTTTATTTCATCCTTATCTAGGCTGTTCTTGTTCACTCTTCCAGTTTTGTTTTTCTTGCGCATGACTTAGGTTCTTCACGATGAAGTAAATCCACTCTGTCGAGTTCTTCAGAAACATATTCATTTAGTGTTCTTTCTGTTCATCAGGTGGGCGGTATGGATTTTGAAGATAATTTATCTCTATCACCAGCTAAGTCTTGCGATCTGCCTCCTTTCGTCTGTCCCGTCTGTTTCAAGCAGTGGGCCGGTAGGAACCAACTCAAAAGACACCTCAAAGTTCACTCCAACGAGAGACCCTACAGATGCTCTGCATGTGGCTACAGCTCAAACTACAGACATGCACTCAAACTACATTTGAGATCTAGACATCCCGATATGGTGCATCTTTTCCTTGACTGATTAACTTCGTTGGTAACAGACAGGAGAAAAAAAGTTATAGTAATTATACAGTTTGCTACTTGTGCCTAAAAAATGCGATGATTTCTTCATATTATGTTTTTTGTAGTAGTTTCAAATAACAGCCCATAACTTATTTTTAAGTTAATTATGGTAGCTACATCTAAATGTTCTATATAATTTTACTTCAGACATCTTGACATGTGGTACTGCATATTTATTTTAAAGCTATCTATTTTTAGATAAATTATTTTTAAAATGTAGAATATGTTCAAATTAAGTTTTAGTTGAATATTTATTTTTAAGGATAAAGAAAACTTTCACCATCCATCTTAAGTGAAAAAGCTGTACCAAATGTTATGTAGAATAATTTATTAATAATTAATAAGGCTATACAGTCTTACACATAGTAAATAAAACTCTGACGTCTCTAGAAACAGACTTCTTAGAAATGTTGAATTATTGGAGCTAAAAAGTAACTCAATCAATGCACCTTTTATTCAATTGTAAAGGGCCATACACACGCAGGGTTTTTTAAGTCTTTCCACCAGACTTTTTGCTAAGCTCCTCCTATTTTTCCAGCATTAATATAAGAAAAAACTGTATAAATCGTATAAATATTAGTTGGTATCCATGATACCTGCAGGTATCATGGATACCAACTAATATTTATAGTTTTATACGATTTATACAATTTTTTCTTATATTAATGCTGAAAAAATAGGAGGAGCTTAGCAAAAAGTCTGGTGGAAAGACTTAAAAAACCTGCGTGTGTACGGCCCTTAAGAGTGAAAATTAATGTTTCTTTAGGTATGGACACTGCATCACCTTCTTCTATTGTCTTTATGTTATCTAAACTATGTTGTCGTTTAGTTAGAATATTTTGAAAGCATAAGTTGAAGAAGGAAAAATTTAGTTGTTTCATTGACCTTAATAGTGAACAGAAAAAGTATGCGCTCTAAGAACAGTTTTTTTAGAAAATCTAGCGGTGTAGAGTTAATTGTAAAGGCTTTTTTACAGGATTGCGTTAGTGATTTCCTTTAAATGTCTCGAAGTAGCTTTTCTTCATACATGAGCTTGTCTAGAATGAGTGGGTAATTTGTTCATCAAATTGATAAAAGTAAGTAGCTAGCTCATCTGTATTGTTTTTAACCATCTTCCTACCTACTGCATATTGCTTCATTTTTGTTTGATTGAGTGTCATTGCTTTCAAGGTCTTCGCTGACTACAATTGGGCTGCAGAGAACCCCACCAAGAGGAAGAAAAGTTGTCCCTACTGCAACATAGGGACGCTGCGCAACAACGCGGACCTCAAACGCCACATCCTGTCCCATTCTGGAGAGAACCCTTTCAGCTGTCCCTATTGTCACTTCAAGACCAAGAGACACTTCAACCTCAAGGAACACGTCCAAAGAAAACATTCTCAGGACACACACTAAGACTTATTTCACACGGGTTGTTTTATTTTTCAACAAAAATGTAGCATGAAAAACTACCTATTTGAGCGGATATACAAAACACATACGTTTACTCATTCGTAGCGTTTTCCATGCGGCATGAGTAATACGCCTGTGTGTAAAGGACCTACCAGGAAGCTATAGGACACACACAATCAAAGGATGCTTTTCCATAGTTGACTTTACTCCTTTGCAAGTTATTATTATTTTAAATAAAACACTGGTGTCATTTGTAAAATAATTTAATATGCACTTGAAAATAACCTGCATTGAGTCGAAGGAAATGCAGTAGCTATACTAAGTTTTCCCTGCTTTTTATTTTGTAAATTCTGTTTCATTATTATTTTGTAAATTCAAGGTTACATTGTAATATTCTTTCATAGGAGGTAGGTTTTTATTCATGACATTTTTTAGAAACTTTTGATATTAATTAGATGTGAAATTTGAACTCCTAACTAAATTAATTAATTCAGATTATTTTCTGTATCATCTTCACCCTGTCACTTTACTTCTCTTTTATTTTACTTATTCTACCTATTTCTTCCTTTTTCTATCGTGTGTTATAAATATTCTTTCAGCACTATTAAATTTTCATTCTAATTCACTTTTATTGGATTTGCATCATACTCATAAGTCATACCTTCAAAACTCCTTGAATCACATTTTTCTTCTACATTTCTATCAAGTTAAAGCTTTCAAGACTTCCCCTCTGCTTTGAAATCCTTCCTGTCCTGTTGCTTCGTAATATTCTATATTAAATAAATTGAAAAAAATTAAAATGTTGCAAGGTAACAAATTATGTTTTTGTATTTTCAAAATTTGCTAATGTTTATCTCCTAGATTCGGTAAGTTTAACATATTCTCAACTCTTCATTTTCCTCTGTGTGTGTGTCTTTTCTTTATATTCTGTCACTATGTGTATGTGACAATATTCACGGAGTAGCTTTATTCCATCCATGAACCCTGCACTAATAACTGCTGTATCTTCATGGTCCTTTGTATTTATTGTCCTTTGCGATTTGATCTTTGATAGTGAAGTCCAATAAATAAAATACAAACTTTACATTATTTTAAATAGGTATTTCTTATGTTTCTTAAGGTTACCACCGTCTTCAATTTGATGCCTGAGATTTTACTGTCAGACGTCAAGTCATTGAGTGGTGGGAAGGACTGCTGTCCCGTATGTAACATGCAACTACAGAGCAGTGCCCATCTTAAGAGGCACCTTATGATCCACACCGGGGAGAAACCTTTTGGGTGCCCCTTCTGCCTCTTCAGGTGCAACAGACAGTGCAACCTCAGGGACCACATCGCCAGAAAACATCACACCAATGGCACCCCTTTGTAGAAGCCACTTCTGATCTTCTCTAACGTTACTTTTAGTTTGTTTAATTCTTGCAGTTTAAGAAAGCTAATTTTATTTAGTTACTTTCTAAGTTTTAGCCAATTTTAAGAGTATTGACTATGAAAAATGGTATTTTTTCAAAAAAGATTTGATGAAAAGAAAGAGTTAGATAGTTATTTGATTAGGATTATGAACAATATTTTTTGAACCTCCTGTAGGTATATTACTTAATATATCATTTATCAAAAATTGGGTTATGTTTATTTATAATTTTTAGGTAATTAGATTATATTAATTTGTTTGAGTGTATTCCATGACCTCTAGTTTTACCCCTAGTATAATAAATGTATTTTATGTGCAAATTACATTTATTTGGGTTCCAAATTTATTACAAGTTTGGTTTCTACAAATCATTATCCCGCTTATGTCATTATTATTTATTGTGAAGAATGAATTAAGGTGAGTTTTCTCAATTTCACTGAAAGGCGCGTAGTAGGTACTATAATAAAGTATGTTGCAGATTAGTATTCACTCCTCTTAAATACCACAGTACAGAGAATATATAGTATCCCAGAGCTATAGGGGGGATATTACGCGTGTCCCGGTAGGCTGTGACGTCACATGTCAACAATTGTGCGTACGTTTGTACGTACAGTACAAACACAAAAGATGGCTGCAACACACCCAACTTTTGTTAAATAACGTTTTCGGTGATATTTTTTTTAAATTCCACATTACCGCATGCTATTATCAAATCTTTATAGTCGTCATACGGACGAAAATTAAAAAATGACTGGTCTTTTTACACCCAAAATAGTAACAAATTTTTAGTCTTGAAGAAGACGATTTATTCAAGATAATTAGATCATTAGTCAGATCGGTCGCCATCTTAATTCTCTATTCCACGTGACCCACAGCAATTCTGTTTACTATGACGTGACCTCTTGTTTACATACATGACGTCACAGCCTACCCAGAATAAATTTGAATAATACATGTAACTGGGGTACTATACTATTCTGTTTACTATGTAAATACTTTGATGTAACTATACTCTTCATTTTTCATTAAAATATATTAGTAAAATGATCATTCTATACTTTTTCTCTTATTCAAAATAGAATTCTTTCTACTCTTCCTTGCTATTATATTCGAATATCTCCATTTTAAAACTTCATTTTATTCCTTTAACGTTAACTTTTCTCATCAATTTTAGGTTTTTGACGGATCCGAGAACGAGCAGTCATTTGAAGACACTGGGGTGTACTCCAAGAAGAGAGTAAGTTGTCCCCATTGCAGCATCAAGACTTTACGGAATAATTCCGACCTGACGAGACACCTCAGGACTCACTCTGGCGAAAAGCCTTTCGCTTGTCCTTACTGTCAATATAGGACCAAGAGGCAGTTCAACCTCAAGAAACATGTCGTGAAGAACCATCAATAGAAAAGGCAATTGAAGTTACTCTCCATATAGATAATTTTATTGATAAAAAATATTTTTACCTTTACTTTAAACTTTTTAAGAAACTTTAAACTAAACTTTAAAAAAAATATTACTTAATATTGTAGTACTGAGGTCTAGGACAGGGGTGGGCAAATGCAGCACTCAGTGCTATTTTGGCACTCAAAACGGCACCACTGCCCACCCGGGAAATGGTGCTTTATTTTCTTCCAAAAAAAATTAAAAATTTTTAGCCATGACTGCTCTATAAATTAAAAGGATAATATAGAAGTGCATGGTCAACTAATTGAAGAACAGTATATTTGTAATGAATGACCTTGATACTTTGATAGTAAATTTTATCTCTTAATAAGAAATTTTTGTTTATTGTTACAATAGTGCCGGTGTTTAATTTATTTACCTCTGTCTCTTTTTATCAAGATCAGTTAAATTTATATCTTTCATACGCTTATCTTGGGATATTCAAACACTGTGGTAAATATTTATGCAATCATTTTTAATTCCCATTTTTAATAAGTTAGGTAAGTAATTTATCCTGTGAATTTATGAGTTACTTATGCAAGATAGCTTATTTTTGTTTTTATTGTGATATTTTCACATGAAGAAAATTTCTTTATATATCATTTATTAATTCTTTTTAATGCAAATGATAAATATACTACCAATATTTATGCGCAAACTATGTACCGTTGTACATGTTCGTACTTCAATTAAATATACCACCTCATTGTATAAATACTCAGTATCCCAGAAATTTAGAAAACGAAAAGAAAATTGGCACTGAGATTCCATCTTTCGGCACTGAATAACACAATGTGTGCCCACCCCTGGTCTAGGATCACCAATCTCAAAATTGCAGAAAATTTAGCTACATGAGCATATATTTTGTAAATGCTGTTTAAGTTTTTGATACCCAATAGGCCACAATAGTACGAAACAGAAACACTAATATGATGAAGAAGCAGATTTTATGCTCTTTGTTTTGGTTTCTGGTTAGAATTTCATCGATTTGTTCGACTTTCATTAAGTTCTAAATGAATACATGAAATATATTATAGCTTATATAACAATTAAGTTTTTAATAATTTTCTATCCTTACCTGAATATTTATTATTAAAGAGATTGTGCCTACCTAGTTGACATTCAAAAGAGACGGCGCAGCTACATTCTTTCAATTTGGACTTAAAATTAATTATTATTTGGACCTAACCTATTTTGAATTATTTTAGGCTAAATAAAACCATGTGAGGTACTGTTTTAAGCCCATATTTCATTGTGGCGGTCGCCACAGTTTTCTTATTTTTCTCTCTAACTCCGCCCCTTTTCTCTCTAATAGCGAACAATGCTGTATGGCGAGTGCCATGAAATTGTGATCGCTCACTGCGCGATAGATCAAACACCGCCACCATTTATAGGTGATGAAATTGTCACTAAAGCCTGCAAAAGAGATTTGAAGTAGTGGAAAATGTATTTTTTTCATTTTACAAGTTATATAAGATTTTATATGGCGACAGAGTGATACATTGTAGAATCGGCATAAGAAATAATCAGTTTTTTTTATAAAAAGAATTAACGCTTCTGTGTAGTGTCCAGTGTTGCCATACAACCAATAGATTTTTTTAAATATATACGTATGGAATTGCTTGACACAACTATCAAGAAGATAATTAACTAAATATATACAATTCGCTTCATAGTAAATTTTTCAATTTTCCCTAAATTTCAATGGCATCACGACCCAGGTTCAGAGTAATTTTAAAATTATGGGAAAAAAATCCTATTCTACGCAGGGTACAGGAATATATATGTTACTGTATCCTGATTCTACGTACTATTACTACCAACAGCTGCACGATCACTGCCATATGGCCTTGGTTATAGCCGTCACGGGGTCTTGAACGAAACACTGATCTAAATCCAACTATTTTTTATACCTTACACGAAAAATTATTAATAGTAAATTAACATAAACTACATTTAACACAAAACAGATTATATAATATGGATCAAAAACTTCACACCCACACGATATTGGGCTTCCAAGTGTCTATAAAAAAAATTAGATTAGCAAGGGAAATGTGGAAATTGTCACCATTGCATAAAAACTGTCTGTGCAGTTAGCTGGAACTATACTGACACCATTATGTTTGGCGATCATTTGAAGTGAGTTTTGGAGTTAAACTGAGTTGTCAAATGTGCAATACAGTTAAATATTGAGTAAATATAATAGGGGAGCTGTTAGTTTTTTCATAAATAAATCAGTTAACCGATACTCATAAAGTTCATATGTTATTAAATGGGAGTTTAGTTATCTAGTACAAATATATATTCAAGCCAACAATATCTTGGTAATTTAATTAACAAATTAAATCGGAAACTTCTGATTGAGTTCTCCTGCGGCACTGTTTACATAAATGCCCCACCCATTTCTTTGAAACCAGAAATTTACCTAACTGTTTGACTCACCGTTTGTTTTTTAAATAATGGTTTATATATATACATAATGCCTCTCAAATCAGAAATATTAATTTTATTTTTATGTACACTATCAGGTAAGCTCATTATTCTTGTTTTGTAAAGTATTTATGTCAATATCCAAGTTTCAGCCAGTCTACACTCTGCTGAATATGGGAGATATTTAGGATATTCTCTACAGACAATTTTCATTTTGAATTAATTCCTGATTACATTAATTTTGCTATAAACACTTCTGAATTAATCTCTATATCTACATTAATTTTACTGTGAACCCAGTCTGTCATGTTTTAGAGGCTGGAAAATTGTAAGCCATTTTTAGAGTCAAAATTTCACAAAAAGTCTGAGCCAAGGCCAAGCCAATTTGGCTCAGTTTTTGAAAATTTCAAGCCAAAATTAACATGGGAACATACCTACTTCATAGGAATTAATTCAAAATTTAAAGCCAATTAGACATATCTGATATTTGACCTTTTGAAATCTAAGCCAATTAATTGGCTTTAACTGACATACTCTTATTATCTTATACATGCCAGTCTGTATTTGGTGCACAAAATCGGAAAATCCCACTGACTTTTTCGAAATGCTGGAAAAATTGACCATATATTTCCAATAATTTGACTGATCCACCAACATTTTCCCAATTTATCCAACGAAAATTATGGTAACACAACATAGGAATAAATAGCTAAAAATCCACTGACTTTGCCAGATTTCAATTTTCAAAGGGAAAAATTCCACCGACATGTCGGTGGAATTTACCACCAAAAACAGACTGGTATACATGGCCAGTCTCCAGAATGTGTTTCTTCTCAATCTCCTGCCCAGCCAAGTAATAAAGCATGTCCAAACTCGCCATTTAAATGGCGAGTTTGTGACAGTTATTCTGAGCCCTTCAATTGCAAATGGCGAGTTTTATCTATTTTTCTCCTATGCTACAATGTTATTTTGGAGAGAATTAATAATGATTTGATCAATTTGGAGAGAATTTGTAGAATTTTGGAGAGAGCTGGACAGGCAAATGGGGAGTTTATGAGACATACTATTTTACTTGGCTGCCCAGACTGTAAGAACTGGTAAAGTGTTCTCCAAGAAATCCTCTATTTTGGCTCCTGTTCTCAGTAAAATACATGTAAATATAGGAGGAAATTAAGGATTGTTCGCACAGAAAATGTTAAAAATATCCCATATTCTGCAGACTGGTCTCCCGCAGAGATTTTATTTTGAGAGAGACTGAGAGTTAATCTCTGACTGACTGACTCTCAACATCAGATTCAGAATCTCCCGCAGCCTCGCAGGCTGACGCAGCTAAATTAATGGTAACATAGGAATTAATTCATGATCTCCCGCAGAGATCTCCAATTTCTAAATTTCAATCAAAAAGTCCCGCAGAGTCTTGGAAAAAGGTTCCATATTCTACAGTCTAGCTGTGATCAGAATATGAGATAGAGATCTCTGCAAACATTACCAGTTTCTGCAGACTGGCTTAATTTCCTCCTGTATTTACATTTACTTTACTGATAACATTGAACAGAAGCTCAAATAGAGGATTTCTTGAAGAACAGTTTACAAATTTCCAATTTACCAGTCTGTATTTGCTATTTGGTGCATAAAATCCCACTAACTTTTTCAAAAAGCTAAAAAAATCAACCAGCAAGTTGTCAATATCCAATAATTTTGCTGATGATATAAAAATGACATTAAATTTTTACTTTGGCAAGAAAAAAAATGCATGTGTGAACACATTTTAAGAAGAGCTTTTTTCCGCGGTGTTAAAAATACAAGTATGAAGCGGACCTTAACCATGCAATTAACAAGCAAAGAAGTAAAGAACGAATACAAGTATTTGAAAAAGCGGAAACATTTTTGTGGCCCATACTGTATAAACTCTTCAGAGAGAAGCTATATCAAACATATTCTAAACACACTTCTGCATTATTTAAACAACTGTTCCCAAATCATAATGAATATACCTTTAATGTTATCTCTTTTATATCAACAGGAGTCTTCAGCTACGAGTGTTATGTCTGTAGTGAGCAAGAAGACAATGAGGGTAAATGTGCCCAGACTGTAGAGCCCTGTGGCTTTGACCAGGACTATTGCCTCTCAGAAATAAGATGGGGAAGTAAGTGACTCACTCTCCTTATTGCTATTCTATAGTAGACCAACACTAATCACCTGTTATTTATTAGGACAACTTCCTCAGATAGTTGGTTATAGATATTTAAGCATTTTCAGTTTTCCTTATAGTTTAGTATTTGTTAATGTTCTGCACTTCCAATAACACATGGAATATGATGAGGATATTTCTTTTAAAATCACAACTCTTATATCTAATTGTAATCTTGCAGGCAAACCTTTCTGGGAGATTGGTGCCCCCATGCAGTACTTCATCAGCAAGTCCTGTGCCACTGAAAAGCAGTGTAAGGAAACTATCAATCAGTACCTTCCTTTCTGTGACCACATCTGGTGGAAAGATTGGAGGTGTATCGAGTGTTGCAAAGGGGATCGATGCAACTACTATGTCACGGTGAGAAGATTAGCATCAAGTACTTTGAGAAGTAGAAAGTTCATCTAGTCAGTTTTTGTGGTTTATGATTAATTCCACTGCATAATGATGGATCTCATTTAAATCAAACTTTCAATAAAAAATTTTGATGTTGATTTAATTTTTCTCTATTTCTGGTGCTATTTCAGAAATTATAAGTGTAGGTTCATGTTATGGCATTTTCTGTCTTGATGAACAAGTTGGACATGTAATGCCTTTTGAGAAGATTAAATAATTATAACCTCATTTCACTGAATCTAAGATAAAATATGTCATTAACTATATTTTTTCTTATAGCTTCCATCAATTTTTCCAAATTGTTAAAAAAATCACTGGTTGAATTTACAAGCCTCCGTTTCTGAACCTTTTCTAATGTATGAAAAATATAATTCTTTATTTCTATGACAAGTCTATACAATTATATCCTAGTTAATCATTGTTTTTTTCAGCTTGGTTCACAGTCGATCCAGTCCTCATGGTTAGTCCTGACCCTCAGTACAGTTCTGGCCGTGTGTTATTACTTTCATCAATGAATGATCTGCGTACATAGGAACTTTTGATTGGTATTATAATTGAAAAAGGTATTGATACCACTATTAATTGTGCAAGAAGATTCTAAGGTGGCAATTTTTATTGTACTTAATAACTTACTCAAATTAAAAACAAAACTGATTTTTGTAGTAAGAAATCATTGTTCACAAACTACTTTTTCACAAAATTTCTTTTATATTGAAAAAAATTGCAATTACTACTTGACAGTTTCTGTACAGTGTTGATACCTTTTTCTGTGATAGCGCAGTTAAAGTTGAAATGCGAGGGAGTGAATCTCCTTCATGGAGTAATATTCAATTCTCTCAATATTTTTATAGTTAACTAGTAAGTGGATTGCTATCTATTCTTTGTTTGAATTAAATAGTAGAAGTGAAATGATCTTAGCACTGAAAAGGTGCACTACCTCAATCGAAAGGTGTTATGAATTATCTTGCTAAGAATTTTCAAAATATTAAATTTATGTGTAATGTTGCTGCGTTATTATAGATAAGTATCAGTTAGATAATTGTATTATTGTGGTAAGAGTAAGTAACCATTCCGTCCAATGTTACTAGTGTGTTTTGCCTTACCTTTAGAAGATTTTTAAGATGTGAATTTGAGTGATATATAAATCCGTCCAATGAATAGGTATAAAAATAGTTTAAATATAAAATGTTCAACTTATTGTTTTTTACTGAGTGTCACAGAATTAAGAACCTTATTATTCACCTTTGAAATATAAATTTCAATCTGTTCGTTGCCTTAATTCTCAGATACCCTTCATATTAGAATTTAAATAAAATAACACGTTACTAGATATATTTTTACAGAAGTTAATACTAGCTATATAACTTTTATTTAGGAAGCCTTAGTTTTAGCCATAGCGCTCAAGTCTAGCTGTTCCAATTCATTGATTAACTCAACATGACTAAACTTGGCGGGATCTTTGTGAAATTTTCTCAGAATCTCGAACTTTCTCTCATCCTGTCCTGTGTAGTATAACTGTACCTGATTAGCTAGAAACTGCGCCTCCTTGTTACTCTGAAAGAAAAAAATAATCTGTAGGGCGGTGGTTATCAAAGTGTATTTCTCCGGCGGCACCAAGTATTAGATTGTGAAGCTATAATTTATATGGTTACTATGATGTGAGAAAATGGCAACTATATTTCATCTGTATTCTGAATGATATTAACTTATAACTAACATATAAAACAGCCATCTCAGGCACTCCCTATAAACATTCCAGCTCCAAATTAGTGTCTGGCACCTCGCTTTAAGAACCACTGCTCAGGGTGTTGGAGAGAAGTTCTTTTGTGACTATGACTGAGAAAGTTATTTAAATAATTCATTCTTGTAATGTTCAAATTGAGCTTGGTATTTCAAAACATAGAGAAGGAATCATATGTAAACAAACAAGGCGTGATGGCTCATAAATTTCTGAAGTACTATCATTTTCCCATGTAATATGTATTATGAATCTTAAAAATTATAAACATGTTTAGAGTTCAAAAGAAGGCACTCTAGGTCACAATGAGAGGCTGGTTTTACTCACTATTATTTTAGAGTCGAAGTCCCCCTTCATGAGTACTATGCCGTGACTTTCCTCCAACTCAGGATAGTGAATCATTGCAAGACATTCCGGAGCATTCTCTCCAAAAGCCTGCAATAGAAATAGTTATTAAACAGTATGTCCATAGCTAATGTATAAGTACCAAAAAGTATTCATTGCAATCTCACACTATTGTGTTCTGTATTCATCTGAAAACCGTAATTTTGAATTGTAAGTACTTAAATATTCATTTAATAAATTATCTTACAAACTTTTGTCTTATTTAGATTTATATAAACCTTTAAAATATACATTAAAATCTAACATCTTATAAACAGCAGTTCTAATTCTAAAATAATTTGAATTTATTTCTCAAAGTAAATTTTTGTTCAGTGAATATCACTTCATCATTTTACTGCCTGGACACTGAATCACAATAATGGAATAATTGAATCCCTTCTTAGGAAGCAAGAAACACTAAAATCTGTTAGCTAGTAAGTTATTGTATAATGAAATTTAAGTAATAATAATTATAGTTTTTATAAAATGTTCGAAGATGTGATACCCTCCAATAATTCGTGACTTACCCTAGAGTTAGCATAAGGTTAAATACTTTTTAAAGAGCGCATTAGGTTATTGTTGGACACCTGCATCAGCACAATGGATAAAACATAATCACCTGGAAGTTGACAAGAGGAGTGAAGTGGATTTCGTTGGCAGCAAATTGGGCATAGATGAATTCGTAACCTTGTTCTCGGGGCAAGGGGAACAGGAACTGAAAATACACAAATGTAAAAATATTTTTATTTGCTATTGCTAATATTCTGAAAGAAAAATAGTTTCATTTGGATAAAATTACAGTGAGGTAAAAAAAGAAACGGAATTAATTAATTATATTTAGTAGCTAGGTTTTGTATGGAGCTATTATATTAATATATACCCAACTGTATCTATTATATAACAAAGAAATATAATTAGTTCGTTTGGCTTCTTTGTTCTTTGAAACACCAAATAGCCATACAGACTAGCTATATTCTGAAGAATGACAGGATAGATAAGTAATATCGGTCTGATAAAATCTATTTATTGAATCATGAGGAATCCTTCCCAGAATTTTTTCTAAACAAAATAATTGAAGTCACTCACCTTATCATACACAGCTGATGTTTTGCTTATCTTTCCATGCAGTTCAGAGCTCATCACACCGCAGATAGCAGACTGTGTCTTGAAATGCTCAGTCCAAAGCTAGAAAAAATACAATAGGGGATTATTAACTAAAATAGAATTACGGTTACTAAAAATACGAATTGATAATATTTAAAGTCAGTTTCGATATATATAATTTTATATATTTAAGTGAACAGTCTCAAAGAGTGTTGAAGAGTATGAATAATTTGTTAGAAGGTGCCTAACATCAGCTTAGGGACCAAAGTCTTGTCTAGGGAAAATAAATACAAGGGACTTTGGAGAAGTAGTCAGAAAGAAAAGTGGCCCCCTGAATTGAATCACAAATCATCATGCTGTGACAAAGCTCACAGATGCAGAAAAGATACTAATGAAAAAGAAATATTTTGTCAAGTTGAAAAAAGAGATTTTGAAGGAAGAAAGGTCCACATATAATTTATAAAGTAAATTCACTATGAATTAATTTTAATTGGTTATCAGAAACTCAAAAAATATTAATGTTAGGAAAATTTAGACAATGATAATTAATAAGAAAAATGTACCATAAACTAAATGTGTCCCAATTATCACTTTTCATGACTTACATATGTGATTTCTTCTTTAGATTTCCCTTGCAATAATTCAGTTTTCATGACGTCCTCGAGTTTCTGAAAATGAAAAGTAAATTGTAAAACAATATGGAGACAAAAAAAATTAGAAACTTATTTGCTTAGTAGTTTCATGTTGTTAGTTCACTAGTGATTCACTCAATTGTTTATCAGAGCTGCAGAGCTTATCTTGACATCAAATTAAGTGATGCTAATATATAATTGATTCACTGTAGTAAAATTTGAACCGTGTATAAAATTGATATATTAGAGGAATTAATTAGGTAAATACTCAATGATAGTGTGTGATCAATTAACGAATGGGATGTGGACATTATTTAAAAATAACTGACTTAAATTATTTCACTAAGGATAAAGCAGAATATTAAAATAATGAGCAATTAGTTTCCATGAAGATAATCACAGAGTATGAAATTATGACTGTCATATTTCAACAAATTCTTAGTCAATGACGACGTTATTGTATCTTATTATAAACTGATAAAACAAATAAAAACCATTCACCAATCAAGCTACTGCACACCACTAAGTAGCAGTGACTCACTCTACGAGGTGCGTAGTCGTACTGACTCGCTAGCGTTGGCTTCGGCTTTTCTGCTTTGGAGGAGATTTTCCTCACACCGGCAGCAGAAGCCATTGGGTCAGAGGCATCTGCTTTGATCTCACTCTTCCTCTTCTGGACGGCAGAGACCAGGGCTGAGGGGTGCGAACTGAAATGAAGATAATTAGTAATTAGCAAATGAAATATAAGTCAATATTTAGAGTGGGAATATTTTTTATTTTTTTTTATTAGAATGTTTTCTATTGATTTTTTTTCTAAACGACCAGATGGAAATATCTGTTTGCAAAAATGCTAATTAAATATAAACTGAATATTTCAAAATAAGCTGCCAAAATTTGTTCAAGAAGCTAAGAAAAAAAAAATTCTAAGACAAATTATATTGAAAGATTTTTCCAGTTCAGAAATAATTACTCACTCTTTGACTTTGTTTATTTTGTCAGCATATTTGTCGAAGTAAGGATTGCTCTTGAGATGCTCCATTGCCTCCTCCATCATTCTAAAGGTTAGGGACAAACTCCTAGTCTGCAGAAGAAAGCAAGTGAGAGATAGTGTGAAGAAACCATGCTGGTTATACATGCATAAATAGTATATAATCAAACAAAATTCTCGTTTTGTGATCATCATCAAGGATGGCTTGTAGGGAGAGTGGTTTATCAAAGTGAGAGATGAGTAACAAACTCCTTTCCTGGTTAATTTGGGTTTGGTTCAAATGGTATGTTTATTTTTGATGTCTAAGTTGGGTTCCATTTTATGGTCCCTATATTGCTTTATGGTTTATCTGCAACCAATCTACAGAAGGGATAATTCAGAGGGATTGAACAAGGCTTGTTAGGTACTGTGTCGTTATATGAAATTGAGGTGTGACCAGGTAGCTATAGACAATATAGTGATTTACTTATTTTATTTTATGATGCTATGGAGATTTAATTGAGGGAGTGTGTTGAAGAACTCAAACTTCTCTCTAAAAGGCCGTACACACGTAGGGTTTTTACGGCTTTCTAGTTTCTACCAGATTTTTTGCTAAGCTCCTCCTACTTTTCCCACGAGAATATAAGAAAAAACGATATAATTATTATTTATTTTGGTTGGCATCCATGATACCTGCAGGTAATAATAATTATATCGTTTTTTCTTAAATTTTCGTGGAAAAAGTAGGAGGAGCTTAGCAAAAAGTTTGATGGAAAGACTTCAAAAACCCTACGTGTGTACGGCACTTTTAAATGTACTCATACCCATTGCAGGTCTCACCTGATTCAAAATACCAGCAGCGTGTAGAGAAGGGGCAGCTCTCAACAATCTTGAACTTAACATTATATAAATGAAAACCTAGAGACAAACATTGAAAATAAAGTTAATAAGTTCGTTCTCAAAAGGTCATACAGTGTCTTTAAAATGATACTATGGAATTAAAGTTCAAATTACTTCACTTGGGTGAAATAACTAGTTTAAGGAGAGGTTTGAGTAAATTTAACATTAGCTGTTTTCACTAGATTTAGCTTATTTAATTACGTAATGTGATGTTGTTGATTAGACTGATTAATGATCGTAAACAAGAAAATATAGCTTGAAAAGGACCATATTGTTGTATTCTTATTAACTTCTATAGCTACATGTAATATCAATAATTATAATTCAAAAAGTCGTTTTAATAGCAAATAAATTTCTCAAATTCGAATAAGTATTGCAAATTTACCAAGATATTGAACTGTTACTACTCACACTTGTGGATGGTTTATAAATTTTGTAACAGAATAATGCTCTCAACTGTACATTGTTCCTGATTGGTATTTAGTAGCACATATAATAATATAGCACTAGCACATATAATAATATAGCACTAGCACATATAATAATATAGCACTAGCACATATAATAATATAGCACGGCTCTTTAGTTGTACTCATTCACAGAGAAACAGTTAATAGTTACTTATTTTTAACGATCTAAGTCGAAGGTACGACAGTTGAATGTACTAATCTTGGTAATTTCTTCGTAAAGTTTGTTAGAAAGGTAACACACCCTGAAAAGATTAATGTAGAACTTAGTATGAGCTTGACTATTCTGTAGCCCATTTAATGTTTATGATACTAGTGTCTTTTTTATACTCAATAAAGATTATCATTATTAGAACAGTGACTAGAGTTCCGGGGAGAAGTCACCAAATCTCCTCTGGTGTGAACCAAATCTACGGTAAGTGTCGAGTTATCGAACAGTTCTATATTTTCGAACACGAAAAAAATATAATAATTATGATCCATTTTATTTTAATTGTCCGAAATTGAGGACCTGCCCAATAACTCGAAAGTTACCCTACATACTCACAGTTTTACAGTGAAGTGCCCACAGAAATAGTAGAGTGCATGACATCGAAAACTATGCGAGGTTCATGTGACTTCTATCATTTTTTTAATAAAAGATACGTAGAAATGGTTATACATGGAATAAATTATTGAAGTAAAATTCTAATGCAAAAATAGAAGAAATCTTACAAAACATCATTCACTCTGAATACTCCAAATCTGTGGGCACTTATCTCCAAACCGCTACGTTAAATCGCCTTAATATTTTGCTAACAATTTTTAACGTTCAGTTCACACCCTCTCCGGTATTTAGTGTAAAAAGAAACTAACAACAGTGAGAATTTACTAGGAAACATGAACACGTGTGATGGCATCGCATGGAGGCACTGAAGCTACTGAGCAGTACGGAGTTCGTCAATTTTTTGTGTTTACAATCAAGTAATTAGAGTGCCAAAAAACACTAACTGTAAAGTCTCAATTACCAGAAGCAATTAAAATACTCGATGGAAATCAAAATATTTTGATGCTCATATTTTGAAGTGATTTTTAATAATTAGCTACCTATTGATTTTCCTTCGGGTATTTAATTCGCCTTTGGTAATTGTGACTTTACCTTATCTCTATTTTAGAATGAGCAGATTGATATCAATAACAAGTTAGGTGGTTTGAATATACTTGAATCGTTTGACATCAGAACTAAGGCTGTAGCTACTGATACTCGTCGAATCGGCCATTTTTAGGGTGTCGGTATCGGCAGATTACCAGAACCAAGTGCCAGTATTGGTGATATTTTTTGGTATTAGAACCAGTTATATCAGTCGTATTTTAGGTAACAGTATCAGATATTTTTATTTATTAGTAATCGGTTACTCGGTATCGGCAGACCAATTCCAAGTATCTGTACAGCCCTAGTCATAACAATACATGACATAAAAACACATTGTAACGTGGAAACAATCAATTGTGACGGATAAAATATCACAAAGTGTAGCTACCTAGTGAATTTTTGTGTGTTATCACAAAAAAATGAACCAATCAACAGCATTAATATCTTTAAATTTGTACTGAAAACAGACGGGGTAAGTTACGAGTTACCGGACAGTTCCACCTTTTCAGTCATAGCTATACGAAAATAAATATAATAACATTTTAATTGGTATCCTCTTATACGAGCGATAATGTGGAACCATCCTATAATTAGTAACTTGCCCTAGTAAATACAAGTAGGTTCTTCCAGATACATTATAGTTAAAAGGAATCACAATTTGCCAAGAAAAAGAATCATATTCTAAAATTATAATTTTAAAACAATAACAAAATATCTTACAAACTATTGAAAATGAACAAATTACTAATTCAATTTCATTATAAATTTATATTTTTCATTTAAAATAAATGGTCATGAAATAGTAGCTAATCTATACAAATTGAACTTTGAAGTAACAAATCCCTCAAATGATATGAACTGATAAATTTCTATATTGAAAAGAAGCTTCAGCATTAAAAAATCAAATACATTAAATTTAAAGCTGCAGATAGCTATCATAGCTATATAAGATTAAATCTGAATGATTTTAGAGCAGATTAAAGCTATAATCATTATTGATGGTATCAGTGCACCTCCATGTATTCACTATATATCAAATACAGGCACTTTGTCTCCATAGAAAATAAGTCACTAAATTACGGAATGTTTTCACTAAGCCACAAATGCAAAGGAATGTATAAAGCCAATCACTTTAATATTTTCCATCACTCCAAGTGAAGCGATGTTAAATTGCTATTATTAACAGAATGGTTTTAAAAGGTTTATGCTATTGATTTCCTTTCACAACCTCAGATAAAACATTATACCAGGCTGGATTGTAAACTATCAAGTCACAGTTTAATTTAAAAAAGCCATAAAATGATTCCCCTTTGTAGTAACAGGTGCATGCACTTCTAGTCCAACATTCAGCACTCTAGATAAAAATAGGCCATATTTCCCCATCAATAGAGACCATATTTCCCCCATCAATAGAGACCATATTTCCCCCATCAATAGAAACCATATTTCCCCCATCAATAGAGACCATATTTCCCCCATCAATAGAGACCATATTTCCCCCATCAATAGAGACCATATTTACCCCATCAATAGAGACCATATTTCCCACATCAATAGAGACCATTTCCCCCCATCAATAGAGACCATTTCCCCCCATCAATAGAGACCATTTCCCCCCATCAATAGAGACCATTTCCCCCATCAATAGAGACCATTTCCCCCCATCAATAGAGACCATATTTCCCACATCAATAGAGACCATATTTCCCCCATCAATAGAGACCATATTTACCCCATCAATAGAGACCATATTTCCCACATCAATAGAGACCATATTTCCCCCATCAATAGAGACCATATTTCCCCCATCAATAGAGACCATATTTCCCCCATCAATAGAGACCATATTTCCCCCATCAACAGACCATTTCCCCCCATCAATAGAGACCATACCCCTCACCCCCACAACCCAGACAAGGAGAGCATCAGTTTAGTGAGTCCTATCGACTTCACAGGCTTTTAGTCATAGTTTTCAGGAACTCATCGATATCATAGTTATTGATTTGAGTGTCAGCTCTCTTCCTTATCTCTTCTAACGTCCAGTCTTTCACCAGCTCACCATTCTTGAACACAGTCACCAACTGGTCCTGAAAGGAAAAGGAGATTGTACAAAAAAAAACTTAACTGCAGTGATGGAGTGTATGTTGATTAATAGCTACAATAGAGTATGGAATTTAACAAGACAGTTGTTAAATGAGCTTTTTAGGCAGTCTATTAGCTAGCTAGAAGTCCTTTGGTTGTTGTTGTTGTTGCTGCTGCTGCTCTGCCAAGAATGGACATCGAGGAGTGATGCCCATAAGATAATACAAACTGAACCAATTAATTATAGGTAAAAAAGAAAAAGTATATATATATACCTATTAAAACTGTTAGAAGTTAGAACCTCTGGATAATCTTTGGGGTTCTCTTAAGAAAGGAAACAGAGTTGGTCTAGAATCTAGATTGTCCCAAGTAATGTTGTTCACCATGTCTCGGTATATTAAACTGAAATTAGTAGTTGGCACCAAGCATACAGTTTAAATACCTGACAGTGTGCATCCTCTCCTTGTGGTACAGTGGTGTACTTCCCGTTGACTAGTAGCAGACTCTGGCGCCCCTTCTTGCTAGCTTTGCCAGGGTCAGTTATAGGGTCTTTGTACACATTTTTCCTCTCTCCCGAACTGAATCTGATTTCACTGCATTTGTAGGCACACTTTTGTGTGTCACGATCAACCTAGAGAAGAATACTGGTTATGAGTAATTTTTTCGTTATTATTGGGAAAATCATCTCTAACAAGTAACTAATTAAATCTACTGATGATGACAATTAAATCCCTTGCGTTAATTCCTCTTCTCATGAACAGTAGAACTCCTCTATAGTGAACGAGTTAGGATGTAGCTAGCCTGAATAGTGAACAAATATTCTTTAGTAGCTATGCAATGAATTGACATCAGTTTTAAAAACTAAAGGCTATTTTATTGGAGACTAAAGAAAATCTGTTCATTATAGAGGCTACATCCTAACTCATTCACTATATAGGAGTTCTACTGTAGCTACTTATGAAGTTGAAAATCACAGATGTCCATTAGCACACTAAGTCCTACCTTCTGCAGCAGAGATCCTCCACTACCAAAGGCTACATTCTCAGCACACCATCCAGCCTCCTTGATGGCTGAGAGGATAGCTGTCAGGGATCTGTAGGATATGCCGTCCCCTTGAATGAGTCTGATGAAGGAGGGGAGCATCTTAAAGCCTTTGGAGTTCAGGGAAACACCGAATGACTTCCCCAACAGCTCCAGACACTGAAAACACAAACAATCAATTGCAATTAGGGCAAGTTATGAATTATCAGTCAGTTTCACATCTTCGGTCAAATTAACAATTATTAGATCTGTTTTTCTTATATGACCGAAGATGTGGAACTGATCAATGATTCGTAACGTACCCTAATTAACATAGCTAGTTATAAATTACTAATATTTTATTTCAAAATCAATAACTTACTTTTAGTTTTACAAGAAAAATTGATCATTTTAAAGGATATTATTTGTTGCAAGAGTGCGATCAAAAGGATGTAAAATTTTATAGACCAATACTTACAATCAAGAGAAGAATAGTTGCTAATTATGATCAGTTTGATTATAACTGTTGATTATAGCAACTAGCAATGAAATCCTTTTCAATGAGAAGGTTAATAAATATTCTAGTGCTCTTGTTTATAACTTGGAAAATCATCAGGAGTAAATAATTGCCCCTTTTCTTAAATTGGGAATAACTGGATCGGTTCACACTACAGTTAAATATTTCCAAAAGAATACATCTGATAATAATTCAGTAAATAGCTCAATTGTACAGAGTTCAGCAAAAGAATAGTTACCTTTAGGACCACAGTGGCGGGGTCTCCACTGTCAGGCCTCACCACCAACAACCCCCCAGTACTCCCCCTCTCCACCACCATCTCCTTCAGCTCACCCCCCCACATCTCCTCCAAACATTTGTAGATGTTGTAAGAGTCACTAACACAAGCTATGGCACCTGCAAAAGAAAATAACACTAGTAAATAGCTAATGGAATTCTATTTGAGAATGGAATGCTTATCTCAAACTATTTCTAGCTTACAGGCTATTAGAAAGATACTGGTCATATTAGTTAATAGCTAGAGAAATTAATTACCAAAGTCTGCTATCAACACATGTTTTAGATATCTGAAGTATGATTTTAGTGCCTAGTACTATTAATGGTACTTAATTAGTTAGCATCATAATAAATTTCATTCTTCAATTAAACATATGTAGATAGGTTCACAAACTAACTAAACTGCACTTCAGTTGAAATTGAATAGCTACCAGTTAAAATTGGTCAATCATTCCTCACCCTCAGGGAACTGTTCTAGCATGTTCCTATAGGCCTCTAGTTCCCCTTCCCTTCCCCAGGCGGTGATGGTACTGTGCTCTGAGGCTGGTATGCTGGAGCCTGCCATGGAGTGGTGGTAGAACCGTTTGCACATCACCAGGCCTGCAATGGTGTCTGTACCCTGTAACAGGTAAGTCAGTTCAGTGAAAATAAAGAGTGATGAAGCACTCGAGTAACGGGGGTTATGAATTATTAAATGCACTGGACTTATGAGGTGGTTTTCTATGTTAAAATATAGAAAATGAAAAATATAAAGAATTTCGTCATATTTATCCCTCAATGACCATAATTTTCTATGATTTAATCATAGAAAATTATCTAGTGCATCTGTGTTATGAAGGAACCAATTCATAACTGAGGAGTTTCACTGTAGTTACTCTACTCCATCAAATAGCTAGTAGCTAACTACCATGGTTTACTTAGCTACTTATAATTAAGTTAGCCCTGTAGCTACTGAAAATTAAACTCCAAGACTAACCCTGAAGTTGACGAGATGAGCCGCGGCACCAATACCGGCACTTTCAACCGAAGAACAACCTCTGAAGCCAAAGTCGTGTAGTTGATGCTGCGCAGAATCTGCATTGTCGTTAGTCTCTCTCAAGTACTTTGATATTATTTGCTTCTGAATGCAAGAGTTTGTGGCGACTGTCATTGGGTACCAAGTCTGAACTAGAAGTGTCTGAAAAGAATTGAAAGGAACACATTAACTGATGATATGAAAAATTAATAGGATTTTAATGGATTTATCCCTTTCCTTTCAGATGGAACACATATGTTTCATTTTAAGCAGATTATGTAAGATACTCTGGGATGAAAGTGTTGAGGTGTTTTGTCTTGATAAAGTTTGTGGGCTCATGCTAGCTTTGGATATATCAAAATAACTATTCAATAGAACTAAATCAATATTTTTTGATCACAGAGAGCAGAGTCTAACACTGTGTAAGATTACGAAAGAGCATAGAAATATTTCCAATTCTGTTATTGGGGCATTCTCTGTAAGATCACCTAAAAAATAGAAAATAACACCCTCATCTATATGGAGATTTTGGTAAAAAAAACATTTCTGAAATTTTGAAATCAATCCAAACTATAGGTCAAAAGTTATGACCTGGTCATTTTGAGGTCACATATTTTCGATGGACAATCTAAATATTTAAGTTATAGAACTGTAAGTTGAATAATGAACAGATACAAATGTTGAAGATGAATAATTAATAAGTATTGTGTTGGTATACACATAACTATACCATGTCACTGTATATTTCTAACTTTTTGTATCCTGAGTGAATGCAGGTCATAGCTACCTCACTAATATGATTTATATAATATTAATAAATTCAATTGGATGAGTACACCATTGGTGTAATTTTGACAACAGAGTTGAAATAGGTAGAGTAAGTTTCTCATCTTCTCTCGTATAAGAAAAAACAATATAGCAATAATTATTATAATTCTTTCTTATATGATCGAAGATGTGAAACTGACCGATAATTTGCAACTTACTCTATAGACAATGAATCACCTTCTGAAGTTATCATGTTTAAAGAAGATTGAAATTTACCTCCAGTTGCCCAGTGAGCCAAAAGCATTTAGGATCTGTGTTGACGACTGTGAAGAGGACATTCTTAACAGGAACAATGCTGCCTTCTGACACCGCCTTTATTTCTATGGGCAGGTGGCCTTTGTGACGCTGAAACAACATTAGCATTTCAAAAAGGAGTTATAAGCCTAATAAAAATACTTAGTCTTAAATAAAATACACATAAAAAAGTGATCTGAATTTTAGCAGAGTAATCAATATTGTTGGATACTTTTTTATAAGATAAAAGAGGGGTTATTGTTGCCCCTGAAATGGTGTAGGGAAAAAACCTTCTATATCTCTCCAAAAACAAGAAATTAAAAAGGATAAAACCTAAATAAAGAAGCTCTACTTCAGTGATATATCAGGTGGTTTATTATGACTCAGATCTTATGACTCACATTCAGGATATATCTCCATCCCTCTTCATTGAACACTGAGTCACTGTTGATATGATCAGAGACCAAATCTTTGGCCTCCTGAATCTTCTCTTCAGTTACCACAGCACCCAATAGATGCTTCTTGATGATGTATTGCAAACCAAAAAAGAGAGTGTATGGAAACCTGCAGCATGAAAAGAGTTTGTAAGTGGGATCTTAGTTAATGGAAGATATTTCCATTGATAATCCTATCTGATACTAATTTATTAATTTTCCAGGATGGGGCCGCTTACATCAAATCAATATTTTTTTCAGTGATATATTGTAACCAAGTAGTAATTGATTGTAATTTATTAATTTTCTAGGCTATACAGCTACTTACATCAGATACACACAGTTTTTTTAAAGTGATATATGGTAACCAAGTTGTAAATTGAATCAATAGTCTTCAATTAATTCAAGTTAAACATTAAAGATTTCTTTACTAGGCCAAAGCATTTCAGGATTACCAAAGTGAGAAATTACTTGATATTCTTATATATATGAATCAAAAAGGAAATCATGATATGACAATAAAGTTAGATGTAGCTACCTTCCACCTCTGGATTCAAAGTAGCAATAGATTTCACTGGCCTCAGGTGGATACAACTTGTGATGACTTAACTGAGGGTTTGAAACCAATTAGTTGGATATAATACTACCTACTCAGATATAAATAAATAAATTGTTCATGAACTAACTAGCTACTGTTTCATAGATTTGCTGTTTGAGTGGTTAAAGAAAGTATAACATTTGATTAAAATTGAAGTTATAAAAGCTAATTATTACATCATATTTTGAAATGAAAACTAGATTAGAATACTTCTTTCTGTATTACATCTTTACCAATTGTCCAAAATTATATCAATGTGAAAACTGAAAAGTAATAAAGTTAACATAGCTACCTTGTATGAATCAGTCAGCAGTATAATATTATCCATTTTTAATATTGTAATTTGAGATCTGAAAACAAATGCAAAATTATTAAATAATAAAAAAAAATTATTTCAATTTTGAAATAATATTTTCTTTGACTAGTCTGCATTAAAAAGTAAATTTTCACAGAAATAATAAAAAATGCTTATTCTTTTCAATTTTCATTCAAGGGTGAAAAGGCTAAACCTATTTAGAGATTCTATAATATTTTTTGATTGCAAACTCCTAGCACAGTTAATGGAATGAATAACTGAAAAATGTTACCTATATTCAAATGCAAGACAAAGCAGGTAAATCTTGAGAGGGCAGTACCTGGAACTTATCTAAACAGAGTTAACTGATATTTTGAGAATGTAGATAGGTAGTGAATAAATTAAAATATGGGTTAATTTGGGCCAAACTGTTGTTTCTAATTTGAAGAATAGTAATTGGCTTTTTAAGTTTCTACCAGATACATTGAAACAATTTCTGAGAGATGGGGATTAACAATCAGCTGCAGCAGAGTCTGATATCAACAGCCAAGTAAAATAGTATGGCTCATAAACTCTCCATTTGTCTCTCCAGCTCTCTCCAAAAATAACCAAATTTCTCTCAAAATAATCAAATTCTCTCCAAAATCATATTGTAAGATAGAATAAATAAATTGTCATTTGCAATGGATGGGCTCAAAATACCTATTATAAAAAAGCACATGCTTTATTACCTGGATCAACAGTATCTGCAGACATAAATTATTTAGGTAATAAATAGTTCCTAATAAAGATGCACTCATACTATATTGGTAACAGATACCAATTACTCTTTTAAAGTATAATATTGAAGGCAGCAAAGACAATGAAAAGTCTTGGTCATACTTAGCAATACCTAGTTAGCATGTGTAAGATCAAGTGACCGAATTATTATCCATTACCAATAATTTACAATATACCACAATTTGAATATCTTTTAAGAAGATAAAAATTTACTAGCTATCTAATTATCAAAGCCTCTGTTTTCTCTCCAGTCTGCTGGGAAGAACTCCTATACCACAGATTTAGAGTCTGTCAGATTTCAAGATCACTCTTGTCCAAGAAGTACCCACGTTTCCAGCTGTGAAGAATTTATCCACTGTCCACATATATTTTGAAAGGATTGCGAAAGTTAGAACAGAGAGGAGTGAGTATAGTACCAGGATTTACAAAATGACAGTCTGGTAAACCATGTTTTAAAGTGTGAACAAAGTCGCTAGTATATTGGCAACTTTTGAGGGGTTAAATAAGTTGGAAAACCTGTAAATCACTCCTAATATAGTCTAAAGAGTCATGAGATACACATGCATGAAGCATAATGATCTTTCCACTATCCAAGTAAAAAGTGTAAGAAACCAAATTTCTCCTTTAAAGTATCTTGAATGTGGTGACACAACCTGGATCCATTTTCTCACTAAACTGGGGATTTTCCTGCCATGCTTTAAAACATGGCTGGTACAGTGGCAGTTAACAAGATATGACAAACTGGTGGAATTCACCATGAATTTGAAATTCAGTCTGACATCAGGTGCCAGGTCTGTAGAATGGGAGTCTGCAGACTGCAAAGTGCGTCCATGTCATGATGTCTTTTTTGGAGACATATTTTGAGGGAAAATATACCTTTGTAAGATCTTGGACACACTTTCAGACTTTCCTGATTAATTCCTATGTTTACCAGTCTGCGGAATATGGTACATTTTCTCTGTAAACAATCCTAAATTTCCTCCCATATTTACATGCATTTTAATTAGAACAGAAGCCAAAATAGGGGTAGGACTATTTACCGAATAGCAACAAATGGAGGCTTATTTTAACTGATTGAGGAATACCGATGTACACATGTAGTGAAAATATCGTTAATTAGTTGAAAAGATGAGTTATTTCTAACCGGAATGTGCTTTGTCAAAATAGAATAATTCTTTAATAAGCATTGTTTAGATGAACAAAGTAAGTATCAATACATAATTAAATATACTGGATCCGTTAAAATACATACTACCAATTGTTTGATTTTACCACCTACCCTTTGAGCGGTAATCTTACCCGCTCCATTCGGTTAAAATATAAGCGTCCATTCAATAAATAGTCTAGGACTATTTACCGAATCGATGTTTATTTTTAACTGAAAGAAGGCATGTAGAACCAAATATATCTATAGCTTTAGATCTATAGTATTTATCTATAATTTCTTCACTGAACAATACCAAGAAAATACAGTAACTGAATATCAGTATATTTGGTGCTATTATCCCTTCCCATTTATCCATTCGGTAAATAGTCTCAGGTCTATTTACCGAATAAGTTATTTTTAATCAAATAGAGGCAGATAGGATCAAGGTTTATAAAGTCTACAAGCTACAAGCCTTGGGTGGTCTATAATTCTTGAGTAGGATTACAGTCTAAAGAGGTGGAAGGGTGCAGGTAAAATCAAACAATTGCTAATATGTGTTTTAATGGAACCAGCATATATAATTATGTAATATTTTGTTAGGGTTAGCTGAACTATACAATAAATTAACGATATTCATCATTCTGTTAAATATTACTGAAAGGTACTATACGGAACCACTTGGTGCCACTCGGTAACATTTGGAACAATTTGTTGCCATTCGGTAAATAGTCCTACCCTTCGACCAGTCTGAGAAGAAGGCCTCCTCAGAATCAGGATTTTTTATACAGAAATTGGAATTTTGGCGCAGCAAATAACATGGGAACATAGGAATTAAATGGGATTTGGGCACAAGATTAATCCACAAATCCTGCTGTACTTGTAACTTTTCAGACTGCCCCTTCGATGTCATTTGATAAATAGTCATACTGCCAAAATATCAGGTAATGAAGCATATCCAAACTCGCCATTTTAATAGCGAGTTTGCGACTGCTATTTTGAGCTCTTCCATTATAATGGAGAGAAATATCTAATTTTCTCTTCTACTACTATGTTATTTTTAATTTTGGAGAGAATTTATGATTTGTTAATTTTGCTCAGAGAAATTTGATTATTTTTGAAGAGAGCTGGAGAAACAAAGGAAGAGAGTTTATGAGACATACTATTTTACTTGGCCAAAATAGAGGCTTTCTTGGAGAACAGTTTACCAGTTCAGCAGTTCCTGCAGTCTGGTATGTTTATATGCATTTATCAGAGTTATTTTGCAGAATTCTGGTCATTTGACTCATTTTGCAGACAGATTTGAAAATCTTTCGGAGAAAAATTGTCCTCCATAAAAGATCTTTGAGACAGATTTGCCATAATTTGCAGACTGGTAGAATTATAGAATATCTACAAGATACTTCCTTGAAGATGGTATTTTAGCATATAATGATATAGATATAGTTACCTAATTTCTAAATTTTTAGTGCTCTGGAGCACGAATTTCTATATTCTTGGATTCCATACCCCATGTTTCAAAGTATGGACAATGTTGCCAGTATATTGGTGACTTTTGAGACGTGAAATAAGTTGAAAAACATGTCAAAGTCAAATTTCTTCTTAAAGGTGGTCACCTGGATCCATTTTCTCACTAAACTGGCAACTTTCCTGCCACACTTTGATACATGGTCCATACCTAGCATTTTATAAAATGCTGAAAAAATCCATCAATATATTTCCAATAATTTGGCTTATCAACCTATAGACTGAGGCAATAATCCAGATTGTATTTCATGGTAAATTCCACCGATTTGTCTGTGGAATTTTTATCAATTGAAAATAATATCCTGGTAAAGTTGGTGGATTTTTAGCTATTTATGCCTATGTTACCATATTTTTTGATGGAAAAAGGGGTAAAATGTTGGTGGATCAGTCAAATTTATGGAATTTTTTTTCAGATTTTTAAAAAAGTCAGTGGAATTTCGTGCACCAAATACAAACTGACCAATAGCCAATTTCTCATTTTAATCACCAAAAGTTTAAAATAGAAAATAATGGTAGGTAACCGTGGTCGGTAAATTCCACAGCGGAAAGTTACATCACGGAAGATTCCACCGGCGTTAAATGCAAGATGTGAAAAATTCCACCGCGGAAGATTCCACCATTTTGAAGAAAATATACATATAAACAGTTTATTTTAAGTCTAAGTAATTGATAATTATAAATGAACAAATCTTCATTACAAATATTAAACTGGTTAATCGTGACAGACTATAACGATGGTATTGGAACACCAACCTGTGGTAACACTAATAAATTTAGCTTCTTGAATCTATCAACAGAAACACTAAAGTTCAGATTTTAATATTTGATACAAAAATAAATTTTCTTGATTTGATTATTGAAAAGGTTAATATTAAGCAGCAATATGACACGTAAGTTTTTAGTGTCTATTTCTTTAGAGTCAATTTAAATCAGAGACCTGCTGAACCGAATTTGTATTAAGATGAGTCTGATGTTGCATATCAAAAGAAACTCTGTACGTATTTATGTGAGTTTTGAAGTTATGATTTTTATTCGTGTGTCTGTGGTTTCAGTTTGAAGTTAGTTAATGTACCGCTATTTACCTGGCTAACAGGCCAACTCTATGTTCAAAATTTAGTTGAAATGCATTATATTTAAACTTTATTTTGTAATAGATTCAATAGGTTACTGAAAGTTTCAGCTTTGTAATTTTTCTTTATATATTAGAATATATCGATACTATAATTAAGCATTTTATTACAGTACGTGTCAAATTTATTCTTCGATTCCACCTATCACTGATTTAAATTGAAATAAATATTGGTACATTAAAAAACGTGGATGATAGATAATATATATAAAATAATATTTATATTATAAACAAAATAATATCCTTAATTTCAGTTTCAACATATATAAATTATATATGTTTAAAGGAGAATTTAACATAATCTTAATGGTTAGTTACTGGGGCAGTGGAACTTTATTGTTGAATTTAGTATTTACACTACTTAAATTTTAATGATTCATATTTAAAAGATGGTTTGATCTGTCTATTATTTCACATGTCGGCATGTTCACCTTAGCTTATATCTTAGCCTTTGACTAAATTGACTTGACATAAAATATTCTTATAATTTTCTTAACTTTTTAATTAACAAATTAAATGTTGTTCAGTTACCACAAAAAATGAAATACATTATTATGTGGCAGAATCTTTTGTGGTGGAATTTTTCGGCAGTAGAATTTTCCGTGGTGGAACTTTCTGTGGGGGAATTTACCTAGAACCGTAGGTAACAATAACATAGGATTAAATACAAATAGTCAAATACCCCTACCTAAACTTTAGAGATGCGATCATTCGACGATACCGAAATTTACCAGTCTGCAAAATATGGGATAGGTATTTGGGATATTCTCCACAAACAATTTTGAATTAATTCCTATAGGTATTTACATTAATTTTGCTACAAACACTTCTGAATAAATCCCTAGATTTACATTAATTTTTCTACAAACAGAATAAGACTTAAGAGATCTCTACGAACACTTTACCAGTTTCTGCAGTCTGCAGACAGCAGGTGCCAGGCTGGGGTAATTGGTAAATTACTAAATTCCAAAAAAAAAAAAAATACTTAGGTACATGTAGCCTGTAGGCTAGGCTGGCTATCTTAGCCTATCTACAATTCTACATTTTGCAGAGGACAAAGACACAGAGTGGAAAAAGAAGATTCAACTATTAAAGTATTAAAGTCTTGGAGAACACTTTACCAGTTTCTAGTGACTTTCTAGTCTACTAGCTAACTGGATTCAGACAATACTGTCAATACGAACTATTACTACGGTATCTAGACACTGCCAAGTAATAAAGCATGTCCAAAGTCGCCATTTTAATGGCGAGTTTGTGACAGTTATTTTGAACCCTTCAATTGCAAATGGCGAGTTTTATCTATTTTTCTCCTATGCTACAATGTTATTTTGGAGAGAATTAATGATAATTTGATCATTTTGGAGAGAATTTGTTGAATTTTGGAGACAGCTGGAGAGACAAATGGTGAGTTTATAATACATACTATTTTACTTGGCTAGACAGTACAGAGAAGGTTTACTATGGTATCTATCTTAGACTTAGATATAACTCAATATATATTACTATATAGAATCTCTAGTCAGCATTGGTTTCTAAACTTTCCTAATCCTAATGTTTCTACAAGAAACTTGACGATTTACTTAAAATAGGAAAAGGTAGATTAGCCTAGTTAGCTATAAAGCAAAGTAGATGTACCTACCTAACTAGGTAGGTAGATGCCTTAATATTGTCTTAAGACAGCAAATGAAGCAAATCATGAATGAAGCAAAGGACTTCTAGATATTGGAGACATGATTCGTGACATGTATGTGAACAGACGAACATGTCCAATACAAGTTAAATAGTTAAAGTACAAGTTTACAAAGTAGGCATGGAAGTACTACCTTAATTAATTGACTGAATTATAGTTGTCATGGTTTCCTAAAAGACATTTTAATAATGCATGTAGAGCGCTAAATTAATGACGTCACACTCGTCTTTTCACCTCCCGCCTCTGTCTGATTATGGCACCCAGGCACAGTTTAATGATTAGTAGGGTGGCCACTAGCCATGGACAAAAAACAGGACACTACGAATACACCCCCCCCCCTCCAATATGAATCCCCCCTCACCCACCCACTACCTAATTGTAATGTTCGCTATCTGTCCGATAAATAAATAATAGGTTTACATTACATGTTTAATACTGTAATACGTCCATTTAGGTAATGAACAAATTACCGGATGCTTATTTTTTTTACTAATTACCGAATGGAATATTTCGAATTAGTATATTTGTAAACTATGATTGTTTATGACTATAAAAATATATTCGTTGTATACCTAGATACCAGTTTCTTCTACTCAACGAATATATTTTTATAGTCATAAACGATCATAGTTTACAAATATACTACCTAATTCGAAATATTATATTTGGTAATTAGTACAGAAAAATAAGCATCCGGTAATTAGTTATTATCGTAGCCTATGTAGAAATAAGCACTCAAATTTATCTATTTAAACGTTTTCCATTTATCTAGGTAAGTAGGTATAGTTTATTATTATTTCAACGATAACAATATTAGGTTTAAAGGTCCCCTCCAAGAAAATATTTTATTACCTTATTCAACGAGGCTAATATTTCTTATCATTTTGCTGCAAACCGCATCGAATTTGGTATCATATTTTTAATTTTAAATGCTTTTAAAGACTATTATAATCAAAACTCTACAAAACCTATTTTACTTCCGACTTACTAATTTAAGAAATTTTCATCCTGAAGAAAAAGAATGTACCTACACCATTTGTTTTGATTGTCAACTAGGTTATTAGGTTTAATAAATCCATTTAATATTCGTGTAAAGGTATAAAATTGAATGAACTTATAATAGAAACGGTTATATACCTACTTTAGGAAACAATTAATATCTAAAATAATTTAAATAAAGGCCGAAAACGCATGTTTTGTTATAAAATTCAAATTTGTAATCAAAACAAAGAGTGTATTGGTGTATACAATCTTCTTCTTGAGCATCAGATTAGTGATTCGCTCAATTGTAACTCACAGAATATTAAAAAACTTTAAAAACAAATTGTAAAATATATACTGAACCGAATTGTATACGGTTTTCAGAATAATGATCGTAGACCTTAGACCTTAGTTCTATAATATTATGTAATAAACTCATTTTTTTCCGGAGCCTGGAGAGGACCTTTTAAAGTTTAAGTAATTTCTACAATACTTTTTACTAATTTTTCTTCATGTCGAAAAAGTAGGACAAAATGAAGGTGTACGGTTTGGGCTTTTGCCGGATGCAGGACACAGATTTAAAAAGTCGTAGGTCTACAATCCGGCCAAAAACCGGACGTCTGGCCACCCTAACTTAAATTAGGCCATTATGGGCTTATGGATTAGGATTAAAGCCCTAATCTAATTTATACTATACCTATGGCTTAGGGTACGGTTACTATGGAAGCTTATTCGAACGATTTTTCGCACTGACGATATCGTCAGAACTGATCTCAGTGCGAGGTGGTTACATCAAAAATATTATACCTAGGTTCTACAATAAGATACACTACTCGATCTCGACAATTTCTATTTTCTCTGCCACCTGGTTTCGAAAGCGGGAGCTAGAATTCATAGTAAATAGATAGACAAGTATTCTAAGTTTCGAACTCAGTTGTCCCAGTCTTCAGAAACGATGTAAGCAAATGACGTCACATATGGTATTGTAAAAGTGAGAATTATATACATAGCCTAGGTCTGACCAAGTAAATAGTTAGAATATGTCAATAAACAATATTTTTGGTTATCTTTCTCTGCCTTTCACTACCTAGAAAACCTATATATATTTAAGTACGTTGCACAAAATAAGAAAAGTGGTTACACTGTACGCGTTTTTTGATCGTCAATATATTTCTGCCAATTAATATTGGGGTCTAAACTATGTTTTTCGAGATAATTTTCGGGAGGAATTAAACACCTACATGTGTGCCTCTGAATTAATAGTCGCTACGTTACTTTGGTTATCATTTTCACTGCACAAAACTTTGAATGCCTAAATGGAAAAATAAGGAGAATACTTTTTATATACCTAGGTATATCTATTCAAGGATATTCAATTTTATCGAAAATAAATATTGTACACAAAGTATAAACTACCAATTCAAGACTCTATATAAACAATTATATATTATAAATAAATAAATAATATCTATTATTCCAGATAGTATCAAATAATATATATTTCCAAAACAATTAAATGGGTAAAGTGTAATAGCAATCGAAAGTAAGAAAATTAATCACAAAAAATACCGAAAGCTGTTGATAGTCGCAAGAAAAAATCAAACTTATTTGAACGGTGAAGTTGTTCTGACGACTTCGTGCGTAAATTCAGATGACTAAATCGGTACCACTGTAACCACTCTCATTGGAAAGTATAAGTTTGATTTTCATCTGAAGTTATCGGAGCGAAAAATCGCTCGAATACGCATCCATAGTAACCATAGCTATATGGTAATTAAAATATAATAACTCAATAAAGGTATTTTTCTGATCTAAAGTTTTAGGATATTCTGTGAGTTTGGATGGCGATCAAAATTTAACCATCAAAATTTAAAGATATATGACTCATAAATTACATTAAAATATTGTGTTGAAGTCTTGAATGGATACGATCTCCGTTGCTAAATAATAATTTCCTTATACCAAATATATACCTACTAATTATTTATTTATCATGTTATAAGTAACCCTTAATTACTTAGTTGTCATAGATTGTTTTTTATATTCCAGATAACAATGAAGATGGGCCTCAGTTACAAAATTAGGTACTGGGCACCAAGAACAAGAGCATAACTTTGGTATAAAAGTTATAACATTAATTAATACCCATATTCCTAATTATAGGATTCCTCCTATAGGAATATAATATTCAACTACTTGATATAAACATAGGTACACAAAATATATCTAACAATAATTTGTTGAACTGTCATTTTAAAGTTACATGTTTTCCCGACTAAATTTGTAGCTTGTCTTCAATCATAGAGGACGCTGAAGAAAAGAAATAGGTGACAATTCTGTCATATGTCATATTTTTGCACTCCATATCTTCGATGATCAATTGTCGACATATGACTGGTAAAGATAATGTTTATTTTCTATGTTAACTTCCTTTGGGGGTGATATTCGACAATTATTTGATCACCAGTATAATTTATTTCACTCTATATATATATAGGTTACCATAGTAAGTAGACGAAAGTCTGGAACACAACTATTAATCTAGCCGTAAATAAGGGGGAAAACACGCTAAGGAAGAAGGAAAACATTGATCAGCGACCTAAAATAGAAAATATTTCTTACATTTCTATAAAATAAAATACATAATAAAAAATGCATCATCTATATAACAATATGCAACACAACAGAGATATGTTATGAATAATGACTTAATTCTTATTAAGATACACAGCGATAATGCTTAAAAACAAAGTATTATAGGATAATGACATAATATCTTCTTTCAAACATTATTAAAATAATTAATATGGTCAGGGTTTATAATCTTTAGCTTGCTAACTTACGTTTTAGTTTAAGGAGAGGCTGAGCGATAACCTCCCGTGACGAGTGCCGTGTGACAAGTGAGAGGGGAAGGAATGTGGTGGTTGTATGAAGTATTTTCTATGTGTGTGCCCTTAGACTCGGTTTAAGTGTGAATTAGAAGAAAAGTTAATACGATGGAAATAGAAAAAGAAAAGAGATGTATATTATCGGAACAACAACCTCCACAGAATAAAAAAAGATATACATATATAGCTCTATATAATACAGTGAAACTCCTGAGTTATGAAGTATTGGTTTCTTCATAACTCAAAGCCACTTCATAACTCGGGTTCACTAGACAGTTTTATATGATTAAATCATAGAAAACTATGGTAATTGACGACCTTCTTCTATGTTATTCGTACGAATAGACCTACTTCTATGTTATTCGTACGAAGAGACATACTTCTATGTTATTCGTACGAAGAGACCTATTTCTACGTTATTCGTACGAAGAGACATATTTCTATGTTATTAGTACGAAGAGACATACTTCTATGTTATTCGTACGAAGAGACATACTTCTATGTTATTCGTACGAAGAGACATACTTCTATGTTATTCGTACGAAGAGACCTATTTCTACGTTATTCGTACGAAGAGACATATTTCTATGTTATTAGTACGAAGAGACATATTTCTATGTTATTCGTACGAAGACTATATAGTATATACACTATATCAATAACCGAATAGAAACACATTACCAGGTCGTTTTAGAGTTTATTTTGTTTATTTATTTTCTCGAAGATATAAATTACATAATTTTGTTCAAAACGACACTATTTTCTCATTAAAAACTAGAAGAATATGATCTCTACAGAAGAGGTACACCAATTATATATTGGAATAAAATTTTGTGCAATTCAATTATTTTATACGTACGGAATAAACAGAATAAGTTTTAGTATTAGAGACTGTCACGTTTTCACAATGCCTATCCAATTTAAATGATTATTTTTCTATGGCTACCTACTAGATTAATCGCTATATTTTACTACTGATTTATATTATAATGAAGGTTTTCATAAAATAAAACTATTGAAAGTTGTATTGTACCCAGAAATCTAGGATTTTTTTTGAAAACCATGACCAACCATTCAGACACACTTTGCAAACTAGTGTTAGGAACAGACAGCAGTTGTCAAATTCAAAGAGAGCATCTCACTACACAAAATTAATGCTATTAGGTAACTTATGTTTAGAATCCATTCATTTTGTACTCAAAAACACTTTATGCTTAGAAACAATTTTTTTCTGACGATCAATTGGTATTGATCTATCTAAGATTGGAAGTCATGATTTTTTCACATTGCTAAAATGGGCTTTATTTCTCATTGTGAGTTTATTTATTTTATCTGCATTGAAAGTAAAATAGAATTAATTACTAAATATAATGTCCAATATTCTTTCTTCTACATTTACACAAGATTATTCTGTAAATAACACTACGGATTACGAAACCATTATTTGATTCACTGACTCTGGTATATTGTTTATAATAAATTTTGCTACTGTTTTATCATTGAAAAGATATTTAGCATTTTCACAAGTTCTACACAAAAAGCAACTGACAAAATTGGTATGTAGGTAGTCTGATTGGTACAGAACTTATAACTGCATGTGCAAATAACAATTAATGCATACTAAATACATGCAAGCATCATAAATGTATTTCATTTAATTTGAGTACCTAACTCTAAATAGGAAGCACTTGCATGGGTTCATAGAGATTAAAGATTAAAGGAATTTTAAGTCGAATTTAGACCAAGTAGGACATTTTGATGATTACTTATTACACGATGGAAAGGTACCAGACTTACCCTTATTGTATCGTCCTAACTAGACACAATAGAAAGGTATCAGATTTACCCTTATTGTATCGTCCTAGCTAGACACAATAGAAAGGTATCAGATTTACCCTTATTGTATCGTCCTAACTAGACACAATAGAAAGGTACCAGACTTATCCTTATTGTATCGTCCTAACTAGACACAATGGAAAGGTATCAGATTTACCCTTATTGTATCGTCCTAACTAGACACAATAGAAAGGTATCAGATTCACCCTTATTGTATCGTCCTAACTAGACACAATAGAAAGGTACCAGACTTACCCTTATTGTATCGTCCTAACTAGACACAATGGAAAGGTACCAGACTTACCCTTATTGTATCGTCCTAACTAGACACAATGGAAAGGTATCAGATTTACCCTTATTGTATCGTCCTAACTAGACACAATAGAAAGGTATCAGATTTACCCTTATTGTATCGTCCTAACTAGACACAATAGAAAGGTACCAGACTTACCCTCATTGTATCGTCCTAACTAGACACAATGGAAAGGTATCAGATTTACCCTTATTGTATCGTCCTAGCTAGACACAATAGAAAGGTACCAGACTTACCCTTATTGTATCGTCCTAACTAGACACAATAGAAAGGTACCAGACTTACCCTTATTGTATCGTCCTAACTAGACACAATGGAAAGGTATCAGATTTACACTTATTGTATCGTCCTAACTAGACACAATAGAAAGGTATCAGATTTACCCTTATTGTATCGTCCTAACTAGACACAATAGAAAGGTACCAGACTTACCCTTATTGTATCGTCCTAACTAGACACAATAGAAAGGTATCAGATTTACCCTTATTGTATCGTCCTAACTAGACACAATAGAAAGGTATCAGATTTACCCTTATTGTATCGTCCTAACTAGACACAATAGAAAGGTACCAGACTTACCCTTATTGTATCGTCCTAACTAGACACAATAGAAAGGTATCAGATTTACCCTTATTGTATCGTCCTAACTAGACACAATAGAAAGGTATCAGATTTACCCTTATTGTATCGTCCTAACTAGACACAATAGAAAGGTACCAGACTTACCCTTATTGTATCGTCCTAACTAGACACAATAGAAAGGTATCAGATTTACCCTTATTGTATCGTCCTAACTAGACACAATAGAAAGGTACCAGACTTACCCTTATTGTATCGTCCTAACTAGACACAATAGAAAGGTATCAGATTTACCCTTATTGTATCGTCCTAACTAGACACAATAGAAAGGTATCAGATTCACCCTTATTGTATCGTCCTAACTAGACACAATAGAAAGGTACCAGACTTACCCTTATTGTATCGTCCTAACTAGACACAATGGAAAGGTACCAGACTTACCCTTATTGTATCGTCCTAACTAGACACAATGGAAAGGTATCAGATTTACCCTTATTGTATCGTCCTAACTAGACACAATAGAAAGGTATCAGATTTACCCTTATTGTATCGTCCTAACTAGACACAATAGAAAGGTACCAGACTTACCCTTATTGTATCGTCCTAACTAGACACAATGGAAAGGTATCAGATTTACCCTTATTGTATCGTCCTAGCTAGACACAATAGAAAGGTACCAGACTTACCCTTATTGTATCGTCCTAACTAGACACAATAGAAAGGTACCAGACTTACCCTTATTGTATCGTCCTAACTAGACACAATAGAAAGGTATCAGATTTACCCTTATTGTATCGTCCTAACTAGACACAATAGAAAGGTACCAGACTTACCCTTATTGTATCGTCCTAACTAGACACAATAGAAAGGTATCAGATTTACCCTTATTGTATCGTCCTAACTAGACACAATAGAAAGGTATCAGATTTACCCTTATTGTATCGTCCTAGCTAGACACAATAGAAAGGTATCAGATTTACCCTTATTGTATCGTCCTAACTAGACACAATAGAAAGGTACCAGACTTATCCTTATTGTATCGTCCTAACTAGACACAATGGAAAGGTATCAGATTTACCCTTATTGTATCGTCCTAACTAGACACAATAGAAAGGTATCAGATTCACCCTTATTGTATCGTCCTAACTAGACACAATAGAAAGGTACCAGACTTACCCTTATTGTATCGTCCTAACTAGACACAATGGAAAGGTACCAGACTTACCCTTATTGTATCGTCCTAACTAGACACAATGGAAAGGTATCAGATTTACCCTTATTGTATCGTCCTAACTAGACACAATAGAAAGGTATCAGATTTACCCTTATTGTATCGTCCTAACTAGACACAATAGAAAGGTACCAGACTTACCCTCATTGTATCGTCCTAACTAGACACAATGGAAAGGTATCAGATTTACCCTTATTGTATCGTCCTAGCTAGACACAATAGAAAGGTACCAGACTTACCCTTATTGTATCGTCCTAACTAGACACAATAGAAAGGTACCAGACTTACCCTTATTGTATCGTCCTAACTAGACACAATGGAAAGGTATCAGATTTACACTTATTGTATCGTCCTAACTAGACACAATAGAAAGGTATCAGATTTACCCTTATTGTATCGTCCTAACTAGACACAATAGAAAGGTACCAGACTTACCCTTATTGTATCGTCCTAACTAGACACAATAGAAAGGTATCAGATTTACCCTTATTGTATCGTCCTAACTAGACACAATAGAAAGGTATCAGATTTACCCTTATTGTATCGTCCTAACTAGACACAATAGAAAGGTACCAGACTTACCCTTATTGTATCGTCCTAACTAGACACAATAGAAAGGTATCAGATTTACCCTTATTGTATCGTCCTAACTAGACACAATAGAAAGGTATCAGATTTACCCTTATTGTATCGTCCTAACTAGACACAATAGAAAGGTACCAGACTTACCCTTATTGTATCGTCCTAACTAGACACAATAGAAAGGTATCAGATTTACCCTTATTGTATCGTCCTAACTAGACACAATAGAAAGGTACCAGACTTACCCTTATTGTATCGTCCTAACTAGACACAATAGAAAGGTATCAGATTTACCCTTATTGTATCGTCCTAACTAGACACAATAGAAAGGTATCAGATTCACCCTTATTGTATCGTCCTAACTAGACACAATAGAAAGGTACCAGACTTACCCTTATTGTATCGTCCTAACTAGACACAATGGAAAGGTACCAGACTTACCCTTATTGTATCGTCCTAACTAGACACAATGGAAAGGTATCAGATTTACCCTTATTGTATCGTCCTAACTAGACACAATAGAAAGGTATCAGATTTACCCTTATTGTATCGTCCTAACTAGACACAATAGAAAGGTACCAGACTTACCCTTATTGTATCGTCCTAACTAGACACAATGGAAAGGTATCAGATTTACCCTTATTGTATCGTCCTAGCTAGACACAATAGAAAGGTACCAGACTTACCCTTATTGTATCGTCCTAACTAGACACAATAGAAAGGTACCAGACTTACCCTTATTGTATCGTCCTAACTAGACACAATGGAAAGGTATCAGATTTACCCTTATTGTATCGTCCTAACTAGACACAATGGAAAGGTACCAGACTTACCCTTATTGTATCGTCCTAGCTAGACACAATAGAAAGGTACCAGACTTACTTTTATTGCATCGTCCTAACTAGACACAATAGAAAGGTACCAGACTTACACTTATTGTATCGTCCTAACTAGACACAATAGAAAGGTATCAGATTTACCCTTATTGTATCGTCCTAACTAGACACAATAGAAAGGTACCAGACTTACCCTTATTGTATCGTCCTAACTAGACACAATAGAAAGGTATCAGATTTACCCTTATTGTATCGTCCTAACTAGACACAATAGAAAGGTATCAGATTTACCCTTATTGTATCGTCCTAACTAGACACAATAGAAAGGTACCAGACTTACCCTTATTGTATCGTCCTAACTAGACACAATAGAAAGGTATCAGATTTACCCTTATTGTATCGTCCTAACTAGACACAATGGAAAGGTACCAGACTTACCCTTATTGTATCGTCCTAGCTAGACACAATAGAAAGGTACCAGACTTACTTTTATTGCATCGTCCTAACTAGACACAATAGAAAGGTACCAGACTTACACTTATTGTATCGTCCTAACTAGACACAATAAAAAGGTACCAGACTTACACTTATTGTATCGTCCTAACTAGACACAATAAAAAGGTACCAGACTTACACTTATTGTATCGTCCTAACTAGACACAATGGAAAGGTACCAGACTTACACTTATTGTATCGTTCTAGTTATACAGATGTTTTAAATGAGTAATTGTCACATGGTTTAGAATTTAAAAAAGTTTTAAAATTCATCCGAAGGTTTTTTGTCCTGTACACTACATAGTTTTTTATTTTCAAATTAATGTGATAGTCGAATATTTTTTCTATCTTTTTTTCCTCATTTTCGGACACTAAAGATTAATATATATGATATTTATTAGTTAACTGTTATTTAATTATTTTCCATGATACATGCAGGTACCCCAATATGTAAAGCCATCTAATATCCTAGAGCTTACCTTACATTATATTAAAAAAATCTATTTCCTTTGATGAAATTAGCTATCCATTCATTACTTCAATTTAAATGATCATAGAAATAGAAAATCCGAATGGATTTACTATTTAAATCATATCGTTTTATTTTCTATGTATGAATGCTATATATATTACATTAATGCACATATTTTGCATGCTTATAAACCTCTTCTCACAAATATTCTATGGAAAAACACGTATTTAGTGAAAATTCTTTGATAAGAATCTGAAATTATAAAATTAAGGAAGTAAATCAAATACTGATTTCAATAACCGTGGACTAAATTGCAATTTTATTTAAAGTTGTTAAATATAGTGAGTGTTTTTACTCATTAAAGAAATACTTTTTCTTAATATTACATTAGGAGTACAATAAAAGTGTCTCTATATTTTCATTTACGACATTATTAGTATCCAGTAACACTGATTAACTTTATACTGTTAATATGAGTAGAATTGGAATTGAAAATATTCTATGTAGTAATATAATTCCATATTGATTAGTTCATATCGTTCATATTCATTCATTTCCATATTCATGTATATTTTAGTATTGAACAAGTTTACTAAATAATAATTAGAGTTAATTTGAATTAATTTTATTCTGTGCCTTTTTGATAAGGGTCAATATCCTGTTTATTTCCCCTGATTTTCACCCTTGTGGATTTTCAAAGTCGTATTCATGCTACCGACATTTATTGTTATAATCCATTCCGTATTGAGAGAAGAGTTTGTTCGTGTGTTTGTCTGGAGCTTCTAATAAATTTAATATTATTGTGGCAGTATCTTGACTACGGGTCATGACAATTAATGAAGATATTTTAAAAATCTTTAAAATTTCAGCCCTCATCGGGAATCGAACCCGGGTCATCAGATTCAGAGTCCGATGCGTTAAGCCCCGTCCAGACGGTCAAATTTTTCAGAGAAGTGACAAACTTAATGACAAACTAAATGACGATAACTTCCTAGCGTCAGCAAACCGTCAAACTTTTCATCAGTTTTTTTATTCCAACATGTTGGATATCGTCATCAAAAAGTTTGTCAAACTATTTGCTGACGATAAAGTTTGAAGTACACACTGACTTTCCGGCAATAATATTTTTTTATTTGCGCGTCATTTTAGTTTATTACAGCTAGGTACACCTACAAAAACCTATTTTTTTTTCAAATTTAGTATATATCTAGTTACAATGGCTGACAACAGAATCTTTAATACTTTGTTTTAAGTTATAGGTAGGCTACGTTGTGAATTGTTTTCTATGATCTATTTTTGACTATCCTTTTCAAGACTATATTTTGTCATTAATAACAAATTATTTTTTCTGGTTTCTTACTGTTCTAAATTTAAAAAATATACATACCAAGTTATATAATTTTTATTTTCACGATATATAACATTAATTTTGACGAAACTGACGCCAGTGAACCTCAAACTTTTGGCGAGAAAATTTGACCGTGTGGACACTCCTTGAAAACTGACGATAAGTTTGTCATTTAGTTTGTCATTAAGTTTGTCACTTCTCTAAAAAAATTTAACCGTCTGGACGGGGCTTTAGCCACTACACCACGAAGCCTTGTTATATTATGGAAATAAACATATATTAGTGTTACTAAACTCCAAAGAACATAATTAGGTGAGGAATATGGGAACACTAACTTCAAAAAAGTAGCTGATTTAGAATGTTTTTAATTTGTAAACTATTAATACAACAAGATTGAAATAGGGTTCATTTTGAAGATAAGAAATCAAAGTTTTATCTCTTATTAAATTTAGCATTACTTAATCCCCAACAGACTTAATAAACCTATCCAGATGAAATTATTTTATTACATTCTGTATAGAGTATCATCATATTAGCATGTGTAGCCGAAAAAAGTGACCAGAATTAAATGGTTGTAATTTTTGAACTATTATAGCTAGAAGTTTAAAGTAGGTTTAATTTAAAAGAAATGAATCTCAAATTTAATTTGATATATTTTCTACATAAAGAGAATATAAAAGTACATCAATAGAGCTTCAGTTTCTTTAGCTATTTTTTATCCCAAGTAAGGCACAATTAACAGTGGAATAGAGAAAACTTATCCTAGTGGAGATGTTTAAAATTGATCCGTGATGACTACAATTTATTGATTTTAAGAAAGATATGGAGCTACTATTTAAAATAATAATTGAACAAAATTACGTTACGTGATATGTCCACGGTGCAGTTCATAATTTAAATAAAAGTAATTCAGTTCAGACCATGAAAAAACAGCAGGGACAGAAACATCATTAACATGGTTAGAGAAATTTAACTATCTATGAATAAATGAAATCAGTGAGAAATTCATTTGCTGAGACATAAATAAAGAAAACTAATGTTCATTTAATCTTAACATGTCGTGTAGCACATATATTTGAAACCGTTTTAAATGGAATATAATCAAGAACCCATGCTAATACTAAATACAGGATGTGATAAAAAAACGTTTCCCGTCTTGATAAATTTATTGAGTATAGTGGTGGTGATGTGATGCTTTATTTAATATTAAATATAACTTGTATTCTTATCCTTAAAATGAAACCTATTTCACTCTTCTAACAATTATAGATTACAAGTTACTACTATTTTAATCGGCTACCTTTTTGAGGACACCCTGTATTAAATCAATGAATGATAAGGGAAGAAAACATTTATACTTTATTTTTACTATCGAATTAATTTGTAATCAATAGGCAAAGTAAATCAAATTTTGGTTTGAATTACCGTAGACTTTTGATAGTAAGATTGTTAACTCAACTGTTAAAGTGTTAGAGGAACCTTAGCAGTAATACAAAATACATATCAAAGTTATTAAAGCTAAGATATAAAAGTTAGTTTCTATACCATTGAAAAAACATTTCACTGTCACTCTATATAATAACATACGTAATCTTAAAACATTCTATTTCATTATATTTTTATTTTATTTTATATATTTTCACAATACAAAACATACAGATAACTAACAATTCCAATTACTGCAAAAATGAACAATTATTTATATAATTTTGAACTAATTTTAACGAAGCCTAAAGAATTAGTTTTGTTAAATTAGCCAAAATGAACAAATACAGTGTATTTGTTACAAATCGTTTGAATCACATCAAACGTATGTGTGATAAACATGAGGTGGGCTTTAAATTTGTAGACGGTATTAAGAATCCCGCTGATTGTATAACCAGATCTTTGTCTCATAAAATTCTTTCCAGTTCATGTTACTTATCTGGACCAGATTTTCTAACTACAGATTCCTCCATAAGTAGGGAGGACTTGATGGACTTCAAAGTACCATCACGGGAATCTAACCTGTCTGTTCAATCTGTCTCTATCGGTGCGGAAGGTAAGGTCTCTAATTCCTCTCTAATTACAATAGAAAGATTCTCTAATTTACCTAAATTGATTAGTACTCTAGCCAGAGTTTTACTGTTTATTGATAAACTGAAAATGAGAATTGGTAAGATATCTAAGGTACATGATTTCACGGAATATAAAGATAGAGCATTTTTTGAACTTTTGAGATCTGAGCAGATTGTAAACTACCCTGAAGTATACAACTACTTTACTAATGCACAATCGTTGCACAAAGATATTTTTTAGTTAATCCTTTGTCTCTTTGTTCCTGTTTGTTTTGTTGGTTATTTGTAACTAACAACTTGTATATACGTTGATTATGTTTATTTTCTCTAATTTTTTCATAATTCGTTTTCAAGCCTATTTTTCACCTTATTTCTATTATATTCAAAATGTATCACCATTTGAATCTCCTTCCCGGGAGTGTTAAATAATATGGCATGTGATAGTTTTTGTATTTTTTTCTTATGTTGATTTTGATTATTATTTAAAATTTGCGGGTAACTTTTGAGTACCAAATAGCTTCTAGCATGTAGTCATATTTGACTTACCCCGAATGTTACCCTAAACTGAACTAATGTTGGTGCACGAGATGCACTTTATTGAGTCTATTCCCAGCTATCAATACCATCAGACTTTAAATCGCCTCGAAGCCACACTAGTCATGACAGAGTAAAGTCCACGGTGAGAGTCCCAGCGGATGGAGGGGAGCTGGATCAGTGGCCACTGAGTAGTCTTTGCAGAGGGAAAACATCCTATGGTAAATAGTCTTATTTTGACTCATGCAAAGTGAAAATGGTGTTCCCCTATAAAGTTACCTAGACCCAATTTTATTTATAGTCCTCAAGTTTTGAATCGATCATTATTAACATTACATGCCATAGTATTTATACTTATAAAAACATTAATCATTTATTTAGGGATTGTTCAGCATATTGTGTGAAGAGCGTCAGACGACTTAGCTACCACTACGGGCTGAAGTTCCTGTCGTTATCAATTCATTCTCATCGTGGCGGTACCTTCCTCATTTCTTGTTTAGGTAATTACCTTTAAAAATCTTACCTACCTTTAAAAATCTTGCTTACCTTTAAAAATCTTGCTTAGCTTTAAAAATCTTACTTACCTTTAAAAATCTTACTTACCTTTAACAATCTTGCTTACCTTTAAAAATCTTGCTTACCTTTAAAAATCTTACTTACCTTTAACAATCTTGCTTACCTTTAACAATCTTGCTTACCTTTAACAATCTTGCTTACCTTTAACAATCTTGCTTACCTTTAACAATATTGCTTACCTTTAACAATCTTGCTTACCTTTAACAATCTTGCTTACCTTTAACAATCTTGCTTACCTTTAACAATCTTGCTTACCTTTAACAATCTTACTTACCTTTAAAAATCTTACTTACCTTTAAAAATCTTACTTACCTTTAAAAATCTTACTTACCTTTAACAATCTTGCTTACCTTTAACAATCTTGCTTACCTTTAACAATCTTGCTTACCTTTAACAATCTTGCTTACCTTTAACAATCTTGCTTACCTTTAACAATCTTGCTTACCTTTAACAATCTTGCTTACCTTTAACAATCTTGCTTACCTTTAACAATCTTGCTTACCTTTAAAAATCTTACTTACCTTTAAAAATCTTACCTACCTTTAAAAATCTTACTTACCTTTAAAAATCTTACTTACCTTTAACAATCTTGCTTACCTTTAACAATCTTGCTTACCTTTAACAATCTTGCTTACCTTTAACAATCTTGCTTACCTTTAACAATCTTGCTTACCTTTAACAATCTTGCTTACCTTTCTTTAAAATACCACAGTTATAAATTAAAACTAGCGACTTTCCATCAATTAATTTGAAAATAAAATGATTTATTTTTTCTCAACAGTTACCTTAGTGTGCCACGTGCTATTACCGGCTGTCCCTAGGTCTACTCTCCTGCGTCTCTTACCTGCAGCGCCTAGGTCTACTTTCCTGCACTTGGCCACGACAAATCAACCTAATTTCATCCTGAGGACTTAATGTCAAACTGGAAATTAAATAATGTACATATTAAATAAAAACTAAATTCTTTTATCTAATTTTTCCCCTCAATTATTTCTAGAGTAATCATTTTCTTAGGTTTTTCATTAATAATAAATCATTTGAATTTTATTTTTAAAGACTATAACAACTGTACATATAGCTATCACCAGCAATCTTCAGATAAAATGATACTAAACCGAATAAATAACTAATCGAATGAATAAATCAAATGTTATTCTTAGTCTCCGTAGACTTGAATTCATAAAGAATATTTAATTTAAATACCTTTACTGAGTAATTTGCCAATTCGGTTTACATTATTTTTGTAAATATTCATCTGTTATGCACATGCATGTAAAACACCCTATAACTTTTCTCTAACCAATAACTGACATCATTGACTCGCTAATGAGCTGTAGAATGCAATAAAAATATTCATTTGCAGACTGTATTTGTTTCTATTAACCAATAAATTGTATACCATTCAACAATATTAACTGTCAGTTATTTTACACAATATTTACTGTCAGTTATTTTACACAATATTAACTGTCAGTTATTTTGCACAATATTTACTGTCAGTTATTTTACACAATATTTACTGTCAGTTATTTTGCACAATATTAACTGTCAGTTATTTTGCACAATATTAACTGTCAGTTATTTTGCACAATATTTACTGTCAGTTATTTTGCACAATATTAACTGTCAGTTATTTTGCACAATATTAACTGTCAGTTATTTTACACAATATTTACTGTCAGTTATTTTGCACAATATTAACTGTCAGTTATTTTACACAATATTTACTGTCAGTTATTTTGCACAATATTTACTGTCAGTTATTTTACACAATATTTACTGTCAGTTATTGTGCACAATATTAACTGTCAGTTATTTTGCACAATATTAACTGTCAGTTATTTTACACAATATTTACTGTCAGTTATTTTGCACAATATTAACTGTCAGTTATTTTGCACAATATTAACTGTCAGTTATTTTGCACAGTATTAACTGTCAGTTATTTTGCACAATATTAACTGTCAGTTATTTTGCACAATATTAACTGTCAGTTATTTTGCACAATATTAACTGTCAGTTATTTTGCACAGTATTATCTGTCAGTTATTTTGCACAATAATAACTGTCAGTTATTTTGAACAATATTAACTGTCAGTTATTTTGCACAATATTAACTGTCAGTTATTTTGCACAATATTAACTGTCAGTTATTTGCACAATATTAACTGTCAGTTATTTTGCACAGTATTACCTGTCAGTTATTTTGCACAATAATAACTGTCAGTTATTTTGCACAATATTAACTGTCAGTTATTTTGCACAATATTAACTGTCAGTTATTTTACACAATATTTACTGTCAGTTATTTTGCACAATATTAACTGTCAGTTATTTTGCACAATATTAACTGTCAGTTATTTTGCACAGTATTAACTGACAGTTATTTTGAACAATAATAACTGTCAGTTATTTTGAACAATATTAACTGTCAGTTATTTTGAACAATATTAACTGTCAGTTATTTTGAACAATATTAACTGTCAGTTATTTTGAACAATATTAACTGTCAGTTAATTTGCACAATGATCAATTTATTATGAAATAGAACTTGGAATTACTATCTTTAAAATGAACCCTACTTCAATCTTCTAGCAATAATAGTTTACAAATTACAACCCTTTTAAATCGGCTACTTTTTTGCGGACACCCTGTATTTATATTCTCTAGCGTTTCCGTAATATCCTCCTAATTCAGTTTTTTGGAGTTTAGTAACACTAATATATGTTTATTTCCATATTCTAATAAGGCCTCGTGGTGTAGTGGCTAACGCATCGGACTCTGAATCTGATGACCCGGGTTCGATTCCCGATGAGGGCTAAAATTTACAGTTTTATAGTTTCTTCATTAATTGTCATGACCCGTAGTCAAGATACTGCCACAATAATATTAAATTTATTAGATGCTCCAGACAGACATACAAACAAACTCTTCTCTCAATACAGTATGGATTATAACAATAAATGTTGGTAGCATGAATACGACTTTGAAAATCCACAAGGGTGAAAATCAGTGGAAATAAATAGGATATTGACCCTTATCAAAAAGGTACAGAATAAAATTATTTCAAATTAACTCAAATTTCTGAAAAAAAGTAACAGATATAGAACATTTAGGCAGATAGTCATTGGAGCTCCCCGGCGGAGTGGATAGCGCGCTAGCATCGCAACCAAAAGTCCCAGGTTCGATTCCAGGAGAAGGCGAAGAAAAGGAAAAACTGACAGAGAAGCAAATATAAAAAATTAAAAAGATGTTAGTGAGAGATGTGATATAATGATAAAAGTCTAAGAGATTATTGGCGCGAAACACTAAAATCTGGATGTGTTGACAGGTAAATGTGGCTTAAGCACAAAGGAGAGGAAGAAATATGTGGCGAGAGACACATAAAAATGATGTGAAAAAATATGTGGCGTGAGACACATAAAAATGATGTGAAATAATATGTGGCGTGAGACACATAAAGATGATGTGAAAAAAATAAAGATATGAAAAAAAGAGGAGGAAAGAAGAGGAGGAAAGAAGAAAGAGCAGGAGGAAAGAATAAAGAAGAAGAAGAAAGAAGAGAAGGGTAGGAGGAAACACCCTTTTGTAGAAAGTAATAAAAAATCAAGTTTTAATTTCTAATATAAAATTCTCAGAATTCAATGAAATTTTCTTATTATAATTATAAATAATACAATTAAATAATTTAGATTAAACCTTTATTATTTAGTTAACTAATTATAAATGAATATAGAAATGAATATAAACGATATGAACTAATCAATAAGAAATGTATTACTAATAATGCTGTAAATTGAAATATTGAGCCACTTTTATTGCACTCCTAATATAATATTTAGAAAAGGCATTTCATCAATGAATGAAAACACTCAATATATTTAACAACTTTAAATAAAATTACATTTTTAGTCCACGGAAACCAGAATTTGATTTATTTCCCTAATTTTATAATTTCATATTCTTATCAAAGAATTTACACTAAATAATTGTGTTTCCATAGAATGTTTTAAGAAGAGGTTTGGAAGCGTGAATAATATATGCAGGAATTAAATATAGCATTCATACATAGAAAATAAAACGAAGCAATTTAATTAATAAAACATGACTGATTTTCTATTTCAATGATCATTTTAAAATAAAAAAGCTCTAGATTTTCCGATTGCTTCACATATTTGTAAATAATCTTTTATTTACATTTCAGGTATCTGATGAGACTAAGTGCCGAGTTATCAAACGGCTCCACGTTTCCGGACATTTACATAATATATAATTATTTTTCATTTTAGTCATATATTTTTATCACCCGGTCGTAATTGTGTGCAACTGTCCGATAAGTCGGAACTTATTTCATTGATAGTTGTAATCTATTTTTTTTCAATAATTTGTTGCAATGTTATGAATTTTGTTCAATTAATATTAATATCGAAAATGTATATACTAATAATTACAGTCCTTTTTTATACATTGAGAGATAATCAAAATTGATATGAAAAATTTGTAAATTTTTTGAACTAATTATATAGCGTTCACCTGTATCAACTCTACCATCCTCTTATTTATTTTCAGTTATTAATTTGTGAGTTAGTCAGACAAGTATAAGTTTTAGGGCCCCCGCACACGAGCGTTCTTCGCCGTCCGGCGATTGATGAATGACCCTAAAATTGCATTAACTTTCGGGTATGTGGGCACACGAGCGTTCTTTGCCGTCCGGTAGAGAGACGGACAATTCTGAACGCAGGGTAATATAATGCGTTCCCTTGACGGATGGTGACTGCCGCATTACCAGTCAATTCTATATAATCTAGGTGTGGGTGCGCACACGTACGATTTTAAGTAAATAGTAAAGATTGAATCTTTTTTATTGAACATAAAAGAAAGAAACTTTTGTCCCTACATTTTAACAGTCTGCGAGTTATTATAATGAAATAATAAAACGAGAATCAGAGTTAATTCAGGTATTTCTTTATCGATCAAGCCCTTATGAATTTATATAAACTTTTTGAATGAATGTGCACCGATATGTATTGGTAACCGATATACGTACCAATAACAATTACTTAAAAAATTCCATCCGTTTAGGTATAGTGTGACTGGTACATGCTACATGTCACTCTCTATGCATCTGGGTTAATTTTCCATTGAGGCACGCACTCGTGTGCCCTGGCTAATTAAATTATATCGTTTATTTTCTATGTGTGAATGCTATATTTCATTCCTGCATACATTTTCCATGTCTCCGATCCTCTTCTTACAAATATTTTATGGAAACACAATTATTTAGTGTGTATTCTTTGATAAGAAATCTGAAATTATGAAATTAGGGAAGTAAATCAAATACTGGTTTCAATAACCGTGGACTAAATTGTATTTTTTAATAGCTGTTAAATATAGTGAGGTTTTTTATTCATAAAATAAATACTTTTTCTTAATATTATATTAGGAGTACAATAAAAGACGCTAAATATTTCAAGTTACCACATTATTTGTATCCAGTAACACTGACTAACTATATACTGTTATTATGGGTACAATTTCAATTGAAAATGTTCTCTTATGTAATATTATTACATATTTATTAGTTCATATCGTTCATATTTTTCTTTCATACTCATAAATATTTAAGTATAAAACTGGTTTTCTAAATAATAAAGGTGTAATTTAAATTATATGATTGTATCTTTTATAATTACTATAAGGAAATTTCTATGAAACCTGAAAACTTTCTATTAAAAATTATAACTTGAAGTTTTTATTATTTCTGCAAAAGGGTGTTTCCTCCTACCCTTCTCTTCTTTCTTCTTTCCTCCTCTTCTTTCTTCTTCTTTTCATTTAGCTATCTTCATTCTTCTTTTTATCACATCATCTTTTTTTTCACATCATTTTTATGTGTCTCACGCCACATTTTTTTCACATCATCTTTATGTGTCTCACGCCACATATTTTTTCACATCATCTTTATGTGTCTCACGCCACATATTTCTTCCTCTCCTTTGTGTTTACGCCACATTTAACTGTCAACACATCCAGATTTTAATGTTTCGCGCCACTAATCTCTTAGACTGTTATCATTATATCACATCTCTCACTAAACTCTTTTTAATTTTTTATATTTGCTTCTCTGTCAGTTTTTCCTTTTCTTCGCCTTCTCCTGGAATCGAACCTGGGACTTTTGGTTGCGATGCTAGCGCGCTATCCACTCCGCCGGGGAGCTCCAATGACTATCTGCCTAAATGTTCTATATCTGTTACTTTTTTTCAGAAATTTGAGTTAATTTGAATTAATTTTATTCTGTACCTTTTTGATAAGGGTCAATATACTATTTATTTCCACTGATTTTCACCCTTGTGAATTTTCAAAGTCGTATTCATGCTACCGACATTCATTGTTATAATCCATCCTTTATTGAGAGAAGATTTTGTTCGTATGTCTGTCTGGAGCTTCTAATAAATTTAATATTAATGTGGCAGTATCTTGACTACGGGTCATGACAATTAATGAAGAAACTATAAAACTGTAAATCTTAGCCCTCATCGGGAATCGAACCCGGGTCATCAGATTCAAAGTCCGATGCGTTAGCCACTACACCACGAGGCCTTGTTAGAATATGGAAATAAACATATATTAGTGTTACTAAACTCCATAAAACTGAATTAAATGGAATTAGGTGATGAATATGGAAACACCAAATACAGGGTGTCCGCAAAAAAGTAGCTGATTTAAAAGGGTTGTAATTTGTAAACTATTATTACTAGAAGATTGAAATAGGGTTCATTTTGAATATAAGAATTCCAAGTTTTATTTCTCGATAAATTTAGCATCACATGGTCTTCAACAGACTCAATAAATCTATCAAGATGAAAAACATTTTTTATTACATTCTGTATAGAGTAGCCGAAAAAAGTGACCAATATTAAATGGTTGTAATTTTCAAACTATTATAGCTAGAAGTTTAAAGTAGGTTTAATTTAAAAGAAATGAATCTCAAATTTAATTTGATATATTTTCTACATAAAGAGAATATAAAAGTACATCAATAGAGCTTCAGTTTCTTTAGCTATTTATTATCCCAAGTAAGACACAATTAACAGTGGAATAGAGAAAACTCATCCTTGTGGAGATGTTTAAAATCACTACAATTTATGGATTTTAGGAAAGATATAGAACAATATTATGTAAAATAAAAGTTAAACAAAATTATGTTACGTGATATGTCAACGGTGCAGTTCATAATTTAAATAAAAATAATTCAGTTCAGACCAAGAAAAAACAGCAGGGACAGAAACATCATTAACATGGTTATCGATGATTAAATGAAATACGTGAAAATTATCTTCTTAGACATACATGAAGAAAACTATCGTTAATCAAATCTAAACATGTCGTGTAGCACATATATTTGAAACCGTTTTAAATGGAATATAATCAAAAACCCTTGCTAATACTCTACACAGAATGTGATAAAAAAACGTTTTTCGTCTTGATAAGTTAATTGAGTCTAGTGGTGGTTATGTGATGCTTGATTTATTATGAAATGAAACTTGAAATTCTTATCTTTAAAATGAAACCAATTTCAATTTTCTAGCAATTATAGATTACATGTTACAACTATTTTAATTCGGCTACCTTTTTGCAGACACCCTGTATTAAACCAAAGAATGGTAAGGGAAGTAAAACATTTATACTTTATTTTTATTATCGAATTAATTTGTAATCAATATGCAAAGTAGATCAAATTCTGGTTTAGATTACCGTAGACTTTTCATAATAAGTTTGTTCTCTTAACTGCTAAAGTATTATAGGAACCTTCGCAGTAATGACAAATAACATTTCAAAGTTATTAAAGCTAAGATATAAAGGTTAGTTTCCATACCATTGGGAAAACATTTACTGTCACTTTATATAATAACATACGTAATCTTAAATTATTCTTATTCATTATATTTTTATTTTTTTCTATATTTTTTTAACAATACAAAACATACAGATAGCTAACAATTCCAATTGCTGGAAAAAAAAACAATTATTTATATAAATTTGAACTAATTTTAACGAAGCCTAAAGAATTACCCTAATGTGTTAGTAACATTGGGGATATATTATTACAGGAGTTTTTTAATTTGATATCAGTTACGATTGAATAAAAAACAGAAATCCCATAAAATAATAGTAGTGAGTACTAACAGCTCCTCACCATTAGCCAAAGATATACAGTCTTATTTTCAGAGTGGAGGCTGAACTGTTTGTAGTAAACAAACTTGGTTATTGAAGAGATTTCTCTGTGAAAATATTGCTCCTCTTTACTTTTACTGCATTGAAAGAAGAGTAATATTTAATGCTCATACTATCAAATAGAATTGAATGAATGACGATATTAGATGAATAAAGTGAAAAAATATAAGTCTACGGTATTTGAAACAAATATTTCATTTACTTTTATAGTTTACAATATTTAGACCAACAATTTATACAGCTTGACATTTCTTCACTCTTTTACCAGCTCATAGTTATTTTCTAATACCTATAGGTGAATGGTTTAACATAATATTTCATCATCTCTTTTGATTAAAGCAATAAAAGCTAAATTGTAACTTGTTACACTATTATCAGGCTATTACAATAATTAGGGTCTAAAATAGTCGAAGTAATTCCAATGATGCTCAAAGAGTTATCACAAACTATTTAACAAATACAATAAAACTATTAAATGTTATCATGTAGTGTAACACTCTAGGTACAAATTCTCCTCTAATAATGTTCTTTCCATTGCCCTGAATGTGATATTAGATGGTCACAGTTTTACGGTGTTAATTGTAGAATAAAATATGAGGTGGGAGAAAAAATTAGTTAAAAGGTTGAAAAAAATTGAAAAAAGTTTAGGCTTCGCCGGGATTCGAACCCGGGTCTTCGGATTTAGAAACCGATGTGTTAGCCACTACACCACGATGCCTTGTTATAATGTGGAAATAAACATATATTAGTGTTACTAAACTCCAAAAATAATTCATTAATGTGAATAGGTAAGTAATTAGGATACGCTGAAAAAATAATGTTCAATGAAAGGGCATAAAAAAGAATAAGAACAATAATAAATTATTGGAATTTTATTTTCAAAGACTATAACTACTATACATATAGCTATCACCAGCAATCTTCAGATAAAATGATACTAAACCGAATAAATAACTAATCGAATGAATAAATCAAATGTTATTCTTAGTCTCCGTAGACTTGAATTCATAAAGAATATTTAATTTAAATACCTTTACTGAGTAATTTGCCAATTCGGTTTACATTATTTTTATAAATATTAATCTGTTATGCACATGCATGTAAAACACCCTATAACTTTTCTCTAACCAATAACTGACATCATTGACTCGCTAATGAGCTGTAGAATGCAATAAAAATATTCATTTGCAGACTGTATTTGTTTCAATTAACCAATTAATTGTATACCATTCAACAATATTAACTGTCAGTTATTTTACACAATATTTACTGTCAGTTATTTTACACAATATTAACTGTCAGTTATTTTGCACAATATTTACTGTCAGTTATTTTACACAATATTTACTGTCAGTTATTTTGCACAATATTAACTGTCAGTTATTTTGCACAATATTAACTGTCAGTTATTTTGCACAATATTAACTGTCAGTTATTTTGCACAATATTAACTGTCAGTTATTTTACACAATATTTACTGTCAGTTATTTTGCACAATATTAACTGTCAGTTATTTTGCACAATATTAACTGTCAGTTATTTTGCACAGTATTAACTGTCAGTTATTTTGCACAATATTAACTGTCAGTTATTTTGCACAATATTAACTGTCAGTTATTTTGCACAATATTAACTGTCAGTTATTTTGCACAATATTAACTGTCAGTTATTTTGCACAGTATTACCTGTCAGTTATTTTGCACAATAATAACTGTCAGTTATTTTGCACAATATTAACTGTCAGTTATTTTACACAATATTTACTGTCAGTTATTTTGCACAATATTAACTGTCAGTTATTTTGCACAAAATTAACTGTCAGTTATTTTACACAATATTTACTGTCAGTTATTTTACACAATATTAACTGTCAGTTATTTTGCACAATATTAACTGTCAGTTATTTTGCACAGTATTAACTGACAGTTATTTTGTACAATATTAACTGTCAGTTATTTTGAACAATATTAACTGTCAGTTATTTTGCACAGTATTACCTGTCAGTTATTTTGCACAGTATTACCTGTCAGTAATTTTGCACAATATGAACTGTCAGTTATTTTGAACAATAATAACTGTCAGTTATTTTGAACAATATTAACTGTTAGTTATTTTGAACAATATTAACTGTTAGTTATTTTGAACAATATTAACTGTCAGTTAATTTGCACAATGATCAATTTATTATGAAATAGAACTTGGAATTACTATCTTTAAAATGAACCCTACTTCAAAATTCTAGCATTAATAGTTTACAAATTACAACCCTTTTAAATCGGCTACTTTTTTGCGGACACCCTGTATTTATATTCTCTAGCGTTTCCGTAATATCCTCCTAATTCAGTTTTTTGGAGTTTAGTAACACTAATATATGTTTATTTCCATATTCTAACAAGGCCTCGTGGTGTAGTGGCTAACGCATCGGACTCTGAATCTGATGACCCGGGTTCGATTACCGATGAGGGCTAAAATTTACAGTTTTTTAGTTTCTTCATTAATTGTCATGACCCGTAGTCAAGATACTGCCACAATAATATTAAATTTATTAGATGCTCCAGACAGACCTACGAACAAAATCTTCTCTCAATTTGGAATGGATTATAACAATGAATGTCGGTAGCATGAATACGACTTTAAAAATTCACAAGGGTGAAAATCAGTGGAAATAAATAGGATATTGACCCTTATCAAAAAGGTACAGAATAAAATTAATTCAAATTAACTCTAATTTATGAAAAAAAGCAACAGATATAGAACATTTAGGCAGATAGACATTGGAGCTCCCCGGCATAGTGGATAGCGCGCTAGCATCGCAACCAAAAGTCCCAGGTTCGATTCCAGGAGAAGGCGAAGAAATGGAAAAACTGACAGAGAAGCAAATATAAAAAATTAAAAAGAGGTTAGTGAGAGATGTGATATAATGATAAAAGTCTAAGAGATTAGTGGCGCGAAACATTAAAATCTGGATGTGTTGACAGGTAAATGTGGCGTTAACACAAAGGAGAGGAAGAAATATGTGGCGTAAGACACATAAAAATGATGTGAAAAAATATGTGACGTGAGACACATAGTAATGATGTGAAAAAAATGTGGCGTGAGACACATAAAATGATGTGAAAAAATATGTGGCGTGATGATGTGATAGAAAGAAGAGAAGGAAAGAAGAAAGAAGAGAAGGGTAGGAGGAAACACCCTTTTGTAGAAAGTAATAAAAACTTATGGAATGATATTACTAATAATGTGGAAAATTGAAATATTGAGCCACTTTTATTGTATTCATATTATAATGTTAAGAAAAAGTATTTCTTTAATGAGTAAAACAGTCATTATATCTAATAACTTTAAATAAAATTACCAATTTAGTCCACGGTTATCGAAACCAGTATTTGATTTACTCCCTAATTTTATAATTTCAAATTCTTATCAAATAATTTGCACTAAATACGTGTGTTTCCATAGAATATTTCAAGAAGAGGTTTGGAAGCGTGAATTATATATGCAGGAATGTAATACAGCATTCATACATAGAAAATAAAACGAAGTAATTTAATCAATAAAACATGACTGATTTCCTATTTTCTATGATCATTTTAAAATAAAGAAGCTTAATGTCTTCCGATTGCTGCACATATTTGTAAATAATTATTTATTTACATTTCAAGTACCTGATGAGACTAAGTGTCAAGTTAGTGAACTTCTCAACGTTTACGGACACTTACAAAATATATAATTATTTTTCATCTAAGTCATGCATTTTTATTACCCGGTCGTAATTGTGTGGAATTGTCCAATAAGTCAAAACTTATATCATTGATAGTTAATATTGGAAATGTATTTACTAATAATTACAGTCCTTTTTCATACAATGAGAGATAATTAAAATTGATATGAAAAACATACCAATTTCTTGAACTACTTATATAGCGTTTACGTGTATCAACTCTACCATCCACTTATTTATTTTCAGTTATTAATTTGTGAGTTAGCAATACAAGTATAAGTTTTATTTTCTAATTAAATAAGGTCCTGCGTTGTCTCTGTAACATCTTACTGTTTTTATTTCTCTATTTTTTCATAGGCTTTGTGTCTCATTTGCAAAAGTGCAATAAATAATGTTTTCAAATAAATTCCAAAAAAATATTCAATTTCCAAAGAGGGAAGTAACAGAAATCATATAAAATAATATTAATAAGTACTAACAGCTCGTCACCATTAGCCAAAGATATACAGGGTCGTGCAGCTAAATTGGGACTAACTTTAACAGCACATATCTTCCTTAATTTCTAACCTATGACTAAATTCTTTTTTACAGACAATCTTTAAGCCCTTTGCTATAATATTTCAGATAAAGATCTAGCATATTTTGCTAAAATCTCGTGGAATTAGCGCGAAGAACGACCATATGTGAAATGAGAAGCGCCGGGAACTTTGTTTCAGACATTATTAAGAGCACTGGCTATGAGAAATCGACTGTTTATCGAGTTGTTGCTGCTTTTGATGCCGAGGGTAAGGTTCAGAGAAGTCGACACAATCCCTGCAGTGATCGAAAGAGAACCAAAACATTCCTTGCTGGGCTGAAAAGGACGTTGAAGATGTCAAAACTGCCACAAAAGCGCAGCGTGAGTCGTAGCACCATCAGCAGGGCAGTCAAGGAAGACCTTGGTATGAAGTCATACGTAAGGAGAGTCCGTAACCTCCTAACTACCCGCTTCAGAGTCCTCAGAGCTGAATGATGCCCAAAGCTTCTGAACCATCTGAAACACAAAGGAGGACATGTCCGCGTTTTTGTTGACGAGATAAAGCTCGTTGTTGATGAGGTTGCAAATCGCAAGAACATTTGGGTAGTTGCCTCCGATCGTTCAGAAGCTCCTCCTGTGATGCAGAGCAAAAATCCCGCTTCTGTGATGGTTTTTGCAGCCGTCGCAAGTGATGGTAAGGTGATGCCTCCTCATTTCATCGAAGCGGGCCTTAAAATCAAAACAGCGGAGTACTTGAAAATTCTGAAAGATGTTATGATGCCGTGGATACGTAGAAACTACGACCCCTTCAAAGTGATTCTCGTTAAGGACTCTGCACCCGCGCATGGAGCAAAGAAAGTACAGGATTTCCTGTAGGAGAATCTTCCTTTGATGGTCCCGAAGGATATTGAATCTGAATGTTTGTGACTATTGGCTGTTTGGCGTCATTGAAGGGGAGTCTAACGTAATTTCACATCCAAGTTTCAACTCTCTGAAGGCCGCCATTCGTCGGGCATTTCGTAATCTTGACCCCGAGAATGTAAAAAGGAGTTGTTCTCGGTTTCGCTCGAGAATCTCTCAAATTATTGACGGAAAGGGTAGTCACATAGAATAATTTTGTTCTGTAGACAATAACGAACAAATAAATTCAAATAAAAATTACATTTATCATTATTTGCCTTTCTAAATAGCGAATTTTAAAAAAGTTATGTTAGTCCCAATTTAGCTGCACGACCCTGTACAGTCTTATTTTCAGAGTGGAGGCCGAACTGTATGTAGTAAATAAACTTGGTTACTTGAAGAGATTCCCCTGTGAAAATATCGATTTTTTTATTTATATTGCGTCAAAAGAGGAGGAATATTTAATGGTTTTACTATTGAATAGAATTAATGAGATGAATTAATTTAATTATATATTTAATCTACGGTAATTGAAACAAAAATTTCATTTACTTTATTGTATATAATATATTGACCGAAATTTTAAACCGTTTGACATTTCTTCACTCTTCTCACTCTTCATAGTTATTGTATAATGACTATAAGTAAATGGTTTAACATAATGCTTTAATATCTATTCTCGGTACAGCAATGAAAGATTAATTTTATCTTGTTTTGTTATTACCAAGCTATTACAATAATTATTTTCTAGCTATTATAAATTTATTAGAATCAATTATATACGTTTAGATATTTCCTGAAATAGTTCAATTGGTTATTATTTTCCTTTAGAGTATATTTAAGGCTTGAAATACTCTAAGTAATTGCAATGATGCTTAAAGAGTTATCACAAACTATTTGACAAATACAATCAATCAGTTTATTGTAGAAAAAAATTAAAGAATAGGTAAAAAAATTGCAAAGAATTGAGGCTTCGCCGGGAATCGAACCCGGGTCATCGGATTTAGAGTCCGATGTGTTAGCTACTACACCACGATACCTTGTTATAATATGGAAATAAACATATATTAGTTTTACTAAAATAAAATTATTCATTAATTTGAATAGGTAAGTAGTGTGGATACGCTGAAAAATAAATTAAACAAAAGGATAGAGGAAGAGAATAAAGCAATAATGAATCATTCTGATTTTTTTTAATGAAAATAATAACTATATAGTATATATCTACTATACTATATAGTGTATATCATATTATATATTATATACTATATAGCTATCACCAGCAATCTTCAAAGAAAATGATGCTAAACTTAATAAATAACTAATCAAACAAAAAAATCGAATTTTATTTCTAGTGTCTGTAGACTTGAATGCATAACGAGTAATTTATTTGAATACTTCTTCCAAGTAATTTGCATATACTGTTAACATTATTTTGTGTATATTCATCTGTTGTGCGCATGCGTATAAAATTCTCCATATCTTATGACTTTTCTCTAACCAAAAACTGACATCATTGTCTCTTTGAACCGCAAAATGCAATAAAAAATATGATGTTCCAGTTTAATCGAATTACGCAAGAACACTCACATGTGAGAAACCAAATGATAAAGTAATTTTTTATGAGTTATCCTCATTATCAAAATATAGTTATCATTTATGCCTCATCAAATTGGTTATTGTCCACAGAACTATTGAAAATGAATTTACTTCACACCTACTTCCTTGTTACGTTGAAGGATAAATGAAAGAGTAGATAGCTTACAGTGTACATTTTGTCACTATCGAACATAGGCACCTACCTCAACTGTAGGCACTTACCTCTAATGTGCACTATTACAACCCAAGCAACCACAGTTAATGGGGCCAATGTGGGCACTAGGTACCATTCAAGCCCGTAATCTGATGACAAATCGTATTGGTACTGTGTGGTTATTTGCAAAATGGGCCAACGTGGTGACAGCATGGGCTATTAATGTTGAAACCATCTTGGTATAAGATGATGCCGAGGATGATGGGGCCAGGGTCGAAAAAGCACTGGCAACCAATATTGAAATTACTTTGGTACTAGGTGGTTTCCATGTGCTAAATATGGCACTACCATATTGGACCCATCTGGTCACAATAAATAAATCATAAGGTTTAATAAATTACTTTTGAAGCCTAAAATAGATTAATAATAGAGAATTGTTATTAATAAAATGAATATCATAATGATTACGATAAATAAAAATTATCTTCTAGATTACAACAGAAGAGTAGAACGAACTTAAAATACCTATCTATATTAAAAGGTGATTCAACAGTTACATTGAACAATACATGTAGCTATATATTATAAGTATAAAGAGTTATTATAATATAATATAGAATAGTTATATATGATATTACAACTAACATGACTATAATAAAAAGCTGACTATAACCCTGAGATCAAAACAAAATTTATTATCTATGGAAATCGTCTCAATCGAATTACATAGCAAAGAAAGACAAGAATAAAATAATTCAGTGAGAGGTCTAATAATTTACATCCTTGGCTATGGGTTCGTCCACATTCTGTTGCGCCTATCATTCCTTCCGTTATTGCAGTAACTGCCTTGTAACCTCTCAAAATTTGAAGCTGTTCTTATGGCGATGGTAATGACCTCTACCCTGAAAAAGAAAATATTAATTACTTAATCAATTCTCAATATCACTTGCAGAGTTCCGTAGCTGTATTTATTTCAGTTACAATAATTACCTATATCTAAATATTTACTATACTTGCAAGGAAATTTTGTAGTTATCAGAAATGAACTAAAGTACGTGTATCCAAATTTGTTCTAACTAACAGGTTATCTCTGTAACTATTTTAAAATTAAATAATAGGTACCTACATACCTAGATAGTGGTTATATACTTTCAGAAATCGAATCGCATTTCAAATTTAAATTATTATATTTAAAGAGAAATTTAAATTAATATTTCAAAGTAAAAGTTCCGAGTTATCGGACGTTTTCACGTTTTCGATCAAGTTTGAAAAATTATTATCATTAAATCTTCAAGTTGCTGTAGCACTTTATTTCTATAAAGATCGAGAAAAAGTGACACCGTAAGATAAATTAATAACTATAAAATTACCCTAGGTACATATATTTAGCCATAGGCTAAAGAGAATATTATTCAGCTCGGTGCCTAAGTAGGTACTGCACCTATAGAAGCAGGCAATAACTTTATCGAATACACTATATAAAATAACTTTAAAATAACTATAAGTATATTTAAAAAACTTTAACTCACCATTTTATAACTTTAAATATACCGCAGGGTGCAGTTTTGAAGAATTTCCTTAATTAATTAAGGGAATTAAAATACTAATACCTCCTCCAACGAAAAGCACTAACAAACTACCTGAATTTTAAAATTTCACTATGTATAACCGAAAATACAAAGCAGGCTCATACCGGAAACAAATATGTTCACTTATTCAGTTTAGGATTGCATATTATCCTCAATTCGTAATTTATCATATAAATATTTTGAAAATGTATTAAGATTGTCACAATTAGCTAACAGTAGCTAATTAAAAAAATAGCCAAGCTTCATAGAAACTAGCATCTGGCACCACGCTATAAAATAAATTAGTGCCACTCACCCTTCGTTATCATTTTACACATCATATAGCTTATTTACTTATACTTTATATTAAAATTGTGTTATATAAAAAATATAAATTCTAAACCTTTAAACTAAAACTTTAACTCTTTATCGTTCCTGTGATCATCTTCGTTTAGTCACTTAAACTCAGTATTAAAAAAATAGTTTTGCTGAACGATTAATAATTGAATATTAATTTGAAGACATTTTATAAATTGCGATTGATTGAATCCTTCCTATTTCAGGAAATGGTCTTTACAATATGTTAATAAAGCTTCCGCCATATGATATTGGTACACTATATTGTAACCAGGTTGGGCCAATATGACAATTCAATGGGATGGATTTGCAACATTGAACCAACCTTCTCACAAGGTAACATTCCATGAGAATGGAAAACCACATTATCCCCATGTAATTTCTAGGCTACTTTTCAGTCTGCCATCTCTTGCCCATCTAACCATCTAGTGCTCATGTTGGCACAATGTGTCATGGTTGCTTGGGAACCGCTGTAGGGGCAACTTACCCCTTACTGTATGCTGTTATACAACAAATTTAACGGTTATTTATGATTCTATCATTCAATTTCAAAATGTTCGATTGATATGTTCTTTTATTCTCTGAATTTACATGAATGAGTTCTGTAATTATTATTGGGAATAGAATTCTATTTCTTGTAAATTAGCAATAATTTTAACGTTTGTTTTGAATAAGACAGCAACTGATGGCGAGTGTGACGTCATGATCTTAGTGCTCTATTATATTGTATTTATTAACAAAATAACAAAAGAGTTTGCTAATTAGTGAAGGAGTTTATATAGAAATGATTTATCAACACCGTAGTCTGGTTGCGGCTTCCTATTTAGATTTTTGAATAGTATTTAACTTAAATATTCTCTGAGAATTAGCAGGATAAATATAAGTTCGAAGCGTAATCTAGTTGGGCCGTGGTGGCCCAGGACCCCTGCCCGCTCCTGCCCGAAAAGACTCAGGTTCAATTCTCATTGCTGGCGATAGCTTTGAGAATTTAAAAATGTAAATATATGTACATAGATGGGACTATACCATCATTTTTCAGCTTCTCTTTTAAGTCTTCTTTTTTAAACTATAGACTACGTTTATAGAGAGATTCAACTTTGAGTGAAATTAATCTAGTTTCAATTATTGATGTTAAATAATATTTCGATTAACTTTCTGAAGCACTAAACTGTAAAAACCAAATCTTCACTTGAGGAGGAATTTTTCATGAGTAAATCAAATACTGTTCTGAAATACCGTAGATTTGTACGAACAATTTTCATAAATGATAAAATACATTGCATTCAATTACGCTCATTGTTACATGATAGCAGTAATAACATATTGTAATCTAAGAGTAAAATATGTAAAAATTAGGTATTCTTTGATATTCTTTGTGCCCTCACATTTCTTGTGATCAAATTTCTTCTCAAGTCTTCGGTTTGTTTTTAATGTAATTTAATGATTCAATGTAATATATTGATTTATTGCAATTTATTAATTTAATGTAATTTGATGATTATATGTAATTTAGTCATTTTCAATAATTTAATTACTGATTTGATTATTTAATTATTAATTTAACGATTTACTGTAATTTTATGATTTACTGTAATTTATTAATTTATTGTAATTTATTAATTTAATGTAATTTGATGATTGTATGTAATTTAGTAAGTTTCAATAATTTAAGAATGATATTAACGATTTAATGTAATTTAATGACATTGACACCGATGTAACTAACACGATGAGAGTTATTCAATTAGGGAAGAACATTATTAGAGGTTAGGTAAGTAAATCAAATAGTGGTATCCATTACAATAGACTTTATGGATAATTTTCAGGTTTAATACATGACCTGCATGCCAGATTAATGCAAGAGAAGAATATTTGAATAATCAATCTAATTTTAAGACAAATTATAACAGAAATTAGGTACACTCACATTAAGATGAATTTTTCAGTTTCGTTTAAATTCCTCCAGTGTCTGGTTTGTTCTTTAAAATAAATTTAGTTAATGTAACTCATAAGAACTTCACATTGACAAATTACAGCAGTTGACCCTTTAAATTTGTTTATAAAATAAACACTAATAAACCTAGTGTATTAAGACAATATTTATTGAAAAGAGAACATTTGGGAGTTCTTTCCTTAATTCAATACTCGCATTCAATGCAACTCTGAACAACAGATTTAACAACATGAATGTGTGAAAACATTCAGTTCTCTTTCCAACTCTTAAAATACTTGAACCAGCTTTCTGACCACCTAAATATCAGGAAATTAAACAACTTATCAATAAAAATAGATAGATATATTAGTACAATCAATCAATAATAAAGAAGCGAAAAGTACAGGCAAATATTACCTATTGTTGGTCCCAAGTATCGACTGCTGACAAACAATATTGTTCAGAAGACTAACCATCAATTCAACCTAAACTGAGGATATAGCTAGTGTTTTATCTTTCACCAATATGTATTGTTCAGTCTTAGACTGTCGTAAGAGGTATAAGTTTGAAGAGATAGTGACAGGCTGGTTATTTTTCTCATTTCAACTCAACAACATAAAATAAAAGATTTTAAAGACTCAATATAAAATAAAAGACTTATCCTCTGACTTTCCATCAATTTAGTCAAGATCCGCTATTGGTTCGTTTTCCAATAATTCACTCTAATATTTTATATGAATCAAAATGGTAGCGAATTTCATTGAACTTTTGGCAAATGATTTCCATCCTTAGTTGTTTGATTTCGGTTAGTTACTTTAAATTTAGTTTTTCAGTTCATCTGTTGCTTGCCATCATTTCATGAAAAGAAAGATGCTTGCCATCATTTCATGATACTTCATCTTTCTTCTTTCCTTCCTTTTCTATTGTTTCACATTTCCACTTCACCCTCTTACTTGTGCTCCGCTTCATATTTTGGCTGTTGGAACGAAAATTTCAATATTTAATTGTGTTATTTTCTAGCAAATTCAACATACTGCTAACGTCATATTTTGTCTTGCTAACTAGATTTTCTAAGAATTTCATTCAGATACTTTAGAGACACATTCGAAGATCCGACTACCTATCACAAAATATAAAATATATTTTCAGAGTTAAAAAATAACTTATATTTCCTAATCGAATCTCGAAGCCTCAGCATAGTTGTCATTAGATATCAGCCATTTTGTTTCTATCCACTTCAGAGATATTATTTCACTTCCTTCTCACTTACCAAATGAAGTCGCAAATATCTCGATTTGTCCTCATCCACACTGTAAGTAAATAAAAATGTGATATTATTTAGGTATGTAACATTAATTAGGATTACTACCTAATTAATGTGTTATTAGCCTAGACAGCTAAGTAGCATTATTTAAGATTAGCACCTAATTTCAAACTAAGATAACGGACAAGACTGGACTCACGTTGAAAGTCATATTAAGAGGAATAATATAGCCTCCATAATTGATTGATATTGTGGCAGTTAAACTGTTCTTGCCAAGGAAAAATAGTTTAATTATCAATAGCAGAAATAGAAAATTTTATTTACTTTCTATTGCAAAATGTAGCTTGAGAAGAAATTTACGGAGCGGATCAAGACTTCAAAGTTAAAGAGTTTGAGATAATTAATAATATTTCACTAGTTTAAATCATATAAAAGTGAAATTTTTTGGATCAAATGAAATGGTAGGTTTTAACAATATCTGTCAACTGTTGGATCAATTAAATATACCTGAAAATAAACGAAAAAAAGTTATAACTTTAAAGATAGAAACAATCACAACTTTTGGTTTGGTCTCACACTCACTCACCAGCCTAGCACTCAATCATTTGCCTACCACTCACACATCAGTCTCAGACTCACTCACCAGCCTCACACTCACTCACCAGCATCACACTCACTCACCTGCCTCACACTCACTCACCAACCTCACACTCACTCACCAGCCTCACACTCACTCACCAGCCTCACACTCACTCACCTGCCTCACACTCACTTACCTGCCTCACACTCATACTGCCATACACCAATCTCAGACTCACTCACCTCATCTCTTGCATAGCAGCCTCACATTACTCACTAGTCTCACCCTCATACACCAATCTCAGACTCACATACCTCATCTCTTGCACAGCAGCCTCACACTCACTCACCAGACTTACATTCACTCTCTCACTCACCTCATCTCCTGCACTTCAGTGCTTACTCCCATTCGTGTTCTTATTTTCTCTCTCTGTAACTGTTTCAGGAGCTCATTGGCGTCAGTGTCTGTCAGATAACAATATTTCAACTCTATCCTGTAGAATCTTCACAGAATGAAGAGAACAACAATCAGTACAAATGGTAGAGTTAAAGCTCAATTTTTGAATACACTTAGAGTTGTGATATTTAGGCAACAGTTTAAAGTTTAGAGTATCGAAGATTTAGTGTTTTAAACTAACAACAATAGTTATGGAATAATTAATTATTAATAACCGATTTAAAATATATTAGTTGCAGTTATTCATAGAGTCAAAAAAAAATTAATGCTTTAATTGACCATTAAACATTTGAATAAAAATTATTAGTAAAGTTTTAGTATGTACTATATTGATAAGAAATATGAGATCAAATTACTAACTAATTATAAATATTAGGGGAGTAGCCTAGTGAGTTATAAATATTTACAATGTAAAAAGTAAGTTACGTTATATATTACTCAATAAGAAATTTTAATAAATAATCTATAATTCAACTGAATGTGGCGTGACGTCAACTATTTTAAACAAATCGCTCCTTGTGGAGTCAGATGATTGTGTGGAGTGTAATGATAATTAATTATATATAGGTACATTCAGTATATACAGTATCTGGGATGAGTTTCAAAGAAAGGTAATCAGCCCATAAGGATATGAATTCACTCACTATGTAATTAATGAATCTACCAACATTGCACAGCAAACTAATTTTGACATACTTTCAAATAGATAGAAAAAAAGCCAGTTACAGAATGTTAGGAGTCAAACTTTAACTTTTAAGTCAATTTAACAATTTATTTAAATATTCATTTTTCGCATCTATATCCATTAAGTTATAAATTAAATATCACTCACTCTTTTGATTTGGGACAGATGTATTTAATAATTTTGTAGACGTTTTCTTTGCCATTAGCAGGTATATGTTCTATCTTCAGGTTGGTTTCTCTTCTAACAGGATTAGTGCCAGTGCTGGGGCAATCATCGGTGTATTTAACAGTCAGCCCTACAAAGTAAATTAAGTTAGTAACCAGTAACCACTTAATATTATAGAAACAATATGTTAAAAATATTTGAAGAAAACCTCGTTAATTAAAGTAGTAAGTGTAATTGCTGTAATACCTCATCACAAATTACTTTACACATTACCATTCTATCTATGTTATTTTCTGGTGATTATGAAATCAGCTCAAAGGAAAATAGTTAAGAATCAATTTACAGTGTTTATTGGTAAAGTTATTCTATTCATCCATTCGTAATACTTTAAAAATAATTTATATTTAGAAAATTGGAATAAAAATTTGTAATCGAAAATTACGAAAGGAAACTAAATTGATAGTTCAAAATACCATTAATAAAACAATACAATAAATGAAAAGATAAATTTTGCTGGTAACTGTAGAATATATGAAATGTACCATTTAATACTTTTTCCTAGTACCCATACAAATTATTAGAAATTTATTTATCAATGAGAGAGAAGATATTCTAATTTTTTTGAGTAACAATTTAATTCTAACTTTGATATAAATTTAACTTATTTGATAAAATGATATGCCTAATAAAATACTTAAGTAACTACAAAGTAAGCTAGAATTCTAGATCATGGAAAAAAAATAAACCGTGTAAGAACTCCCGAAAACTTTTTAAATAACACTGGATTGGTAATTGGAAGGATAATTTTTTTCGGATTGAACAAACTGTTATAAACCCAAAGGCACACATCTACTATTTTATTTTATCAAAATAATTTAGTTAGTTTGATTAATTCAATTTTATTGACATCATCCAATTTGAGAGATTTGTACCTTATATAGTCATAGTCATTACTAACCTCGTATAGCCATATCTATCATCAAACTATGTTGGGATAAGTTCAATAATGTATTTACACTTACATTAGGAATAAACTTTTTTTTATTCACAATCACAGTTGATAAACTCACATAAATCTCCTTCGTAATCCTCTAAGGCTGTAAATCTGATGTCAGAGACAGACGGAGTGCTGATGTCTAGATCATTATTTATGAAAACTCTTAGCACAATGGAGAGATGTTCTCCTGATGCAATGCAGGCTGTGAATCTATTCACCTTGCACCTGATGCTAAAAATTAAAAGAAAATAAAGCAATTGTTAAATTATAATCAAAAGTTAGATGTTCTGGTCTATAACCTTAGTGCATACTTGAATAGATTCGTTTAATTAAAATTAATTGACTGAAATTAATTTAGTTTTCAATTAGTGTATACACATTTCATAATGTGTATCAATAAATCAATTAGAACGTATAGTTGCTTATATTTTAAAACGTATATACAAATTAAATACTAAAAATATGAATTTATCCAATTGGCAGAAAATACAATAGCTATGATTTTTTTTTTGTATCATTCTTTAGATTTTAATATAGGAAACTCTCCATTTCTATCATTGTGTGTAGTAAATTTAAATGAAAATGCAAATTATGTGAAAAACAAGAGAAATAACTAACTTGCTACTCCTGAGCTGCTTGTAGAATTCTCCCTCTAGTGGTTGGAAATTTTTGTGACTATGATGGAATCTAACCTCAATTTCATTATCATCTCCAAGCAGTGTTAGTAATTTGATTATTAGCTGAGTATTTGTCACTTCGTTTGAGCTAAAGATGATCTTTACTCCTGATTTCATTGTCTGCATCACTTCAGTCATGGGTTTGATATGTCTGTAGTATCTTAAGTAATATAATCTCCAGCCTTTCATGCAGTCGGACACAATACTCATGATGTCTGCATTGCTGTCTGATGACAGAATGAGATCTAAGTGATAGACAGGAGAACAATTTGATGGTTTGTAGTATTTCTTCAGCAGTTGAGTGAAGGTGATGCTGTAATTTGACAGCTCATCATCTGCTAAAGTTTCCAACATAAGGAATTTGATGATATTACCATACCTGTTTAAAAACAATAAACACATCAATAGTCGAAATATTTTATTCATTGTGTGTAATTTATTGACGTGTTCATTTCTACACACTATGAAAAAGTTCATACACCATTGAATAGTTTGAACACACTAAACAACATATTTTTGAACTGTGATGAAACAAGTTCATCAGATCTTCCTAAATAAATACAGTCGTTATTACTATTTAGGATTTAGTACATATTTTTGTGTATAGGAAAGTTTCTCTAAAAGTTTAAATGTTTCACACCTCACAAACACTTGGGAAAATCTTTTGGAATAACAGTAGCCTTTAGGGACTTAATTATGGTTAACTACTTATATTGTGGTTGATTGTAATTGATGATTAATTATACTTATCCCCTATTACTACCGGTGAGGTGATAAATTACATATATTTTCAAATTTTATTCAATTATAATGAAAATTGGATATTAAATTTGTTCGTACACATTTGTCATGAAAAAATTCATACAATGTAGACTACATTTTCTTCGATATTATGATTTTTCTCCCAATATTGTTTCTTAACATATAGACCGATGTAAGGGAATTAATAAAATATTTTTGATGTTAAAGTCAGTCTTTCTAAGGTCCGTAATATCATACTAATGGGATATGAAAAGGTGGTACAGTTACCTTTGTAACCTTGAAATTAAAGTGCAACCTTTTCCAACAAATTCTTACATTGTCCTTTTGAATAATCTACATTGTCAGATGATGAAACAAATTTCACAGGTAATATGTCAGGTGTTAATCAATTTAAAGAAATTTAAAATATGCATCTCAATGGACATAAGAATAAGAAATCAATTGTATTGAAAGCGTCAAAATTTATATTTTATGTATTTGAAAACAATAAATCACCTTTTCATTTCATCACCAATGTCTGTCTGTGATTCCTCAAGTCCCAAGGCCTGAAGAAACTTTGGTAGTTGTCCATCTTCAAGTTCGCTGATGTTTTCGCTTACGTATTTGGCTGCTAAGAACTCCTGTATAGTGCTATGCATGAATTGATAAGATGAATGGAGGGTGAACTTGAACGAGTCTTCTGGAGTTAAGATGCAAGAAAGTAAGTTGGGAATGTCAACGTCATCAGGCATTCCCTTTATTTTCTTGCATTCAGTAACCATCCTGGTGTAATCTTTTCCTTTCAGGAAATATTTTTTTGCTCTGAAGAGTTTGAGACAGAATTTACTCAGCACATAAAAAGTATCTTCGGCTTTTCCTTTTGGATCAGGAACATCTCTCAATTTTCTCGTCATTTCACGTAAGAAACTGATTCGAACAGCTTCGTAAGCACTTTGTTCATTCTTCAACTGAGACACTGAATCTGGTTCATGCCTAAACAACGAGATGAATAAAGCTAAAAGAATTGGAGAGGAGAAAACTTCTTGAACAGTTGCATTTAGATTTTCAAAGCTATTCACCAGCTTGTCGGTTTCAATAGAATCATCCATTTTAAAACCATAACTCCTCAAGAATTTCACTTTGTCACTCTTTTCGCTGATTGGTTCGATGAAAATTTTGGTGAAGTTCAAATTCCTATCTTGCAGCTCATTGACCAAATTGTTCCCTGCATCAACTCTTGAAGAAATTATACAACTAGCGTTGTAATCTTTGCAGAAAATTATGATGCTGTCAACTAGCTTACGACAATAGTCATTAATTTCGTCGTAGCCGTCAATGAGGAAAACTAAACTTTCCACAATTTTGAAGGCTTCGTAGATGTCATCTTCAGGGGATAGAAAATCTTTGAGGCATTCTCTAAGAAATTTGGCAAGACTTGTCTGTTGTTCAAATCTGCACTCGAGGTATATAGGGATTTTGAATTGCTCAATATTTTTATACCTTGGTGTTCTTCCACGAACTGATGTCTGTAGAATATCTTGGCACATGTGTCGCATCAGAGTTGTTTTGCCTGAACCCGGACCTCCATTTATAACAACGAACTTATCCTGAGTATTATTATAAATTTCAGTACAGGGAAAGACAATTTTGTTATATTTGTTATCTTTACTTTTTCCATCTTTGTCTTCAGTAGTTACAGATAAGTTAGAGCACTGGAAAATATCAGAGGTATCGAGCTTTTTTGAACTACCAGGCAGAGGAACATAGAAGTGTGGTGAATATCTCTCTAGCATGTTTGATGGGACTTCAAGAGAAATTTTTTGAGCGATGTACTTCACTCTGTTTTCATATAAGTGTGTCGTGTTAAGAAGAATTTTTTCAAACACATCATCCAAAATTTTCAATTTTTCATCAATTTCAGTCTGATCTTTACCGTAGAGGTTGCCAGCAACGCTGATACATTTTCTCATCGTTTCTTTCATCTTATCTATATGAGAGTCTTTCACAGCTTCAGCATATTCGTGACTCACTTCATTTCTGAAGTCTTTAATTTCTTTGAGAAGACTTTCCACAGAATTAGGATATTTTAATTGTTCAGTATATTCTTGGCCAAAAGTTTGAGCAATTTTTTCGTAGCAGAGAATTGGGAGAAAATCGTGCAGTGCCGTTATGTCAAAGTCAGAGAAAGAATCTTTACTGATTTTTAACTCATTCTTTATCATCCATTTTTTGAGGTTAACATTACACTTCTCCTTTATTTTTTCTACAATTTTCAGATCATGCATGTGATCTTTAATTTGTTTACCCATGGGTAAAGCGAACCCCCAGTGAATAATGGTCCGATAGACCAGAGGTCCACAGTCGAACTTGATGTGATCATTTCTTAGCAAATTCAGGTCTTCTTCTTTGATTCCCAGTGCAGAAAGATCTTTTATCGCAGACATTGTTCTTGTCAGTTGGTCAAGAGTACAATCTAGTGAAAGAGAAAAATAACATATAAGTAAGTGAAAAACAACCATTTGATTAATTTTTGATTACCATATTCTATCTCTTGTACCTACAATACATTGCATAAATTCATTAATACAGTGTTAGAGTGCAGCCTTGCTATTGGTATCAAACTAGGTTATCTTCCATCATCCTGATACTAACTGAGACAAATTGGTCAGCGTTGAAGGTGGTTTGTACCTTCAACACTGTCATAATGTTCCCCCGTTAACTTAATCCATTTCAAGCTAAGTAATAATTAAATATTAAACGAAGACAGTTATATTTAAAAAGTTAAAGTTTAAAGGTTGACCATCACTCAGAGAAATTCTGATGCACTCAGGTGTTTCGAGTTCACCCTATGGCTTTGTCTCCAAAGCGAGACACTTTAGTGCATCAAACTATAGTTTGGATGTACTTAGGCTCGAAAGTGCATCAGTTCGATGCACTTTAGTGTCTCAAATTTTCCTTTGCTAAAATGATGAGAATAATTTCATCAACATTTTAATAAACTTATAGCTGAGACACTAAAGTGCATCAGACTGATGCACTTTCGAGCCTAAGTGCATCCAAACTATAGTTTGATGCACTAAAATGTCTCGCTTTGGAGACAAAGCCATAGGGTGAAATCGAAACACCTGGGTGCATCCGTTGGAGTTGTTTATTTTTCTCAGAGCAGCTTCAAGTAAAGAATAAAAGGCCGATACTTATTATCATTGAGAAATTTAAAGAAAGTAAATAACATAAACAAGTTGTTAACACAGAGTGTAACATTGTTGTTAACCCAGCAGTAGTTAACTGTCATTTTGACTAGGGTGTCACATTACTGGTTGACAGACTTTTCGTCGACAGACGTTTCGTCGACAGACATTTCGTCGACAAGACGTTTCGTCGACAAGACGTTTCGTTGACAGGACTTTTCGTCGACAAGACGTTTCGTCGACAAATTTTCGTAAAATGGATATTAACACACTCTAATGTTACAAAACATGTACTTTAACAAAATAATGTATCAAACGATCAAGTTACAAAATAGAATAATGGTAAGGAGGGAAACTATTAAATAAATTTTGATTGCTTGTCTATTTTAATACTAAACCAAAACTATTCAATAATAACAAATTGTTTTAAAGAAATTTAGGGAATTGTATATGTAAGACAAAACTATAAAATATATATAGCATCAAATAATAAAATAATTGAAATCTAAATCACTGTATCCACACACAAAGAGCATTCTTAAATTTAATTCTTTGTCTATCAGTCATCTTGTGTCACAACTGCCTATAAGTATCTTGCCGTGTTGGCTTGAGTAAATGTGTCATTTCAAGTACTTTAAGAATATTAATAATAATTTATTAGTTCTACAATATTATGTAAAAAGCTTTTCTTGGAGGATCACAAATTCGAAAATGGGATATCGTTCGATAACTCTGAACTTTTTGTATTTTAAAGCAAACTAACCTAAGTATCGATAAACATTCAACGGTGAGTTTTTATACTAAATATTGACTTTTAATCTAGGATTATCACTCAATTACAGAAAACCCGTAGTAATAAAACAGTGGGAATTTACCAACTGAAAATGACTTGTCAATTACAAATCCGACGATATAAATCATATTATTACTAGTATAGTACCTGTTATTGAATCTAAATTATATTCGAATTCAAGTATGTAATTTAGGCCCTCTTCACACTTGCATTTCTTAACGCCGACTTTAAAAAAATGCTCATGGCAAAAGTTTAGCTGCAGTAGATTTTAACGGAGTCCTTCACACTTGCATTTATTTTTTACCAGCATTTTTTCTAACGCAAGTGTGAAGGGCTTCGTTAAAATCTATTGCAGCTAAACTTTTTGCCATGAACATTCATTTGAAGACGGCGTCGAGAAATGCGAGTGTGAAAGGGAGCCTAAAGGTATCTTCCAATATTCTGATTAAACGGAAAAATAGTTCAAAAGCCAAAATATGAATTTAAATTGTCAAATAATTAGAGTCAATATAATTGTATCCATTAGTCATGATACTGCTACAAATGATTTGTTTTTCCTTTTAATATGTATTTCCCAATACAATTGTGACACACGGACGGACGCAGCTCTTATTATAGTATAGATAAATCGTAAATTATTGAGAGGAAATTGTTACAATTTTTAATAATCACAAACGTAACTTGACCCAAAATTATTAAATTACCTTAAAATTATTTTGTTATTATTGAATAGTTTTGATTTAGTGTTAATGTAGAAAAACGATTGAACTATATTTAATTGTTTTCCTTCTTACCATTATTCTATTTTGTAACTTGATCGTTTGATACATTATTCTGTTAAAGTACATGTTTTGTAACAATAGAGTGTGTTAATATCCATTTTACGAAAATTTGTCGACGAAACGTCTTGTCGACGAAAAGTCCTGTCGACGAAACGTCTTGTCGACGAAACGTCTTGTCGACGAAACGTGTGTCAACGAAACGTCTGTCGGCGAAACGTCTGTCGACGAAACGTCTGCACACCACATTACTTGATAAGAGCAAATTATATAAATCTTGGATTGTAGCTCTTCCTCTTAAAAGATCAATAAGCTGTAATTTGTGTTAAAAATGAATGAACGAGCTAAATAAGGCTGATATTTAATAATTTTTCAAATCTATTGATATCACTGACAGCATGTTTAGCGAACTTTTCATTCAGTAAATTCCACCAGTGACTTTTCTTCTTTTTTTCAAATCTTTTCGTATCGTATACTAAATTAAAATTTCTCATTCCTAATGAGTTTGAATTAAGTTATTTAGGCAAAACATATTATGTTTAAATAAATATTAAAAATAGTATTTCAAATCCGGTGATTATATAAAATCTTTCAATATCAAAAATGGAACGGTTTTTCATTTTCATTTACCACTCATATGATCTTTGTGTGGGAAATGAAAGTTAACTCTTAGTAGAAATGATTTTTTGCTGATAATCAACAATATTTCTCTCTTTTCAAAACCTTTTATCACTAGAGATAAATGAAGATCAGTACTAGAGTGCTTGAAAAAAACAAGGTATGTCACAGTAAGGATGAATAACATAAAGTTAGAATAATTTTAAGTTAAGAATAATTTTAATTAGAAATTAGAATAATTTTAAGTTAAGGTTATTTAGTGGACACTTTAACATTAATCCGCAATTCTTATTTTCAAATTCGAAACATTTATCAACATCATGTAATGATAAGCCATGAATAGTTCTTGTTATATGAAAGATATACTAAGGTGTTATTTTGCATTCAGAGATATGAGAAAATATACATATATATCCTCCAAAATATTTTAATAAAATGGTCTTTGAAAACACAGGAAAATTAAGAATATGAATAAGTAGTTTAAGTTTATTTTTAAAATATGATGCGTTCTCATTTGGTTTTATATAAAAGGATCGGTAGTCGTTCCTGATATCGTTAGTTTACTAAATGAATGTACTCTGTCATAAAGCATTACATTTTAGATTTTATCTTTCATGATTATTTGTAAAGGAAATTTACAAATAATCATTGTCACGAAGTAGTGTGATTTATTTATTCTACCTGTTAACGACATTGAATTATAATCAACCTACCAATGTGAATACAACATGATTTCAATATTTCTGTGTCTGAGTTCTTGTTTTTGGAAGTAACTGAATGTTGTAAAGTGTAGAGATAAGGCGACTGATAAGGAAAATATCGGCGATAATTGGAGTCAACAATCAAGTAAAATCTTCAAAAAATTGGCACTGTAATTAAGAAAACAAATGGCTTTCGATACCAAAATTCCTTGGAAAGAGAGTGGCACAGAAATTTAAAAAATAAATCAATGGGATCAATCAATCAATCAAATCATTAAAATGACAGAGTTTTAGTTGTCGAAAAGATAGAACTTTTACATAGAGTGTGACTATTTTCAACTTCGTTAATGTGGATGTTAATTTAGTTGCTAGGTAGGTAATTTTATCCCCGTTAATTTGATCCGCGTTAATTTGATCCCCGGAAATTTAACACTTGGGAATTTGACCCTTGGTAGTTTTACCTACGGTAATTTGATCCCCGTTCTTTAATTATAGGACATTTACTTTTACATTTATATTAGGTTTAATTAATTAAATACTAAATTAATTATTATGACGATATTATGCAACACTGATTCAACATCACAACTAAATATTTTGAAAGCGATGAACTAATGAATTTATCCTAAAATCATGTAGCGTAGTTTCATAACATTGACATATTATTTAATTAATTAAACATAATAAAAGTCCTAGAAGTAAATAACGTCCGCGAATTAAATAACGGGGACCAAATTACCAAGGGTCAAATTGCCGAGGGTCAACTTAAATGGGATAAAAATAACGTGGGTCAAATTACGGGTGGTCAATTTACCGGGGTTCAAATTACCAGGGGATCAAAATACCCGGGGGTCAAGTTGTCATGGTAAGATTACCGGGATAAAATTTCCGGGGAAAAAATTACCGGTCACGGTTAATTTAGAGCTTATCATAAAGTGTTTTCTTATCACCATATTGATATGAATCTGATCTCTCTAAAACAAAAGAAAGGTTACACAGAGAAAAAAGTTTACTCATATTTAATGGGTCAACAATTTATGCTTTGAATCAATTCATTGCGTGAGTTAGTTTGACTATATTCATGTTTTCATGTGTGTCAAAACAACTATGACATCGTGTGTCACCGAACATAGTTGATTCAAATCATTTTTTTGGATTGAATCAACTTACTATGAGAGTTAGAGTTACATTTTGGGAGTTTGAACATATGTTAAAACAACTAGGACATAGTGTGTTGAAGTAACTCACAAAGATTGTTAATATAAAGTATCTGGTGTATGAATTAACTTACTATGAGAGTTGGCGCTACTATTTTTTTAAGTTAGGTGTGAGTTAAATCAACTATGACATAGTGTGTTATAGTAACCCACAAAGACTGTTAATCCAATGTATTATGCAGTGTATGAATTAACTTACTATGAGAGTTGACGCTACTTTTTTGTAAGTTTAGGTATGAGTTAAAACAACTATGACATAGTGTGATAAAGTAACCCACAAAGACTGTTAATCATATGTATCTGGTGTATAAATTAACTTTTTATGAGAGTTGGTGCTATTTTTTTAAGTTTATGTATGAGTTAAATTTAATGAGTATGTGGCAACTTATGCTTTCCTCAAAGCCAAATAATCGGCTTATACTTTACAGTTCAAATCTTGTTTCAAGTGTGTTACGAGTTGAATGTGAACGCTCCTCAATACCATTTTAGTTCAAGTGTAAACAATAGCGTTATATGCATTAAATAGTATTATCGCTGCCGATAGATTATTAGTTATTAATTAATTCCATTAATACATAGATAAATTTTGGGGATTCATTGGCTGGCGGCTAGGTAGTTATTTGAAGAGCTGATTATCAGTATATAACTTGTCAAAATAATAAATTTTGATGACTGCCTTCCAGTTTGTAAACTGATATCCAAACTAATTTTCTTAGATTATTATATGTTGACTAATTTGAGCATCATCATACCTACCTAGCTGTTTTTTTTCAGTGTCAATACCTTCTACATAGGCTAGGCAGTTACTGCGCTGTCCTCAGATAGGGTAAGCTCCAAATTATCAGTCGATTTCACATTTTCGGTCATGTATGAAATATGGGATATAACTACCTAATGGCTAATTAAAATAAAAGTTGATTAATTATATTATATAGTTTTTCTTAGGCGACCGAAAATGTGGAACTGTCCGATAATTCGGAACTTATCCTAGTATCTCAAGTTAAGTATTCTGATAATTTATATACGTATTTTAAAACTAGTTAGTGTACCTATGGGTAGGGTTACACAGGCAAATTTGTTTTTTTTATTTCTAATTGCGGCCCTATTAAGAAAGTCTCAAAATCCTTCTGAAATTAGTCTAGCTATATATTGAATTGTTGAATATCATAATAAGCTCAATTTATGATAGGATCTATTTATTTCACGAGTGCCTTGAAGCGATGGTGGTTATTAATGTTTGAGAGATAAGAGACCGCAGTTAGTTAAAGTGCCGCAATTTACCTACTTGACACTAGTTTTCTATGACCGGGAAAACTCCGCCCTGGGAGGCAGTCGGCAGAACTCCTTCCTGGGATTGAATAAGGAGAACACCGTCCAGGAATTGAGCTCCAGCCAGAGGTGAGCCTTTTGATATATTATACTTTTTTGATATTTAATTAAAGTCTAAATTATGAGGATTAACCAGGAGAATCCATTGCATTTATTAGAGCTAAATTTATACTACATCTAAAGATTTATAAATAGTTTAACATTTTATATAAATAATTTACCTATATGAAACAATTCTGAGTTAACTATTCTCTTCATTTCTTTATTGATATGGTTTTCTATATTTTCTGAATCTATTTTCAGATCTTTATGAAGAATTGATGGAGTAGATAAACGTCATCAACCATCGGAGTCCTCTTCATTTCCTTTGAATGATTCAGAAACAATTATGCTAGGACAAAGTAAGTATTTGCAATATGATTAGCTCTTACTTTTTCATATGCATTTAGGGATTCCAGACATGAAAAGAATATCGAAGCTGCCGCTATCTCATCACAAAAGGAAAAAGAGTTGGTGATGTTATTGATAATGTATATAAACGATACTATAAATTTCTATTACATGTATATATATATTAATATACGAATCTCTTATTTCAGGAATTGGCAACCTATAGTCGTAACAGACAGTGACGAGGATTCAAATTGTACTTCTAAATAATAAATCTAAAACCTAAATGTTTATATTTCGTTTTCAATTGACCTTGGTAATTCTATTAGCATATTTCTACATCAGTGCCTATGAGTAAGATGAATTGCACTAAAATAAGGTTTAGAAGATAAAGGATTTATTATTATTCATTAGTTATATTATAATTGCAGCATATCAAAGATTTATTCTATCAGTTGATATAACCTACACGAGTAGTTGATGTAACCTACACGAGTAGTTGATGTAACCTACACGAGTAGTTGATGTAACCTACACGAGTAGTTGATGTAACCTACATGAGTAGTTGATGTAACCTACACGAGTAGTTGATGTAACCGACACGAGTAGTTGATGTAACCGACACGAGTAGTTGATATAACCTATACGAGTAGTTGGTATAACCTACACGAGTAGTTGGTATAACACATAGGAGTGATTGGAGAAACATACACAAGTAGTTGATGAAACCTAGTTCTGTAGTTGTTATAACCATTACATATGATTGGTTTTACTACATGAGTAGTTTTGACTATCACAGGTAGTTGTTGTGACCATCGGGAATTAAAAATAATCAACTCACATATGTGTTGTTTTAACCAACGTCAATTTAACTCATTTTAAAAAGTACCTGCAACTCACCACGTAGGTAGGCGCACAGATAAACCATAAAATTTAGTCAAAACAAATCAAATATGATTTGATTCAACTAATCCTTTCTCTGTGTGTAGTTTGCTATACTACCTGACTATTAGTTAGAGAACATTATATCATTTATCAAACCGTACTAAGATCGTACCTACATTGATTAAAATATGACAGTAAAATATATGTCTCCATCAATATATGTCCAAAATATATGTCAGTCAAATATATGTCTCCATCAAATATAAATATTTCAAAATACATATCTCCATCAAATAAAAGTCTGTCAATATATGTGTCTCCGTCAATATAAGTCAGTGGGAAGGGGAAGGGGGAGATTTAATCACAATCCATCATTTAATGGATTATGATACCAATTGAGCAATTTGAGGTCTCTTGTAGGAGATTAAAAAGGGTCATAATCCACCAAAATTGATAATGATTGGGAACCAAAATTTAAACCTTGTGTATTTCCAGTTGAAATGGATGATATTTTTATATATGTACTATTTAATCAAATACGAGAGCAAACTGTAGACTAGGTATTTCAATATTTTCACTATTCCACTATTCGAGTTTCATTTATTATTGCTAAGATATATTCATTGTATTTTTTTCTTATTATATTGGAAAATATGAATAGTATGCTTAAATTAAAGTCATACACTATAATATATTATGATTTTTTACTGCCAACCCCTATTTCTGGGGAGCTATTTTATAATAGATTTTCCCTAATAAATATTTCAGCGTCGACATTCAAGGTCATAGTCACACACAATACCCTAACAACAACTACATAGTAATCTTAAACTCTCCCATATAAAAACAGAGAAATAACACAATTTTCCCAATTTTAAATCTACTGAACTCAAGTACAGATTAATTCGTTTCTTTTTCAAGAATTTACGAGAGATTAGTATATTGGAAGCTATAGTTTGTCAACGTAATGAATTACTCACCTGCAATTCTACATCGCTTAATTCACTATCACACACTTTAATACTTGTTATGTATTGAAATAGTGAGATAATAGGTAACCTTTTTTTGCAGGATGCGATCCATTGATGGTACCTATACACGAGGATAGTTAAACGCAACCACACTGCTAGAGCGTACATTGAAGACTGACTGCATGGAAGTACTGACTGCGACTGGTTTTATTACACCATGTAATGATGCAGAGAAGGGTTTGCATAAGTCAACCGCTTGCAATCACAGTAGGGCTTCCACGAGTATAAAAGTTCCTATCCTAAAACTCTGTTCAATATTACCTTTAAAATGCGCAAATTACCCTAAAATATAAAATAAGTCCACAAAATTAATGTATTTTATGTTTCTATGTAAAGAAATATGAGGAAATTCATGAGGAAATTTTATATTGAAATCCCCTTTCTAAAAATTACTGATTTATTTGACCATTTTACACCCAATACTTTAAACACATATTTCATAGTTTCGAGTATCCTTTAAACTTTCTACATAATTTAGTTTAATAACTAATAGAGAAATTCACTTGTCATACAAGAGAAAATAATTGTCTACCCTATAAATCAGTGTCGTTCTATACATGTTATATTACTTATACCGTATATCTATTTAATTCTAGTATACGACTATGTATTGGGATAAATTTTGATACTTTTACAAGATAGCTGATTTAAGGTTAAAAAAATATATTTCTAATTTAAAATGAAATTGCCTACCACTATAATTATTGTAAATATATTTAATAAATAAAGGTAATATATATTTTTTGCAGAAACTCTGGCAACTTTATACTGAGAGATCACAGCTGGGAAATGTGCTCAATAATTTCAGCCGTATTATAGTATGTGTAATAAAAAATAAATAGATAACAATAAATCGGACAGGTTTCGAATTTGTTCCAAATATCAAATTTTTTGAACATTTTCTTAAATGATCCTTTAAAATACTGTATACTCCATAAAATAAATTTTATATTGATAATGAAAACATGCAATATCTCATTATTCAGCTGTACCACCATAAAGAATGTCAAAATACACTTATAACTGTTTTTTTTTTGCCCTAAACTCCACTTAGACAATACCTGATTACCCTAAAACGGGGTATATACCATAAAAGGCAAGCACTGAATGTCACGCAAACTTACTACCTATTACAATAATGAACAGAACAACACTCTAGTGAGGATTTTCTTAAAACCTCTCTGTTGGTAAGTAGAAGAAGAAATTAGGATATCCTGATGCGATAAGGTTCATAGCAAGACATTGCAATGCTGAATTTATTGATAACAATGTAAGACAGAATCTATGACCGGATAAGTGATTAATAATTTAAACCTTGAACTAGAAGATACTTCTTCAATTTTCCAGCTACAACTATTTTAACTGAAGTTAAAGACGCAGAAGTTTAAATGTAACCATTTCTTTATCTTTCGATGCCCTCTTTGAATTGATTATATGTTAGAATACATCATTGCTAGTGGTGTCAAACTAGGTTATCTTCTATCATCCTGATACTAACTGAGAGCAATTGGTCATTTTGATCAGGGTGTCACATTACTTGGTCAAGAACAAATTAAAAGATCAATAGGTTGTAATTTGGATTAGAAAATGAATGAACGAGCTATGTATATAAGGCGGATATTTAATAATTTTTCAAATCTATTGATATCACTGACAGCATGTTTAGCGAACTTTTCATTCAGTAATTTCCAACAGTTACTTTTCTTTTTTTCTCTCAAATCTTTTCGTATCGTATACTAAATTAAAATTTTCTCATTCCTAATGAGTTTGTATTAATTAGGATATTTAGGCAAGACATATCATTTTTAAATAAATATTAAAGATAGAATTTGAAATCCGGTTAAATCCCAAGTTAAAGTACTAAGTAACAAGTAAGTACTTCAAGTACTACTTGAAGTACTTTTAAAAAAGTACTTTGAATAATTAATTTGAAGTATTTTTTACAAGTACTTTTCACTTCCCAGGTAAAAAGTACATTGCAAAGTACATTTTTTCTTTTCATTTAAGAGATTTTGAAAGATTAGTTCTAAAATATCTACAAAATTGAATCTCTTTCTCATCAAAAATGTATTTACAGCCCCCCCCGTACACACTAGAAAACTGGATGAAATCTAGAGTTTGAAGAGGTCCAATATGTTGGAAAATCGTTTGTCAAACAGTAGAATCGAGAATTAAGAAATAGAATAATTTCATGTGAAAGTGAATATTTATATTTTCTGACATACAATCATGTATGTGAGACTATGAGTTATATTAATGCATATAATTATTTTGTGATACCTAGATATTACAACCAATATTTGCTAAACAATTTAACGAATTATAAGCTTGTCGACGCGTACAGTGAAAAGAATTACTGTGATGATGTACTATCAGAGAAAAGAGTCACTGTGATGATGTACTATCAGAGAAAAGAGTCACTGTGATGATGTACTATCAGAGAAAAGAGTCACTGTGATGATGTACTATCAGAGAAAAGAGTCACTGTGATGATGTACCATCAGAGAAAAGGGTCACTGTGATGATGTACTATCAGAGAAAAGGGTCACTGTGATGATGTACTATAAGAGAAAAGAGTCACTGTGATGATGTACCATCAGAGAAAAGGGTCACTGTGATGATGTACTATCAGAGAAAAGAGTCACTGTGATGATGTACTATAAGAGAAAAGAGTCACTGTGATGAATGATGATGTACTATCAGAGGAAAGAGTCACTGTGATGATGTACTATCAGAGAAAAGAGTCACTGTGATGAATGATGATGTACTATCAGAGGAAAGAGTCACTGTGATGATGTACTATCAGAGAAAAGAGTCACTGTGATGATGTACTATCAGAGAAAAGAGTCATTGTGATGATGTGCTATCAGAGAAAAGAGTCACTGTGATGATCTACTATCAGAGAAAAGAGTCACTGTGATGATGTACTATCAGAGAAATGAGTCACTGTGATGATGTACTATCAGAGAAATGAGTCACTGTGATGATGTACTATCAGAGAAAAGAGTCACTGTGATGATGTACTATCAGAGAAAAGAGTCACTGTGATGATGTACTATCAGAGAAAAGAGTCACTGTGATGATGTACTATCAGAGAAAAGAGTCACTGTGATGATG
>CANNZV010000851.1:289900-436753 GCA_947561585.1 Caprella mutica | reverse complement strand
ATCAAACTTACAATAATATCAAAAGGATAAGATGATTAAGAATAATTAATAGAAGAAATTATTAAAATTGTATTAATTTTTTTCTATTATGTATTGTTCTATAGGAAGTGATAAATATGTATTGAGGTAAACTTATCAGAATATTTTTTTCAGTTTGCCATGCTCTCTCCAACCTATTTGCAACATTGAAATTGCACACGCTGAGAATTGCCAGACTTGCAACCAAAATAATCAAAATGATTTTCAGAAAAATGAAATTAAAGGATGTAAAGGTGAGTGGGATTGTATTTAATATATAAAAAATTTATATAATTATTTTTGAACAAGAAATATTGTTTTATCTGAAAAACGTTTAACATAGTTTAAAAACTAGAGTGACTCCAAATATCATTTTAAAGATTGTTTCAGTCATGATTTATACTAAAAAAATGAATTACTAATAGTTATTTGAAAATTGAAATTAATTAAACGAATAAAATATAATGATATAAATTGAAAACGTTTCCATTGTTTTTAGTCATAACAGAAAATAATTTGAATCTAATTAAAACTAAAACTATGTTCACTAAGTATTGTGAAAATATTTTTTTTTCTTTCTTTAAAATTTTCAATATGTTTACTAATTTTTTTTTCTCCTTCTATATTTCGTTTTATTATTATATTTTTTGACAGATTTTAAGTTGCATGTTTTGTAAGTATTTGAATTATACATAGTAGAGTTAATAATTATTATGATTTTTTTTTTCACTCTCTTTTTGTTCAATTTGAGAATATAATTTTATTATTGCATATTTTTGTTTTGAAGTCAATCTTTTTACAACTATATTCAACGTTTGAGTAAAGTAAATATTAATGAATAATTAAAATATAACAATCCCACTAAACCTGAATTAAATATAAAGTAAAGTAAAGAAAAGAGAGAGAGAGTAATAATTAAGAAAAATATTCAGTAAATTTACTAATATATTATTTCTTTTTCTGTGACATGCAAACTTGCATGAGGCAAAATGATGGAAAGCAAGAATGAACAGTTTTCCAGAGAACAACATTTTCTTATGTCATCAGAGGATGTAAATCAAGATCAATGAATAATTTTTTTATTAAGTCTATGTATCATTTTGATTTTTTTTAAATGATTAGGTATTTCATATATATTTTGTTTTCATGTCATTTCATTCATAGGGATTTTTCTTAATATTTTTTTTGATGATATCTATTTGATAGACATTGATTTTATTTGTGAATTTTTCTAGAATTGTATTGAAGTCATGTGAAGGAATAAAATAATTAATCGAATTAATGAAGAATTTGATAAAAATATAATAATTTGAATAATTGATTGGTAGAATGATGAAGATAATTTATCCAAGGTAATAATTCTATGATATTGAGAAGTAAGAAATAATGATATTACTATAAAAATGATATTGTGTTGAAATATAAACGCACAATAATTGATCAAACAATCGAAGATATGATTAGTTAAATGAAAATGACTTCGTACAATAATGGAATTTAATTTTTTTTAGGAATAAGTTTAAGATTTTAGTAATAAGATTATTTTTATGTATACCTTAGGTTATATTTAGATAATGCAGATATTTGAAACTATATGGATATAATATTAATTATTCAATTCAGGTTACAAGTTGTGAATTCACTGATGATTGATATATTATGAAGAAATAGATTTTAGTTCAGCATTTCCCGAATAATAATTTCGTTGATATAGATCCAAGTTAATGTGATGTGCTAAAATGTTTTTTAATGCGAAAGTAGACAAGTAAGACTCTATAAATGAAGTCCTGTCTTAATAATGATGAGAAACGCAGTGAGAAAGAAACACTGGCGATGAATAATATATAAATAGATACCGAGGTGATTTACGTAATAAAAGTAACACTATCGAGGATGTAGTCGGAAGAGTAAGAAATATAAAATCGCATAATGCAAAGCCATCTGAACGTAAATTTATATTTTTATCGAATGAGGGAATAAAATGACGCAAGGAACTTTAATTTTCATGATTAATATTTCAATTTATGTGTTCATAAACTTTAAATTTAATTCTTAATAAATAATGATTTTTGTGTATTATGTTTTCTGTAATATTTTTTCAATTATCTGCACTAGAATTTTCATTAGTATTATTACATTATGATTATTATAACTAATATAAGTTTATGTAATTGTGGTAGATTTAGAAGATAGATGACTGATCTTAAAATTGCAGGGGAAGAGATCCCAAGTAAAATTAATTATGAATTTATTAGAAAAATTAAGATCACTCATATATCTTTTTAGTTTAATTTAGGATTTTATTATAAGTTTTGGTAGATTATGTAACAAAATACTTTTGAATAATATTAACATCTTAATTAATTTTCACCATAACAACATATTATCCTATGCATAAATGTGTAACGTACAATGAATGAGATGAATGTAAAAGAATGTATGGAATAGGATAAAACTAACCAACTTAACAAAGATATATAACTGTGATAAAACTTCACGAACAATCATGTCAATTGTATTTTGTTTTTGTATTTTAAGTTTAGGTATTTTTGGTTTTAATATAAGATTTTCTAGATACACTTGTGAAAGGGATTAGTTAAAGCATTTTTGTATAAAATTGAAATACCTTCAATTTTTCTTGTAGAGGGGGAAGAGATGTAGCATTCTGAATTAGCTAAAAATATATTAGAAACTCATAGATCTGAAATAAGTCTTAAAGTAATAAAATGTGTCTAGCTGTCTATACAGTCAATGTATCTTCCCACGAAGTAATAAAAGATTTAATGAGGTGTAAGGACAGCTTAGAAATATTTGTAATAAGATTGATCTATTTTCTATGTAAGGTAATAATTGGTTTACGACTCATGTGGTTTGAGCAACCAAGTTATGGACGGGGTCTTAGCTCATTAGTGGTTTCCGTTTAAGATGCTTAGAGGTATATAAAGGCAAGGAATTATGTAACTGGAGTTAGTTGTTAGTTATGAGTAGAGAGTTGTCAGTCAGTTGGCAGTCAGTAAGAGTCAGTACTTAGAGTAAGGACTTCAGACCGGCCTGTTCGGGTTGGTCTGGTCCGAACTCATCTCTACCATATTCCACATTTGTGTCATCTCTAACTGTAATGAAATGCTGTATTCAAGTTGATAAATATACATCCCTTATGAGAGTTGGAATACTACCTTCATTGAACCCAAGCACAATCCCATACGCAACAACAGAAAGTAGAGGGTACTCAACATGGATGACTCTTCAATCAAATCGATTGAAGTCGATTAAAGTAATTCTGTTCAATACTTGTTTCACTTCAAATTACTGCCAGAGGCTCTAGAATATTGAGTGGACGATAAGAGAGAGCTGTCCCTTAGACCCTAAACTGTAGTAATTTGGATGTATACTATTTTCCCTTTTTTTAAATGTAATTTTAATAATTCAAAGTTTGTGCAGTTTTAGAGGATATTGCTAAGGTTATGCTCTTTGACTGCAAGTTTTGAGATTCAAGTGTTAGGTGTGCTCGTTGTTTTCATTTACCATCACATGTTCAAAGTTTGTATGGGGAACATTATAGGCTTTTACCATTTTAGATTCTAAGCTTGGAGACATTTTTTGAGAAAACCCAACCATAAACCAATAGTAATATAATCGGGCTTTCGGCCAATATTATATAACAATAATATAACATCACTTGAATGTATCTATTATACCAATATTAAGTATGTATCTAGCTCGAATGACATCAGGACTATATCACTAGTAATCCGAGTACAGACAGGCCCCGCTTCAATTAAATTTCGCTTTTATAGAAGTGGTGATCATATTGAGACATAACTCGAAATAATATTAATTTTTTTGTGATAATTTCACGGTAACTAAAAAAACATCAATATTATAATCCAGATGAGGTTAATAGAATTAATTTTTTCAGAAATTCAACCTGTCGTATTTCATGGTTAGATCCATGTTCCATCCCAATTTACGGGTTAGGCTAGTTAGTTAAAAATATCAATTATTTATTATTCTTTTATATAATACTAGGTAAATTTTATTTATTTTTTCACATGTGTCAGAACAGCAGAAAGAAAGGTTGTGTGAACGATTTTTATCAATTGAGGTATTTAGATATTCAATCACAAGTTGAATATCTTCACTATCGCCAACACAACAGTGTTCAGAAATTAAAACAGCAATTTATATGCAAAAAAAGAAAAAGGCGAACCCCTCCATACTTCCTCCAACCTTTGTTGTAAGAGCATATACTGCAGTTTCATGTTATAGAAGAATTATTATTAGCTTACTCAACATGTAAACTGTAAAATATAATGCCATATTAAGAATATCTTTATTTTGGTCTTTAAGATAAAAAAATTCTTGAACTATCTCAAAATATTGTCCCATTCTCTTATTATATCGTCTGACTCATTTCTTTTAACTACTACTTTCACATTCACCCAAATGAGCATTTTCACAGGGGTGGAAGCAATTGCTTGAATGAACAATTGATCGAACGACAATTGCTCAAACGAACAGTTGCTCGAATGATTAATTGTTCGAATAATTAATTGCTCAAATGTTGTGGAACAGGAAGAGTCAACAAGAGAGGGAGAATAGGTAGAGTAGGAAAAATATAAAATAAACAATTTGCACAATTAACCTAGGTCGCGCTAACTGTAATAAGTAAGATTTAACTTTAACCACAGTTCATATCACTGATGTCAATAGGATATTAAGCACAAGGGACTGGGAGAAATAATCAAAAAGGAAAATAGCCTAACCATCAATTTCTCACAATATGTCAACTAATATATACTAAGCACAACCGTATGGTGATGCAGTCCCTACCTCCTAAAAGATCACAAAAATATCCCCAAATATGTCAATACACTACATCCACAACTATAACTGTCTTCAAATATGCAACAACTATCAACTATACTATTAATTAAATAGTATACCTGAAATTTCACTTACTTTCAGTACATTACTACTTCACCACAAGATAACAATTCACATATTAGTGATGTTACAAATGAGATAATACAAATGGCCTCTAGGAAAAAGTAAGAAAAAACAGGAAGAGTAAGATTTAAAATCAGTTATACAATGATTAATAGTAATTGATCAAATAGAGTTAATATACACGGTTTCTATCAATTACTATAAAGAAACAAGGATGGTTGGCTCAGCTCCAATTCATGAATAACAGGATTCTATATATTTGAAAACTGTGTACAATTTTATATTTCGAGCAATTGCTCATTCGAGCAATTTGATTATTAGAGCAATAGTTTTTCGAACAATTTTTTTCGAGCAATTAAACCTAGAACCGGAATATATTTGAGGTGGTATATACCGGCGTGGAATATACCGTGGTGGAATTTACCGGGGTGGAATACAGGCCAGGATGGAATATACTGGAGTGGAATTTAACGGAATGGAATAGACCTAGAAGCTAATCATCATTTAAACTTTTATTTCGATCGGTATCCATTATACGAATTAGAATTGAAATTAAATAATAATTATTCTATTTTCTTTTTCTGACGTGTCTGAATATCTAGAGCCAACCAATAACTTGGAACTTAGACACTTAGAAAAAAAAGTTGAATCAAATCAAAATTGATATGTTGTGACTTATTTTGTGATTTGATTTTGCCCTTACCTACGTGGTGGGTCTTAGGTACTATGTAAAATGAGTTAAATTGCCGTTGGTTGAAACCTATCTGTCGTTTTGACTCACGCATAAGCTTAAAACAATAGCAATAACTCCCATAGTGAGTCAATTTGAACACAAGGTACATTGGATTAACATTTTTAGTGAATTACTACAATAAAATATGTCATAGTTGTTTTTAACATACGTTATAATTCTCCTAAAAGTATATTTTTATCTCTCATTGTAAGTTGATTCAAACCATAAAATGTATTGCATTAATTAATGTTTGGTGACACACAACGTCATTATAGCACACAACTTGCATAATAGATTATTTCAAAGTACAAATTGATGACCCAAATGAGTATACTTCTTTCTCTCTGTATAGTACCCTTCTGCCAAAAATATTTCACACAACATAAAATAGCCATTTGTTCAATGTAATACAAAAATTATAGAAATCTAAATATCTATAAATTACTCACCTATATTGAGGGAGAGTTAAGCTATGGCTGGATTTGAAAACCTTGAATAAATTCACTATTTAAAACTTTTATCACAGTCACAAACACTGAAAACTTTTTATTAATAGGCTCATATACTATATAGTACTCTATCTCTATAACAATTTTTTTCATTATAACTCCTAGCAAATGAGCTGTATAATCAAGGAGTGGCAATTATATATTCCTTGTTACTTCTCCCTCCTTTAATCAATGTTTGTTAATTAAACTGAGTTTGATTTGGTTAGTCAAAAGATGGAACAGCCACCGCAAGGATATGGAATGGCAGAAGGTTTTATATGAGAATGGCGATTTTGAAGACGTAAATATAAGTTCGTTGTGTTACTTTATAACAAACAAAAGCCTTTTTTGTTTCATTTTATATAAATCGATAAATATTTTTTCTCAAAACCTATTCTTACAGTAACTTGACAGTAACAAAATTCAACCACTACATTTATCTCACACATGAATAGGATTGAAATACAGCTTATATGAGATAGTCTTATTTCTGTAAAATTATAATAAGGAGAAGCTTTCCATAATATTTAATTCCAAGGGAATAATTATTCAAATATATTCACAATCTATCGTCATTAAAATTACTACATAAGTACACATTATATTCTTAGTAACTACATTGCACCATATTCAAGGCGATGACTACTCACGTGTTAATTATTCACGAGTTACACGACAAGACAAGCTCAAGACGACAAACTTATTACCTTTAACAATTGATAATATTCCCCATCAAGGAAAAGTCATGAATTGAATTGGAGGCAATAAGAGAAGTGTTAAGAATAGGATAAGAATTGGGTGAGTTGTGCCTTGAAATTCTGTGATTAAATTTAACGTTCTATATAATTTGAATGCATTTTATTTGACTAGTGGTGATTTGCATAGAAATGCAATGGGATGTTTAAATTATGAAATTAAGATTAACAATAAATAATTCCCATCAATATTCAACATGTAATACATTTTTTTATAAATACGAAATTCTAGGTTACAAACAATCATTAGTCTCTAGTATCTCCGTGATAAACATACTTTTTTACTGATGAATCTCAATTCACAATATTAATGTCGCCATTCTAGCAGCATCTCATTGGAATATGCGTCAGTAGGTAAGACCTGAAATATCATACATCCGGAGTACTGTGCTATAAATAGCGTTGATATTATTTATGTGTATTTACAATGGTAATTCACTGAACTTGAAAATATAATTTATTCTTCGTAAATATACTTTAATCTAATATTATCCTCACAAGTGTTAATAATAGAAAATTTGCAACTAAAAACATAGATAATCTTATATTTTATTCTCTACTGCCGTGCTGGCCAAAGCAATGGGAAAGAAAGAGTTCGTCATTTAGTTACCCATAAGTCCTAACGCTAAGTTCCTACATTGGAAACAGAACAACAAAAGTGCTACCTCTAGTGGACATTTGTGAGAAGAGAACCAACGTAAACGAACGGAAATTGGCACAGTAAATAATGTTAACATTCCACCTTAGCAGCTTTTCTTATTAATCCCTGAGATAAAGAACAACAAGCGAATGAATGTACTTAGGAAGTTGAGTCTCACAGCAGGTTTTTGGTGTACATTAAGAATATAGAACAGTTTTTAGAAGTAGATTTTTCTTATTACTTTCTACGGTTTTAAATTTTTTACAAATTGTTAGTATGTATACTTCAATAATGTGTATCACAAACCAACTTAAAACATTGAACATATTGAACATAATACATAGGTACATAGGACATTGGCAACTGGAAGAGCAGAGCTGTGATTGCGTGGAATGTTACCCAATCACAGCTCACCCATATGTGTATACTCCATGATCACGTGAACAATGGTCTGTTTAGAGGTTAACCAAACTGCATCTCTACGTTGCCACACGTCACCACACTACAATTAATTTCCTAATTTACTTGATAACGGCGATATGGAAATATTTTTCAAATTTTAAATACAAAAATATATTTGGCATTAATGTCAAGAAAAGTCAATAAATTTGAAATAATGACATGAAATATATAAAGTAATTTGAAAGGTCGTGCTTTGAAAACACACGTCACACTCATAAGGGTTAAAACGTACGTGACCGGTAAATTTCACCCTGGGTAAAGAGGTTATTTATCTAAGGGGATAATATCCATAAACCAAATTTTTTTTATTGATAATTGATTTATTTTTAATTTCACGGTTAAAGCAACTACTCAAATGTTTTTTTATTATTTGAGATAATTTTTTGGTTTTTCCCTCCTCCCCCCCACTCCCCACAAAAACCCTATTAGGGGGGTACATTCAAAAAGCATCAACTCATACAATTTCCGAGCTAGATTCATAATGTTGATTCAATATTGTTTCAGAATTTAGTTGTCTACGAAGTTACAAAGCTATTTTTCAACTACTTCTAAGAAAAATTATAAAAGAGTTGTTGCTGATCATTTTCAAAAACATTGATTTTCTTCCATATATTTCAATATTTCTCTTCACAAATTGACAAATTTGAGGAAACCCGTCAGTAACTTTATGAAAAATTAATTTATGAAGGAAATGAAACAAACCCCATGTCTCTAGATCATAAACTGTGGGAGTTGATGCTTTTTGAAGTCGTAAAAAATGCACTTTTCAGGTGAGCCATTTTGTTGAATTTTTTTGGGAAAAATTGTACGACTGAAATAATTCTGGTTCCAGCGTCGAGACTCTTGTTTGGGATTTGTGTCCTCTTGTTGATGCATCTCTATGTAGTAAAAAAAAGGAACAATTTTGACGATAATTAATATTAGTCAAATTATCTGCTGAATTTCATAAGATGTGAAATTTTCATAACTAATCGAATACAATGAAAAAATCTGTAGACGCGTGTAGTCTTAAAAAAAATTACAGTTTGTTAAATCTATGATATATCACATATCAGTAATAGTTTCACGACACAGTTATTTAAGTTTTAACTTAGTTTGAAATGTGAAACATACCTAATAATTGCATATGAATTGAGCTGATTCAGTGTTGTTGCTGGAGATTCATTATTTGATTGTTTCAATCTGCAATATTTTCAATATAACAAATGTAAGGTTTATCGGTTACTATTGCACAAGATCATTACATAACTATATCAGGTATACAAATTATTCCAGAATAACTTTACAGAAGAAGTTTACAAGATTCATTTCTATCATTCATTTTTCTCGCAACATCTTTTCTTTTTAATTAAGATTAAAGGCTTCCCTCAATCCAGAGAATAAACTTTTGGAATAATTCCAAAGAGGATCACTGAAGTTATTCAAGTTAACTTGATCGACTGCTTCATGAGACAAACTGCTGCCTCTTGACACAAAGGAGACTAATGATGACATATGTATTGGGAGACCTTCTTGATTATTTTCGTGACTAACACTATTTCATAAACAAAAAAATATAATTAGAACGACGAAACAACAACACGCAATTTGTTTGCATTTCAGATATTTTCTTTCTCTATCTACCAATAAATTATACGTGTCTTAAATTGTGCTAATTTACATATATGAAACATTTCTGAAATTTTTAATTTGCGATCATTCACAATAGCATATTATTGTACTTGGATTTACTGTTATTTATTTCAATAGATTCACTCTAATCAATCAGGATAGTAGTGTTAAATTGAATTGAGATATGTTAAAAAAGAGTGATCTAATATCAATCGTGCATGAGTCTTAAAATTTATTAAATTTATCGTATTGTTTTCATATAATGTAAGTAAATATATATTGAATTTTCGCTTTTGTTTTCATCAATATATTCAAAAACTTTAATATATATATTTTTCATTTCCCCGATCAATTTTTTTTTATAATTTTCTTTAATAGTGTGAAGAATGAATGACGTAATATCTCACTATAAATATTGCATACGGACTGGAGTTGAATCAGTAACTGTTATGCCCTTAGTGCGTGTTCTCATAGTAGAATTGCAGTAGCATAATAATAAAGTGTTCTCATTAGACATGTGCTATAAGAAGTGTTAGAAATATATTAACGATTAATGATATATCAAGTGTTTACTATTAACCTTCCTTACTTATATCTAGGTACAAGATCTATCAAGGGAAGTAACGATCTGTTATATGTAAACAGTTAGATAACATTAAATAAGATTAACATGGTCTGTGAGAGTTAATCAAGTAATAAGAATTACAATCAACCTGTAATATTTGAACCCCATTAAACCAACAGCTACATTAAGGGGCTGTCACAGAAGGATTAGTTATTATTTGATCGTTATTACCTTCCCAAAAAATCTGGAAAGTTATGTTCTGATCGTTATTTATTTATCTTTAATATTGCTATTATAAATTATTGGAAATCTTTTCAGTCACATAACATATTAGCTCAAAATAATTTCAATTGAATTGCCAGATACTTGGTGGTAGGATTGGTCATTATCCAGAAACCATTTGATTGGATTTTGGGAGCTATCGGTCGAAAGTCAATGTCACTAAAAGTTCAAAACCATTTGAAGCTGTGGTGAAGGTATGCACTCTATGAGTGTCCGTTCTAGTTATATTTGCACAATTGTGGGTGGAAATGGTTTCAATCGGTTATTTTTTTATGTTTCTGGAATTTTATTGAAAATTTGCAGTTCATATAACAAAATATTGACACTTTTTCAAATGAGTCAAATTTTTCCACCTAACTCACTTAGTCATACAGTTTTTGTTTTCCCTCTACATAATATTTTCAGGAGCATCTGCTCTCTAATGACCATATTTAAGAGAGAAATCCCTCCTCCCCGTAACACGTCTGCTTAGCGTCAGTAATGGGTCTTCGGCTGAATTAGCGGTACTCTTTCCTGCAATAATTCTGGCATAAAGAACAAGCTTTTGTTTCAAATTTACGTGAAGATTTTCCTTGATGATATCTTTTGGAGAGAGTTAGATAGTTCTGCCAGAGATGAATATATTCTGCGGAGCGAGAAGGAAACACTCATTGGAGCTGAAGACAAAACGCGTGATGAGAGAAGCGTGGAGCAGGAGAGATAGATGTGTTGACCAAGGTATATCTATAACTATTGATTCTAATTATTGATATATATTTCTCTTAATACCTACAATTATATATGTATTATTTCATTGGCGACATTCAAATGTGCATTACTGAAATTGTAAATGTTATAATCTAAATATCTCTACTTCTAATATATTGTATTGACTGAGCAACAATATTATTTAGCTAATTTCTTTCAGTAGACTGAGAATTTGCAGTTACTGCCTCGTAGCAACAAAAATTCTTTGTGAGCTAAATTTTAATAACTTCTAATTTTCAGAAATTTTAACATCGGAGGTACTTCCATAAATGTGGAGATTTTATAGCTAGAGTTTGATAGTGATTTTTTTTTTATCAAAAAGGGGAGAAATAGTTTCTGGTGAATTGAATTTTCCAATTGAGAACATTTTACTTTATCGTATTTGTATATATTTTGTGTATCAATCTATTGTGAAAAAATATCTTGAAATTTACAGAGGATTTCAAAATAGATTGCTTACTATGGAATAGTTTGCGCACGAATTTGGTTTGTTTATCTTATTTATTGAATTGTTGAGCTGAAACGGGAAAAAGATATTTGTGGCAAAGCATAAAATCATAATTATTAGAGAGATATAGAAATCAATGAAATTGTAATTTAAATTTCTTAATAGCTGATCTTCTTTTCGAAAATCAATAAGAAAGTAAATGGACCATGTATTCGAATGGAATTTATTTTTTGACACTACTATAAAAAACGTATTAATAAATTTAGATAATCAAATGTCATCTACTGGTTATTTATATTGAATATGTCACATGCAATTATGATAACTTCATATGCACTATCGTCAGTGAATGTTCATTTACATATTGCTCTTTTAATCCTTGTCACTCATTATTTTCATCACACAACTGTTTCTAACAGTTTGCACTATATTTGAATACTGCAAAAGTATATATGCAAGATGAAACATTACTGAAATCAATAATCGCTGGAGAAATCAACATGGAAACGCACAACTTAATCCCTGCTAAGCTTACCGTTCTTCAAACTTTAACTAAAATAAATAATGAAGATTAAATAAGTGAGTACAATTGAACACTTCTTTATATCGAGTAAAGGATCTAACTTCTGCATAAACCCTTTATTCTCCATATATAAACATTTTTTAGCTTCAATTCTCCCCGGGTAAAGGATTTATCTATCCTCTATTGATATCATTTTCTCATACCCCATATGACCTTCAATAATATAGTTCCAAATAATTATTTTAGTCATAACAACTTAAGTGAAAATGTCTAGTACAATTATCATTTCTTTTCATATAATTTTGGTTTCGAAATTCGAAATTTAAATCTAAGAAATTCATAAACATTAGTTTTTAAAAAATTTGGAACTTCTGATATATTTTTAGGTTACTCAAATAATTTTTTACGAGAGGTTAGGGTTACAAATTGTTTGCGGGGATATTGTATGAATATTTTGTACTATAGTTACCAATTTTCAGTTGTGTGATAGCAGTATATTCCAATAAAATTGTTTAATTGTATCGTCAATATTTTACCTAACTAATTACTAGTATCGCAGTGAGTGACATGTATCGAATAATTAATGTTGGTTCCATAATATAAATAAAAAATATTATAGACATGCATTCACACGAATGCATATGTACTATTATGAAAATTATTGAGATTTGCAAATATTTTCATTTACGATACAAAATTATATTTCATTTCAAATCAGTTAATCGTAAGCAAAATAGATATTCTCTAATGAAAATATATTTCTATATATTAATATTCACTATAACTATAATTATAAAATTCTTACTCAAATCTGTTTCCTGTTTCCAAATAGATTGTGAATAACTTGTAATAAATAGTTGCTGAAAGGTAAAATTTAATGAAATTTCTACACCTCTTCTAAATCCAAATACTGGATGACCAATACAAAACTGGTCGAAAGTAAAGGCTTATAACTCAAAAAGTAATTGGTGTAGAAAGATGAAACATTTATCACATAAAAGAGTTTATCTTCAAGTTTTCTTTGATATCAAAGATATTGAAAACTATCGAATGAGGGATACAGGTTTCTTAATTAATCATAATGGTTATGTTTATGTTGAATCATTACGCAGCTAACTTTTGAATAGCGTGTTTTCATTTCTAAACATTATCATTGACGTTATGATAAAATATGCCACTCAATGCAACAAGGATATAAAAATTAAAATGGTTAAGAATTTGCTCAATAAATGGACAAGAAATGAATTGTTTGATAAACCATTGCACTCGGCGAAAGTGACAGTTAGGTGCGGTTTGAGTTCGCATAATCCATGCAAGGTCCATATTTTTTAAAGATGTAGAGACTGAAAATGTTTGTTTTGTAAACACCGACGAATACACATTAAGATGTTAAATACTGTGATGACTGACGACAATCATCTTGACTTTTGGTTCCAATATGACAATGCAACTGCTTACACATTCTTGTCTGCAGTAGACTGATTGAAAAATCACTTCGAGGACAAGATTATTTCGCACCGAACCGTTTTCTCTGTCCAACTATAAGTCCCTTGACCTTTCACCTTTGGATTTTATCTCTGATAAATGTTAAAGAAATGGTATTTAAATTAAAATCAAACATGATTGAAGACTTGAAGCAAGAAATACGTGAAGTAACCAAAATATATTAGTTGCAGTAATCGCTATTTTTTAAAAATAAGGATAAATCTTTGTTTGAAGAGCAGCGGTTAGGAACTTTTGCTATATATCGAATCAAACATGAGAATATACTCTTTCATTTGATTTTTTGTTTTATCTTTCTACATCAATTACTTTTAAAGTTATAAGCATTTACTTTCGACCAGTTTTTTATTTGTCACCCGTACAAGTTAGATTCATTCAGTCTTTAAGATCGTTGGAATTCGCATCATGATTGAATTCTTCTACTCTTTTGACCAGGAACGAGCAGAGTTCACTCCATAATGAATTGAATCGGCAATTTTTCAGGAAGGGTCATTGCTGAAATTTAAGAAATCGAATATACACGTATGATATTTAGTGATAAATTTATTCATTTTTCTTATATATGAGGCAGGAAAGATTATTATTCATTAGTATAAATATGTTTAATTATTAAACATGCTACGTTGAAATATATAAGTGACATCTATTTTCTATGTGAGTTTAAATAATGGAGTTTTCCCATATTTTCACCATAAATCTTTTCTTAGATAAACTTCCTCACGAGGATGCCATCAATGAGACTATCATCGTAGCAAATAAATCTCATGAGGAAACTAATTTCAGTGCTACATAGAGCGCTAGATTGTGAAATCTAAGTTACGGCCGATCGTTTGGTGTGAAAAGAAACAATGATGTAAAATTGAAATTAAAGAGAAGTGAGATCAATATTGCCCTGATCAGTGAAACTGGAAGAATGTGTTACAGCTCTCACAACAAAATTAACTAATTAACAATAGAAAGTAAAAGTGATAATGATTTGTGTTGTTAGAATTCATAATACCGTATCTAATTATGTCAGTATATTTAATCAGGAAATAAATTTAATTTACTGGAAATATTTCATCAGATAAGAAATATATTGTTTTAATCATCATACACGGAATCTCTACTATACTGTTTAAATGAAGGCTTTAAATTTGAGAAAACTTGTCTATTACCACATAAAAAAATTAATTAATACATACATATTTAAGAGTATGAATATATTATCATCTCTCTGTACCAGTACTCTTAACTCTAAATCAATTTCATGCAAAAAAAAGATAGTCGACGATTAAATTTGAGGGTAAATCTACATACTAGATATTTGTACCTTCATATACACGTACTGTTTGGGCACATATATATACACATTCTAATCTTCTCGCAGAAGAATTGTAACTGTCTCTGCTGTATGAGATATGGCGTGCCTGTTCTAGTAGATGCGTGCTGTATTATCATCCTCTTCAGATTAGGATAATGTGAATGGAGTGAACACTCAGAGAAATTCTGATGCACCCAGGTGTTTCGAGTTCACCCTGTGGCTTTATCTCTAAAGCGAGACACTTTTGTGCTTCAAACTTTAGTTTGGATGCACTAAAGTGCATCAGTTCGATGCACTTTAGTGTCTTAGCTGAAAATGACGAAAAAAATATTTTCATCATTTTAGCTAAGGAAAATTTGAGACACTAAGGTGCATCGAACTGATGCACCCTAGTGCATCCACACTAAAGTGCATCGAACTGTTTCACTTTAGAGCATCCAAACTATAGTTTGATGCACTAAAGTGTCTCGCTTTAGAGACAAAGCCGTAGGGTGAACTCGAAACACCTGGGTGCATCTGTTGGAGTTGTAAATTTTTCTCAGTGTAATATTAAATAAGTCAAATATTTAGATGATATAACAGTACATTATTGGGAAATGTTGTAGAGCATTAATTTATCAATTTAACCTCTACAATAATTTAAATTCAATACAAAAAAAAGGCAAGTAAATAAATTTTTCAGTTTAGATGTTATCAGAATGAAATATGTATCCTTATTCAGAAAGAATGAGAAATTTATAAATTGACAAAGTGACGTTTTTAAACCAAATGACCTTTCTCGTACCTCTAATTAACTGGATCCGGGGTTGAATTATTATGCAATTATAATTACTCAGAAAATAATAATATTTAATTTCAAAATATTATATAAAATATCAGTAAAGTTGCCAGATTTTTAATAAATGTATGTTTTTCAGAGTTACGTTAACTTGATCTTCTTGTCAGTTCTAACAAAATCTGATACACATCATATTCTGAAGGTGATATATCTCTTATTATAATATAAATTAAACATGAACATTATAATAGGTCATGTTATAGCGGAATCTTCTTCATGAGAGCAATCACGTTATTTAAATATATTTTTTCATATTATACCACCTATGAATACCGTAGAATCGAAATTTTTTTTGAATATACATAATATATGGAAATTCAAAGAGTCTCAACATCCTGTAATTCATGAAACTATTGATAATTAAATTGGAACTTAATACAGGTGGTCCAAACAAAGCACCTTCTTTTATTTTTCATCTCAAAGTTGTGTTTTACAATTTTTTCACATTTTTCAAGTGATATGTAGACAACAGGCCTATACAATTCTTTTGACATAAATATTGACGATATACTATGCCCGGACGATATACTATGCACGAAGCAACGTAAGAACATCATGGAAACATACCTTGCTACAAAAGAAGACAATTCAGTAATTTGTTGGCATATTCAAAGAGACATGAAGTGTGACAGATGCCATAAAGGTCACATTGGGTAAAATTGTTAATAATTGTTCATAATTTGAAAGAACTGCTTCAGGATTCCCCCAGAAAATAAACGCTGGTATTCTGAGAACATCTGTTATAACTAAAATATGTAATAACTTTATTTAGCTATTTCCTTAGAAAAATAAGGTCTTGCAAAGTCAAATGGATCATAAAGACACAGAAAAAGATACATTTATATGAGAACATCAGAAAAGTATTGAGAATAAACATCACTGCTCTGATATGATTCTATTCAGTGACGAGACTCACAACATCTTCAGTAGAAGATTCCTCAAGGTTTTCTCTTTCAATATGCCTAACAACCACTGAATTATCCTTTTATCAAGTATATTGTACCATATCTCTCCTCCAATGCCGCTGCGTCAAAGAACTGATTTGTAGAAATTTACGATTCTATGATTTTCACCCGCTGCTACATGCAATGTATAGCCTCCAGTAGGATCAATATTGTCAAAAAGAATATTTCAGTCCTGTTGTCAGCGTATCACCTGAAAAATATGAATTATAAAGTTTTAGATGAGAAATAATGTAGGGCAATTTTTTGGGCCAACCTGTATACATATAAATAAATAAATCTATTATTTCATTATTAAATAACTTTAAACTTCTACTCTGATATTAAGAAGTCCGGGACCTTCAAAATATATTATTCTTATTTACACTAACCACGATTGTTCGAATTCTGCCTTATCACTACTATATCTCCATTATTTATAGCTTATTGTTTTTAAGGTAATTATCTTAGGTTCATCAGTCAGAGTTAGTTAGTTAGGTGGATGTAATTAGAAATAAATTATGACAGTGCCTTTGATGATGTAAAAATACTCACCCAGCTTTTATTGGAAAAATGCAGAATGTAATGTCTAGTAAGATTATAATCACAGGAATATCAACAACACGATGGAATTACTTCTAAATTAAAGATTTTGATACAATATCAATAAATATTGTGAATTGTGTGAAAGTGACATAATGATATCACTATCAATTCTATATGTATCTGCAAAACTCCTTCCCATTATTTCGAAAGTGTCACTTTATTTATGAATAGTAGTCATCAGGATTGGTTTAGTATGACCCCGTACATTGCATCTTGTGCTTTTGTGAGTTTCTGTAACATTCCAATAAATTTCTAATAGTGGTAGTTGAAATGATGTGTGGTTTTTGATTGTTCATTTGCTTACCTATTAATTCAAGATTAATTTTCTGATTGGAACTTATAGACTCATCATTGTCAAGACGCTAAAAGACTTAAATTTGTGTATGATTAACTATAACAATTTGTTTTAAATGATCTGAAAATAAATATGACAGTGAATAGAATAAGAGACAAAAGCATAGATTTATACTGTCAAAAAAAATACATCTGGTAACTTTTATTCTTATGAATAGATTGAACAATAATTCTCTGTCATCTAACTTATGGCAATTTCCTCATGAATTGGGAAGATTATTAAACAGTCTGAATATCAGCGTACTCTATAGTTCCGCCATTAGCTAGTTGATTATGATAAAAGAACGGGAATTTAAAATGAAATTCCTCATTCCATACCTAATTTATCGGTAATTTTTGGTTTCCACCTCAATAGCTCTATTCAAATTTATTCATGAGAGTTTTGTTAGTTTCAATAATTTGGTTGCATATCTTGAATGTCTTTGCATATATATCTGCTTAGAGAACATAAGGTCAGCCGTAGATTTATGAACAGAAGATATTGCTGATATCCTACGATATATAATTATTATGTTCAATCAATATATATAAAAAAACATTAAATACATTATATAATATATGTTATTTGCATTTTTCATATATAATATTTCACTAATCAAAATATATAAAATATATAACTCACCTGTAAGAATCGAATTTAATTGCAGATTTTCACCTGTCTGACCGACACGTTGGATAGAAAGGCTTCGTAAAGTCTATTTTTGATACCGGTAAACTGCATATATTGAAAGTTTACATACAAATTCACTTACATACTGTATGTATAACACAAAAATATATCACCATTGTGTGATAAACTTTGATATTATGTATACTGTCACTTGAATTATTACTTCAAAATTCACTTTTTCACTTTGATAAAAAAATTTAACATTTTTGAGATGGATTATTGTTACTTCCATTTATTAATAAATTAATTAATCTGTAAAAGATAGTTTTCATATTAATAATTTTAATAAAATAATTAATAAAAAAACATATACAAGAGTTTATTGCAGAGTATTAAAGTATTAGTCTTATTATTCTTTTCAAATCTTGTTATGTTATCAATTAAAGCAACTTTTTTCATCAAATTGGTTTTAGCAACACAAATCATTTATAATTTATCTTCATTATTTCATAGCACCATCTGAAATAATTCCATACCACTCATGAAAAATCACTTCTCTCATCAATTAATTTTGCGTTATCTGAGATATCAACTTTCAACACATTTCAGTCTAATTTCGGTAATTTTTCATGTGGTTTGGTGGTGGTTTCTGGCAACTACTGTTTGTATTTGGATTGCGGTTAAATTATTTCGATTTGATATTTCCTGAAACTCAAATAGTTTGTTGGTCCAGTATTCATAAACTCACGCATGGACTTAAAAAAATGATTATACGATTATAAGTTATGGCACTATCGCATATTCATATCAATTATTCCCAATATATGATTTCCTTACCTTTATTTGTCTGTTCATAAGTCTGTATCAATGTATATGGAATGTCAGGGTGTGAGTAATATTCAGAAAATACATAAAAAATATAACTTAAAAAAAATTCAGAGAGATTGAGTATCCTAGAAATTGAAATTCGGGAATAAAAATAAAATCTGGGAAAAGAAAAGTCTGAAAGATCGCAAAACTGAAAATTTGGAAATACCAGGAATATAATAAAAACGAAAATCAGAGAAAACGGAAATTGGGAAGACTGAAAATACGGAAAATCTAAAATCAGAAACGGTGAAAATTTGGAGAACCGATCTTCCGGAGATGCAGATAATCAGAAACCTGGAAAACCGAAAATCCGCGTAACCAGATCTCCGGAGTACAAAAAACCCAAATAATCAGTAATTGCAGAAAAAAAAAACGAATTGAATTGGACAATCCTTATGTCCTATTTTAATTCTGTTTGTTCCTAACTTAGTGAGTGGATGAGTGAGTCGGCCCTTTACGCTTGCAGTAATTAGATATAGGACAATTCGTTAGCGAAACATTTTATAGTCTTTTATATTTTATTACCTTTATTTTCAGTGTTTTCCTCAATTTGTGTCCATCTAATTACGGATTAAAAGGTGGGTATTAGAAGGTGGGATCATTCAAGTTAGGGAAAGAGTAGGTGGGGGAAGTAAAGGCGGAGAAAGGGAAGATAGAGGAATTGAAAATGAAAGAAGTTTAGGTCGGGAAATTGAAGGTGGGGGAAGAATAGATGCAGAAATTGAATTGGCGGCAATTGTAGATAGTTGAATTGTAGATGGTTGAAGTGTAGATGGTGGAAGTATAACTGATGGAAGCAAAGGTGGGGGAAGGGAAGGTGGAGATAATATCCGTCAGTCGTTCTGTTACAAAAGTGATAAAATACGTTAAGTGATAATCTATATTATATTATAAAAGAAGCCGTGTCGATCAGTCTGTCCGTTGAAAAACGGGTTAAACAGACATTCTATCAATAGCGCCTCATGTAGTTGGTGTAGATACAAGTAATTAATCTGACCAGGGTAAATAATTACGAATGATATTATTTTCAGAATTATTTTACTAAACACATGTGAGTGTTTTAATTGTTTTCTTTATACAACAATGTTCTATCAGTTTTTTCAAAGCATTTTTGTTGAATCTAATGCAGTGGAGTTTACATGGGTCTTTGGCACCACATATCCAACTTCTATACCGTACTCTATAATTGGTTCGATTTAAATTTAGTCGTGGTTAACAATCTGAAGATTTTTGAATTTTATTAATATTAGTCAATTTCATATACCTAAATTGTTTGTAAATATAAATTATATTTCAGTATTACAGCCATTATTTTGAATAACTCGATTCAGAACAATAAATCTAAGCATGATCTACTTATGCAAATTACTTTTTTTCATTTATTTCTGCAATAATCAGGCGTGATTGTGTTTTTCATCTCATTTTTCACTTCATTTTCCGCCAATCAAACTTTTTCGAAGAAAAAAATTATATCAGTTTTGACCAAATTTATTTTCTGAAAAAAAATATTTTCATAATTTGGTAAATCGAAAAAGCAGCCCTATTGTCAGAGAGAAGTATATCGAGAGAAATACACAACTAATATATGTATGTATCAATTTCAGCTGAGCTGAAAATTCCTCCATCCAGTTTGGTCGCCCACAAGGTTGTTCGTGGTGAATGAAGTGGCTTCTCTGGTAACATGTGCAGGTTTTATTACATCAGTAACGACAGTAATCGTGAGAGTTTACTCCATCGTGGATATGTAAATGTCTTTTATCAGAAAACAGTATGAGCTGAAGAAAATCCCGCCAATACAAGATCTTACCTGATTATTCTTTTCAGGAAATGCCGTTCTTTGTCGTTTGCAAAATAAAATTCGAATATTTTGTTAAAGTTAGTGAATAACTGAAATCAAATTGAACCAATAATAATTAAGAAAGTTATTATAAAATAGATTGTTCATTACTACGATTATACCAATTGACGATTTTGACGATATTTCCTCACACCAAACAAATAAATAAATAAAATATGTCCAAAATCTGAATTCTCGTATGTAATACATACGCAATATATATAATGAATAATATTGAATATAATATTAATAAATAATTAATATTTATAACAGACTTAACCTAATCCGTAAAGTTGGGTGGAAATTACCGGGATGGAATATACATAGGGTGGAATATACCGGTAACCACTAATGATAATCACCTAATCAGTCTACGGAGATGACTAAAAATATATCAGTTACAAATGATCAAGAAGCCACTGAGACGACTGAAAATATTTTATTATAACTAATCGAATTTTAAGAACCAAATTTTGCAGTTATAAATATATTATTTTCAGTTCGAATACTGCAATTTAAGATGCCAAATGAAAGTAATATCAAATTATTAATATATAGGAAAAGAAAATGCCTCTCATTATATTGCATATGATGAACAAAATCTCTCTCTCATGGAAGTGCATCCATTCATGATACATTCTGTAGTGACTTTTTTCTTCCCTGAGTATCTTTATACCTGTGAATATCATCTCATAAATAAGAGTAGCAGTCTACTCTGCCATGCACTTCAATAAAAGTTCGTTATGTTTGTTAGAGAATCACACCTATCTATTGCAGTTGGGTATATAAAGATTTTTTTTAAATTATAAGGTTCTAAATCGTTCAGAAAACATTTTTAAACTAAAAATCCTGTAATCCTCAATGCTTTATTATTGAGTTGAGAATTATTGCGATAGAGATTATAATAGATATTATATAATATAGATATAGAACTTCACTCAAACCAATACAAGAGTTTTCAGGAGAATCTGAACATCTCCACCATCATGTCATTTCGCTCCAGAAAGAAGTCTTATCTTAAATGACAAATGACTTAACCCTTTAGCGACCAGATGGACACTCGTGTCTCCTTTCATTTAGTAGTCCCAAGAGACGAACTGGCCATATGTGTCCACTTCAATTTTTTTTATAAATTAAAAAAAAAATCTCATTAAATGATTTTTATAATATCTTCCCTGATGTCTAACCTCATAAGAAGTTATTAAATACTTTTTTTCAAAAACAAAGAAGAAAAAAAAAGTGGCTCGCTAAATGGTTAAATATATTTCAAGTGACATTTTCTCCTTGTACAAAGTCAATGATTACTGTAGAAGCTATGCGTTCACTTCCCCAAAAATAACCACAAATTTAATTCTCACACCACTTTGGGGATGGTTTGTGCTGATGTGCAACTTGTCACCACTCAACCTTTCACCCTTATGGTACGCGCATTAGACAAACTATGAATGTATAATTTACAAAGTGTTTATTCTATACACCTGTAAGTAATAACTGAAAATCATAACTGACGAGATTTCATTGAATTTTAAGTTTAAATATTATTATCAACCATCTGGGTGCAACTTCTAATCCAACAGTATAGTATTGTATTTTCAAATTATAAAGTTTATAATACTGGATTTAATTCAACTAAATGGAATCTCAAAAATAGCTATAGGTCATACAAATAGGTAATATACATATCCAATCATCTACATTGAAATTTGCCATCACTAAATTGTATGAATATCCTTCCTGTTTTCTAACATTTGACTAAATTTCAGTCTTTTTGATCGTTGCTGTTAGATGTCTTAGACTTAGTAACCAAATTGTAGAAACATTCGAAAAACTTACATCAATTGATTAGGTATAAAAGAAATAACTTGGAACTTTTATTTCAAATTAAGTCTATTGGCCGAAAGTTTAATATTTTATTCGATCTGGAAGTAATACATATGAAATATTTTTCGTCAATATACAATAAATATGTTGCTTTCTGAAGTCGCATAACCTGAATTTTTTATCAGAAAAAAAGAATCACTTGAGAGGGAATCGATGGAAAAATGTTACTCATTTAAAATGTTTTGATTGATTGTGGCTGAACTTTTGATTCTTATTGGTGGTCAGAGCTTGTGATCTATTGAATATATTGTACGAAGGATTATATCTCAAAATTTCATTGGTTGTTTGATGATTCTCATCACTAAAATAAGAATATTTCAGTCTGTTGCTTTTCCTTAAAATAAATCTTGGTACAATTTTTGAAGAGTATTATATCTGAAAATGATATAACTATAATGATGATTAAAACAGTTAGAAACATCCGAAATTGTCCATATGAAATATTTCTAACTATACAATTTGCTTTAGCTTTTCTGTTGCAAGATACTCTGCAAGATAATCTACTTTCATTATCGATCTGAATAATGTTACATCCTAATTTTAGTTTTTTGATTGAATTTAAATCTATTTCTTTTAGGTCGTACCGCTAACGGTTAAATGACTTCTGAATTCCCGTCCGTTGAGTGTTGCCATTGTCAGATTTGTTGGACCTGAACTTTATCTCTATTTCTGATAATTCATTATTATAATGATGAATATAGAAAAAATATAGAAAACTGTATGTGAAGAATTGTCCAGACACGATTATTACATTCTTTTGGTGATTGTGGAAGACTTAAAAATAACAATTGAGGTTATTAATGTATGATTTATAATATTTCACATGTCAATAGAAAGAAAATGTTCCGATTAAAAATATAATTTCATCTTGAATTTTTTTATCTATATGTGCTCAATGTTACAAGAAAATATATCTACTTACAAGATGTATGAATAACTGATGTGAATAATCATATTTATGGGAAAAAAATCTTAAATGTCCATTTCAAAATCAAACGTGGTTTTATTTTCGATTGTTCACATGCAATTGCTTAGATTGTTTTCTGTTTATCTTTGTACTGACGTCATTATGGGTTGCACTTTTTTCAGGATGCAAAATGATATGTCGAGTAAATTGGTGGTGAGATTTGCCATTTGGTAAATTGAACATTTGCTCAATTGGTAAATTGGACAAGAGCTAACATGAAGATTTAGAAGCTTCAACATATGGGTATGATGTTGTAATAATAATTTGTATGAGGTATGAGTGACCAAGACAGTAAAATGAAACAAGTAAATGAGAAAAGAAATTGGAAAATGGAATGAACATAATATATAATCAGTTTTTATCGAAAATCCATATTGAAAATAAATGAATAACATTAAAATTGGAGATTTATGTTATCTTATATATTTTTTCTAAAGATCAATACAAGAAACTAAAACGATTTTCTTTTTCTTCTGAATCTGAAAGACGATTTTCCAGAGTAAAATCACAGTCTTCTTCTCTCAACTCGACACTTTGAATCCAAACTTTATTGAAAATGTCAATCTGGGAAATCTTTTGATTTCTTTCTCACAGACAACCACCAGAGAGGAAAAATGACAGTGAAACTGTTTTCGATTTCAGGAATTCGATTTGTGTGATTGCATTCTTGAAGGGATATTATTCTTGATTTTCACCACAAAATATTTTAGAACACAACAGGCAATATGTATAATGTTTGTAGCTAACTCCTTATATGTATGTAATAAACATTTTTATCCACTCAAATTAAACTGTAACTTGCAAGTGTTGCTATTTAGTTGGTAAGCATACAAAATTGAAATTAAAGTGAATAAAATTGAAATATTAGACCAATCTTTCCAATGTGTCCTGCAACTGACACAAATGAATTATTAATCAGTACAAATATTTATTTACTTTGTATGATTAGTTTAATCATCGCTATACATTACCTGATACGTAGGGTCAGACGGAGTATCACTACGCATACCATTTTTATGGAGTATCACTCCGCACCCCTTATACTTTCGAAACCACTGGTTTTAACCTAAATCTGATTGCACCATCATTTCAAGCATCCTCTTTTCTCCTATAAACATCATGAAGCTTCATTATCCTATAACTATTTCTAGAGCTAAGTCGCGATGTATGTGGAGTTCTCAAAATGATCTGAAAAAAGTTTGTGCTGGTGATTTTTAATTCCCTCAAACCCTCCAATAACTCTAGAACCCAGATATAGATATTCATTTTGTTTTAACATGTTAAGACAATCATTAACATTTACATTATGTCAAATTTTGAACTTCTCAGTTTAAACAGTTTTCCCGCCACAGCTATGCGTAGTGATCCCCAGATAATTTAGAGGTAGAGGGGTATCATTGCGCATCATTAGTTGCAATATTTGTATGTAAAAACATAAAAAAAGTAACGAGTTTATTGTTCTTAATAAAGGCATAAATATTTAATGAGGTGTTATTTAATTATAAAATTGATTACCAATAAACTTATTATCGTAGTAGCTATCCTACTTGATGTTGGAGATATTAAAATAGGGAGAGGAGGCATTTATAGGTTGGGGGTGAAAGTTTATTGAATTAAATATTGATTAACAATAAATCTACGATCGAATTATATTACTTGATATAAGTAGTTAACTAATTACGTAAAATTTAAGTGTGAAATTTGTTGTGGATTCATTAAATATATTAATAAAAAAGGTAAGGTACAATTAGATTGGGGAGAGGGCATTTAGAGAGGGAAACACAGACATTTAGATGGAAACTGGGGGATTTAGATGGTGGCAGGGGGGGGTAAGGGATAGATGGGGGAGAGAGAAAATATAGATGGTAAGAGAGAGAGAGATTTCGATGAGAAAGAAGGACAATTTGTCTTTTAATTATTATAGTACCTTAAAATAGCAAATAGAGACCTTTTTGTGTGGTTTCAATATCACAGTATTTTCAATAATCATCGATAAAAATTTTTTTGATTGTGTTATTACAAGAAGTAATGGCTCATATATATGATTTTTTTATAATACTATTTTTTATTTGTGACAACATAGAAATGTTGTTACTATTAACAATAAATATCAAAACTCTATTAATCAAGTGATTGATGATTAAATGTTAAATAAAAACTTTGGCTAGAATTGGTAATTTTAGTTTGGCGTTTAATTATTTAATCGTAAAAACTTCCGTGTTATTGGACAGTTTCATATTTTCGGACTGAAAAAATTCATATCCAATAATTATCTATATTGTGAATAATATAATTCCTATTTTTTAGTGTCCACACATTTATTCTAGACATAAAAATGTTATTTCAGTTCCATATTTTAGATACTCCCAATTGAATAGGTAATTAATGCAAAATATTAATTAAGATATTATTAACTAAATAACACTATCAATCCGTTAATCATATCTGATTTTATAACTATAATTGATAAAAAATATTTTTTTCATATATTCATATGAAACTTTTCTGCTTAGATAAATATAACAATATTCTATATTTACATACCCCTGTCAATTAATATAATAATGAAAAATAATATGAAATCTAACCAAAATTATTTACGAGAAATGAAGAAATAGGTGTAGAAAATGTATTGGACCCTGATTTGATAATTTGAAACAATGACAACCATTGCAGCCGTTGAAAAATCATGTTCGATCTATTTCTAATTTTGTGGACGATCTAACCTGAACTCAACTTTAATATTTAATTAATATTTTTCCAATTCATATTCGGCTGTTTACTTTAAGAGAGATTTTCAATTACATGATTTTAATAATATATGTTGTCCTTCTTGTTATGAGACAAAATGATTATTTACTATTTTCTATAAAGGCCACCGATGTTGAAATCCCTCTATTTGAATTTGAACAAATGGAAATCTTACCAATATCAATAATACATTGCAGAATATGTGTTCTGGAAACATTTCTCATCAGTTTGAAGGTTCATACGTTTCAAAGAAACTGACAGCCTCCAATCAAAATGCTCATTAAACTCTCACCAAATTATTTTGTCTTTTGACTATTCGGAACAAACAGCTCGTAGGTTGTGCGTCCTAATGGCTTCTGAAAATAATTTTTCAGATAACTTAATGATCTCAGTTATAACCGACTATAAATTTCTAATAAGACACTCACGACTGAAATTAGGATAAGGGGATTACAGCCACAGTCAGAAGTTATTCAAATAATTCGATCGGGATTCAATTACGTATATAATACAGTACTTTCACCTACAGTTCAATCAAAACGATTCAATAATAACAGTCAATTAGAATAATGAACGAATTGATTGTTAGTAAATTTTTAGGAAAGAGGTTGGTAATGCAATTAGAATATATATTCAAATAAATGTGGTTGAAAGAAAATGCCACTAATTATATAAACCAACCAGGCTTTATTATATAGAAGGTACAGGCCTTAATTTATAGACGAAACAGACTCAATTATTTCCACGAAACATCTAATTATATGAACGAAACAGACTTGTGTTCATGTGTGCACCATCTTAATGAATAATACTTTGACATTTATAAAAATTATATAATAAATTTGAGAAAAAATAGAATGATTACTTATCATATTGTTATGATGAAATGATGAGTATAATATCACAAGTATCCTCTTCAGTGATTATTTTTCAAATAACGTAACAAAACATCAGTAAATATTTTAAATGCAAACACAATTGTAAAATCTAAAATATTAATTAGAAAAAATTATATTTCTCGTAGATGTTAAACCACTAAGTCTTCCACATGTTCTCATCGTGAAGTATTCTCCATTTTAGCAGTGGGAAAGTCACAGCAAAGCAAAATTCTTGAAGTATCGAAGGTAGGAGAGTTCCTCTAACTTCTGGAAATGTGGCTGATTAATATCCACTGAGTGAGATGAACAAAAGTTGAGGAAGTATTGAGAAGATAAAATAATGGATATTGGGATAAAAAATTATTCCTAACATATTAATTTCCTAATTCATAATCGTTAGAATTTTATATATTTATCTACCGTGTACCTTGCAGGGGCTCTCATAATTTTTATAAGTATTTTGTTATACATGTTCCAAGCTCACCTTTCAAATTTAATTTTCATATTATCAGTGCTTCTTCTAATATATTAATGATAAAAACCGTATTAAATATACGTCAAACATAAAGAAATTACTCACTTTCTAGAAAATATATCATCTTTTATAATAAATAGTCAATTATATTCCACTATATTTTCGTAGATATGATAAAAATCCCCATTAAATGAACTTCCCAACTCCAACTCCTCACACTGCCACTAATCTCATTATTTACAGAGATAACGCACACACACCCTAACTCTACGGAGTCTACTCGCCGACTGAGAGAGAATCCTTCGATACAGTCTGGATAGGGGAGAAGAATGAAAATGCACATTTCGTGAATTATGTACTTGTGGAGAGGGAGGAAATTGAGGAGCCGTAAGTAAATTAGTGAAATCTCATCCTGTTTGATGTAATTTTTTCATTTGTAATTTTGTAGTGAAGACTCAACTATATCTAGCAATATTAATGAAAGCTGCCACGGAAATTGAAAAAAAAATCAAATGTTTATACTTTACCAGCCAAATTTGATTGATGACAAGCATCTATTCATTGTATAAAAAAATACTTGGGCTTAATCAATATTTTTCTAAAGTAAAATATAGTTGTAATTTCGGGTGCTCTGAAAGTGTTCAACTGATCCTACAAATGATTGTGTGATCGTGAATAGATTTTAAATGGTTTATCGAAAACAGTTTTTTGTTAGAAGAAAATTGATGGGTGAAAGAAATGGATTTTCTTTCATTAGTAACGAGAAAAGGGTATAAAGTTTGTATAGAAGATCAAATTGATTTGAATGAGCTGGGAAGGAATTGATGGGAAGAAATAATTTCATATTTGGAAATTAATTAAAATATATTTCGTCAAAAACTACTTCGAGTTCGCAGAGTCTAAGAATAATTTGGAATTATTTTGTGTGAAATTTTTATTATCATCAATAAGAAGAAGCATATAAATTAAAAGTAAATTTAAAAAACTACGTATATCTTCAAATTATTCAAAATTAACATTCTGTTAATAATCTTTAGAATTAAATATTATCACGTAGGATTATGAAATCTACGAGAATGAGACTATTTCTGATGTTCAGTGTTTCAAATAATCAAAATACAGCTTCAGACGTCAGTTTTATGACTCAAAATATCTAGAAGAGAATTACTAATGTTAGTTATGTTATATCTCTCCCGAAGAAGATTACCAGCCAAAATAACTAATAATTCTGATCCATTGAAAGAATGTAATCTGCTCTAGGTGCAAATTGAAAACTGTATCATTAATAGTGATTGAAAGAAAAATGTAAAATGTCTCAATTATGATAAATTAATGTTCTTATGGCCACTTATAAATATATTTTATGCCGTTTTTCATAATGATATTTGATAAACAAAAATTCGTGATTTGTTTGGATTAACGAATTTCTACGAATATTTCATTATGATAGTTATATCGAAATTATTACAATGAAGAATTATCATTGTTAACTTTACATTTTGAAATATCAGGCAGACATTCCATTGAAAAGTTTGATTTTTATTCTATATTCACAATCTTCATAAACGTACGTCGTACAATCTACATAAGGATGGAAATATCTTTCTTTTGCAATTTTATCATCCGATAACAAAAATCAGATAATCTTTTCTGCCAATTTGCTTCTCGATTTTTCGGACAATATATTCAATTTGGTTGCAGCAAATCTCGCCACACCATCATTGCCATAGCGAAGAGTATGCCTATTTTCTTTCCGATATTTTGTGAATTTTAATGAGGATGGTTTTCTCTGCCAATATATTCCATATTTCTATTCATGGTTTCCATCATCTATCAATGATGAGATAGAGAAGGTATATGGTCCATTGGAATTTAAAAATAATTGGAATATATTTGAAATACTACGGTTATATTGAAAATTTTTGAGATCAAATTGGTACGAAATCTAATATAACTAAATATTAATTTAAATAGTATCTCTTTAGCAATATAAATATAAACTATATTACCTGATTTAGATATGATATTTAATATATTTTGTTAAAAAATTTCCATGAATCAAACGAAGTTTTTTCCAATATTCGAATATTTTGATTCATTTCACTTTTTATCAACAAACTCGATCAAGTCAAAGTAACATAATTAAGTTTTAATTATACGTTACTCACCTAAATTTTCAGAGCTTCAACAGACAGTTATCAACTAAATTTCCATTTATAGAAGAGAAAAGTGAGTAGAGGGCTGTGATGGGTAAACCTCAAACAAGAAATTTGATTTTTGATAACACATGCATTATGCAGAGTTTGAAATTCGTATTTAATTTTATATCACCCAAAATTTAAACATCGAACCGTTGTTCCCTGTGATACTCTTCTTAAAATTTCTGAAAAAGAGAAGAAAAAACAAATTAGTTACAATTCAATATATACAGTCTGATAGATTGATACAAAAATAAAATTAATAAAATTCATAGAAAATTGAATACTCCAAATATTTCAATTTTCAAGTTCTCGTAATATAAGAATATTATCATATATCAACTTAGTTTGTATCCAATCGTATCTACACATGTGAAAGAGTAAATGTCATTAAAAGACAGCTTCCAAATAAAAAACACTTATAATAAATATTAGTAATATATATTTATATGTTTATGAATACATAACTGCATTAATCTCTAAAACATTTGAAATGTGTTCTATCAGAATACATAAAGTTATCAAATAGACACAAATAATTATCAGCTATCAACATTGGAGCTAAACTGTAAATACATTAGTCGGTCTGAGATTACTTGCAGTTATTGGTTAAGGTACAACAATTAGACGCTAATTCTGTATTTTCATCAGTACTTAACACTTGGGATTTAACCCAAGTTAGGTATTCCAAGAATGATGAATTGGATAATTCAAAATTTTATATATTTTAGAGTATATATTTCCTATTAATTTATTTCAAGCAATGTTCTTTTTATGTTTTATCCTTAAACACCTAGCCCTCAAAAGTTTGCTCTCTAACCTAAACGTTGGCTTGCTAGAACCAGCTCTCAATCAAACTCTTATAAAATGTTAATGAATTGACTCTTCGATAATTTTTCTAATCCCGTATATGATATCTACACAATCATTGGCAAATGACACAGAATAATTTATTGTTTTCAATGTGAAAAAGAAGTAACAAGCTGAGATACGGAACAGATGTTTCTTAGACATACTGTTGAATGGACAGGGAACTTGTATGGAGCAGAGCCACTGCATGTACGTATTGTACGAGTCTTGGCGAAGTGCAAATTCTCGTACATCTCATTAATTAGCTAAGGGATAGAGTAAACTGATGAATGTATGACATTCAACCTTATGTCTGAAGAAAGCTATGATATACTCCTAAATGCCCAAATTTAATATTTAATGTCCTAAATGACAAAATAAAATTTAATATTCTTTAACAGTTTCTAATTTCCACTTCATTTAGAAATCAACCATATGGAAACAAATCTATAAAAACTATGGAGCAAGTAAAGATAACAGACCAGAAACGGACCAAGAAAAGTTAACGGACCAGAAACGGACCAAGAAAAGTTAACGGACCAGAAATGAAGCTGGTAAAGATAACGGACTAGATATTAAGCTAGTAAAGATAACGGACCCAGAAAATAATCTAGTAAAGTTGACGGACCAGAATTTATTTTTTATTTTAAAAAAGTATTTGCTTTAATATTTTATAAATTTACAACCGTATAAATGATTATATAAATGATTATTCATACATTTTGCATATTTTATTACTTGGAAGAATTGATAAAAAAACGTGATCCATTTTGAAAAATGGAGAAAACTTCTGCTTAAATACTTTAATGTGGTATCTATGATTCCAAAATTATGTTCTCATCCCAATTATTGGTCAAATATTAATAATTTAACCAAGTAAAGATAACGGACCAGAATTGAAGCTAGTAAACATAACGGACCAGAATTTAGACTAGTAAAGTTATGGGACCCTGGTCCGTCATCTACTTGCATATTCCTTGAAGTTTAATCCAAAATACAAAATGATATATAAATATCATATTTTATATTATTTTCAATTTTCAATTGAAATGGATTAACTGAAAAAAAAGTTCTGGGATATATCATTGTTAAATAAGCAATTATGTAGAAGATTCGTAGAGATTAAATTGGTGTTTGTGATTCTCAATAATAATATGTACAATGAAAATATATGAGATGTATCGCATGTCAATCCATCGAATTTAAATTGCTATTTCATAAAAAGAATAGTGTATCAATATAAGTATTTCTTATATAAATTATTGTAATTTGTAAACGCATTGTTCTACACAAATATACAAATAGTTTACTTCTAGCATTGTTAGGATTTTTAACGCTTCAACTATCCAAGTATGTTGACATTGATTTATTCCACGAACTTTAATGAAGCAACTTTCCTAAGCTACAACATTGTTGTTGCCTCTTCACGCGTAAAAATAGACTTTGCTTTGTTCGTGGAATCGCTATGAGATTTGGTGAACTGTTGTAATTAGTTTGAACATGTGACCAGCAGCATGGAGTAGAGGATATTCGAATATTTCAATACATTACTATGATATTTGATTTATTTGATAATGTATTGATTAATTTTTATCAGTTGAAAAGTTTCAATTCTGTAAGACAAAATTCTCAATTGTACATCGAATTTTAATAATTGTTAATACCTCCCCATGAGTTGAGGTTTTTTTCGAAATTTTTTTTTATTTTTTTTTGAATCAATCGTTTTGAAATTTATATGGTATGGTAGATTTCCAAAAAAAAACACATTTATTCATGTAACTTTTTGGAATTTGGATTTAGTTTTCGAAAAAAAGGTAGATTTTAAAAGTTCAAACTTTTTTTTACAAATTTTAAAATACGAGAGGTGTATGAGTGTATACACTGTATATGCTAGAATAAAAATGAAGACAGTTTCAGAATCCTTGGTACATTTTGGACAAATGTAAGAGAGGTTTTTAACTTTCTTTCCTTATTTCTTTTATTTACATTTTTTGATGTCTAACTCAAATTCTCACAAATATCTAAAATTTTCGATTTTGAACTGCGATTAAAAGAGAACAAGGAAGAAATTGCAAAAATCCCATTTAATTATTTGTTCAAAATGTTCCAAGGTATGATTGACATATTGAGACTTCTGTTAACAATAGAAAACTTCGACGTTTCTTTATTTCCCAATGAGTATGATGGCCAAGTCCTCTCCGTGAAAGTTCATGGCACACAGCAACAAAAGATGGGAAGAACTTCAGTTCCAATTGACACATGTGAGGAGAAAAAGTTCAAAATCTTCTTAGGAAAGAGCAGACAGACCATTAAAAGTTAAGAGATTGAATTTTTTTTTAATATCATTGCTACTGTTGCAATTATTATGCATTGGCAACCTTTCCATTTTAGCAATTATTACATAACACTGCTAAGTACTTTAGCATTTGAATATTATGTGAATAAATAATATGAATAAGGCAAAATTTTGATCATACATCCTCTCTCAATCTTGAATGAAAGATTTCAATAGCTAATGCTAAAATAAGACCATATTTCTCTTAATTTTAGGCTACATTTATGGTTTGATTCAAGTTATTCTAAGGATAAAGAATAATTATGCCTACCTTCGTTAGGAATAATTTTTTTGTTTCACTCAAATAATTTTATAGATCCTACTTCAGGTACTCAACTCTTTCGGATAAATTGAATCAGTTACGCACACGATTGTCTAGATTAGAATAACATATTTACTTTCAATATTTACGAACCTTTAGGAACCGGTGATATACGGTGGAACCCTTTGCGAAACTTCATCAATATATAAAATTTGTAGAAATTTGGGAATATATTAAATGTAGAATATGAGAAAAGTTTTAATTCTCTAAACTACATAAGCTTTATTGGCGTTCGATATCTCATGATATTGAGAATAAAACCTGTTCTTACTCCTCTTTAATCATGTTCATTTTTAGATTAAAGATTTTAATTGATATTCAAATCACTTACATGACTTTATAATGACAGATTGGTAGAGTTTTTATTGCTTTTTAAACATTAGAGATTAAAAATTGTTTTTGTTCATGTCAATGGTTTTCTTGAACTCTTTTCGTAATTATAGTATATTTTCATTGTCCCGGAATATATTTAAACGTTAATTCTGGCAAATTTGATATTATATAAAATAACGATTGACAATTTTAACCATAATTGAAAACTGTGCATCAATTTCAAATAAGGGTTAAATATTAGTTAGGAATTGAAACATTTATTCTCATAAATGCGATACATAGTTCAAATAATTTTGCATCTTATTCGAATTATGTCAACGTATTTACAACCTCACTTAATTCTAAAGGATGGTAGCTCAGAGTACTGTACACTGATGCAATGCGATGTAGGATGAAATTTTTCATATTAACTTACATCACGTTTTTAGTTTCTTTTGATAAGTTCTAAAGTTATCTTATTACATTATGATATCTTATATTTACGTGAATCTTTCACCCGTATTCAACATTAGCGGTACTATGATGCTATGAAATAAATTGTTGAGGATTCCAATGACAGCTAGAACTTCATATAAAATATAAAAATAAACCATTAGAGAGATTAAAATTATGTAACTGCATGATACGACTAATTAAATTATTTAGTCGAATTGAAGATCGTTCCTTAATTCAAATGGCAATGTTCAATTCAGATAAATTTGATAGAAATCCTTGAAGTTCCTCTATACATAAATCTTCAATCAATCCAAAGACTTACATAATGATTAAATGCTGCAGATCATTAACTTCACTTTATGGAGAAGCTAATTCCAGGAAACAAGTCGAGATTTTCTCATAATATAGTCATATTAAAATCTAAAAGAAGGTACATTATTTGAATAAGAGTAAAATCGACAGATAAAATTAGGTTAGTAATATAAATTTCGCAATATCATGTACTATATGAGAATTTTACTTTATGTAGAATTTATTCTTTAACCAAGTTTACTGTGAGTTCTATAATTTTATATCATAGGTGAATATTGGAATGATTTCAACAAAGTTGGTGTGTCAGGTACATGATAGCGAACACCATAAACTTCTTTGTTCTAATCTCTAAATTTTCTTGTGATACAAATTCACTCTTCCTTAAACTGCGATTGGATCTCTTTGAACAAATAACTGAATGAAATCTCTGAGCTACAGAAGGAATGGAAGACTTTTATTCAATGTGTTCCTTGACTTGAGATTACCTATATCAATAACATATTCCAAACATTTTTTTTTTTGCATTTTCTAATAATTTCCCATCAACTCATAGAATCAAACTCATGATAGTAATTTTATTCTTCTTGTTTTTTCTTGCTTTAAATGGAGATATATTGTTTTAAAAAAATGATAGTAATTTGAAGATTTCAATCAATAAATAAAAATTCTCACATGATAATTTGTCTTTATAAATCATTTGAGCAAACAATTTCTAGGTTGTGCGTCCTATTGGTACCTGCGGGCAATTTGTCAGAGTACCTAACAATCTCAGTTATAACCAACAATAAATTTCAAATGGGACACTCACGACTAAAGTATGAATGATAGAAACTTTCAACAGTAATCAGAAGTTAGGCAAAAAATTTGATTGGCAGATGGTGTAGTATTTAAAGTTGATTAAAATATATTTTTCTCTCTAAATATTGTAATAGTTGATATTCCTACTTTTATTTCCTTTTAATTTTTTAAACAATTCTCTATATGTTACATGGACTCTTTGATAGTCCACCTTGAAGTTATAATAATATATGATATACATGCTTATCATCACAACAAAAAATAACTCATCTATCATTAAGAAGTTTCTCCATTTATGAAGGATAAATTTTTACGGTGTATGCAAACTTGTAAAGACTTGTTATATAAGTTCTGAATGAACTATGATAGTACTTAATTGAATGAAATAAGTCTAATGCTTTGTAATCTTATTTAATTTATCTTCTGCACGCAATTTGACTCACAAACACACAATCTCATCAGGAGAATTGGGTCATTAAGATTAGTATTATTTTAAGTGTTTTCGTGTTTAGAATACGAGAGAATAATAATGATTGCAACCATAAAAGTTATTACTGAAGAACTGTAAAACAGATTGTTCGAGTTATATTAACTTGGTGTAACAACCGAGACAATATTATACCAAACTGTATTTTAAATTGAATTAAAAATATTTGCATAGAGTAATGTTATGTATGTATTATAAAGAATTCAACAAAGTCAAATGTAATATTTGAATAATTTGAGCAAACTGACCAATGGTAAATGATATACTATAGTACGCATTATGTGCTATATCAATACATCTATTTATATGTGATCTGTTATATATTGATATACTGAATAAAACAATTTTTCCCTATTAAATGCTGTAGAATTTATAAATTCCAATTGAAAAATACAATAATTGTATAATAAAAAACAATATTGATTTATATCTTTCAATTTCAAAACTCGAATATTAACTATGCTACACTATTTTAAGGGTAATCATCAGTCTGGAAAGTTATAAAGAGTATTCATGTAAGAAGTGAACCAGTTAATGAAATAAATTATATTCATATAATACAAAAGACAAACGTAGATAAAACTGTAACATATTGAAGTAAAAATTAACAAAGGAGGCGTCCAGACCATCCTTCACTCTACTTTTAGGTACAGTAGATTCACGGTTAGGCAGATGGATGCCCACTTTCATTAATTCTCTTATATTTTGATAAATACTCGATAAATTCGTTTAAAAATCGCTAGGGGCATAGCCTAATACATTAAGACAATGTGTAAGAAAATTCTAGCAGATACATCCAGTCAATTTTTGATATTAGATGAATATGTATAGAATATTGTTATTAAACTCAAACAAGCATTTCACGCACATTCGGCCAGTTGGCTGACGGTACCTCCCCCCTCCCCCTGTTAGCGAGCAAAGAAACACACACGCGCACACTACAGACTGCAGAGATATGTACTATTGTGAACGTAACTACTCAAGGTATTCAAGGCATGAATGTGTAGTATTTTGTAATGATACAGAGTTTGGACATAAAGAAATTTGGTATCGTGATGAAATATTTATTATTCACTGGCACTTACTCACGTATCCTTATTGTGATCTACAGAAATAAATTACTGACAATTGAATGGGAATAAGAATAACTGGGGATTATCCTCATTTGATATAATACTTGATTGGTCAAACATACATCACGGTAATCTTCGTGCAAACAGTAGACGATCTATATGAGGCACAGTCAACACACGTGGTGAGACATTTTACACACAACTACACGGCACATTGAGCCGATAAGCATTACAGTGACTCCACACGTTTCACAGACGCAAGCTATAGCAAGCGGCACGGTTGGCTGACTAGCAGAGCAAGAAAAATGGTATGAATTTGGAAATGCATTTTACATTTTGTGTTATTATTCACTATTGGAATTTCACAGAGAAATGATTCTTTATCCAGTAGAGAGAAAGCACTTACAGGTCAAAAGGAATTTAAATGAAAAATTAATCGAACACTTTTGAAACAAGTTACGTATAAACATAGAAATTTAAAGTGGGCAGCTATCTGTCCAACTATATACGTGAGGTTTAAAATCATACTAATATTGAGCATGCTTGTGAACATAATCAATTTAATCATAGCTTGTAGCAAAGGGACATTATATTGGCATGATGTTTAATTAGACATTTAATTATTTAAGTACAAGAAGTGAATGATGTCCAAGAATTAAATGTTGATGATTAAATTACCGGGGGTCAACTTTCTGGGGATCCAATATCCGGACACGAACATAAACTTTACTTTAATAGAATATTCATAAATGTCCTCCATAATAAGTTTACTCTGATAAGGAAATCTATTTACTTTTGGAAAACGAATATTAAATATAATAATGTTAATGAATTGTTTTATAATTTCAATTATAATGAAAATTATTGAAAATTTATTATAATTAATTGGGAAAATTATAATTACAGACTTTCAAAATTTAGATGATCTCAGATATTTTCCTTTTTCATTACTATCTCAAAATACTTCTAATTAAAATATTTTCATTTTACATGTAGTTCATCACCCTGATATCAAATAAACATATCTACATTTTTCATATGGTAAATGAAATGTTCTGGAGATGAATGCCCTGCAACAAGCTCTTGGAACCCCTTTTATATCGTGTGAAATGAATGAATTTCTTATTTTTATGTAGAAAGTTTTTAACTTTTGACATCTTACAACATCAAAAAGGTACCGAAGGGAATATAATATATTTAATTCTTCATTAGAATTGATATGGGAAAGAGTATTAAGATCACTTTTTATGAAGTGGAGATATGTTATAGGAATATGGTATCATACATGTACACTAATCCGAATATAGTGATTAGTAATAGGAAACGAATTTAATAAGTTAGAATAATGAAATCCAGTATTGCATGTAATGCATATTACCCAAATTATTCTGATCTTTCATTATATAACTAATAAATGAATTGTTGTTGTCGAAGAGTTTATTAATTAAAGCAAATATTAATTTCCACAAGTGTCATTTTTAACTCATAAATTACCAGATCATTAATTACTGTCAGTACGTAATGATGAATTAAAATCATAAACAGTTACAAAGTTCTTCAAACTTCAATTCAAAAGTTCTTCGGGGTAAACACTGTAAAAATTCTGTACTGACATTAATTGATGAGGATTAGAATTTAGTAGTCTGAGAAGTAACTAAAGAGCAGTTAACTGTGGACAATAAGTACATATACATGTAACTTTAACATTTACATTTGATATTTTCATTGTATTTTTTTATATTTCTTCAAAAATTTACTAACTTCAAATATTCTAAACACTGGATGAAAATTATGGTTGGACCGTATAAGATTAACAGGGTGTCAATCCTTCTCTCTTCTGACCCTACCCTAATTTTTTTCTTTGCAGGAGAAAAAAAAACTGTTTATAGGAATATCAATTATATAAATTTATTTACATTGTATTTTTATATTTGATATTGAACAGTAGGGGAAAACCGTGTGAGTTCATACAGTGGGTGAATCCGTACAGGGCCATAATTCAACATATGTTATGTTCTAACCCGTTGAAATATGAGTGATCATATACATTAAAATAACAATCAGTTTGAAACAAGCTTCAGCGCGTGACAGTGTAGTATGTTCCTTCGGTGAGAGATCATATATTTATACCACTAAGATGTAATTTTCTCACTACTTTAGCTAAGCCATAGCAATTACAATTTACTATCTGAAAACTTTATATGGATTACTAGTATTCACTAGGATATTCCTTACGTATGTTAAGGTTAACATTTAGTTAAAACTCATTCATGTCCGATATATTCCATTTTGAAAATTAAATGGCGCTGTGGGGTGTCATCGTACAAATATGTACGGACTCATTCTCCTCTGTACGGTTTCATCCCATTATGCACGAATGCACTTGTATATTTTTTTTCATTATGCCTCGATTATATACACATGAAAGAACACAACAGTATTATTCCTGTGATGTGGAACAAGCATATAACGTATGGAAAAATGGAACATCAATACGTAAAGCTGCAAATTATAAAAAAAACCTTGATGACGCTGAATGATGCCACAAAGATATCCAGAAATGGTTCAGAATTTGATGAGCATAAAGGAAGTTTTTACCAGTGAAATATTAATGGACGGCGCTATTCCAGAATATGATGAGAATAGTTCAAATCAATATCAGCGCAGGCAAGTAGAAAGTGTGCCATCCACCGAGCCTGCTCCTGCTTCACTATCCACCGAGCCTGTACCTACTTCACCATCATCCTAGCCTTCTCCTACTTCACCATCCACCGAGCCACAACCAGACTCCTCTAGATAAAATGTTTCATTTTTAGGAATATCTTTTGAAAACATTTGGCCATTCTCAAAGGCGATCCTCCTAGAAATTGCAACAGCAGTGGCAGAAAATCAAGAAGGTCAATGATAACAACTGATACCCTAGAAAGAGAGTTACTGAAAGAGAAATAAATTACAAGAAAGCAAAGCGTAGGCTAACGATGGAAATTGACGCTTTATAATCTTATTCGGAAGCCTTTTAAATAATTTTTGTTATTACAAAAGGGCTTTAGTCAATTGTAAGGAAATGGCATTCAAAAATTTTGTTATCCTTTCCATGAAGTTTATGAAATTCTTACTGAATTTTCCTTTTTTTCCACTTTTTAAGTACTGTACGGAGTGATACTCTGCTTGTACGAACCCATCCGTACTTCCGGCTGAGTTCGTACACACAAATACATCTCATTAAAGTTAATATTAAGAGAGAATCATAAGGTTTCATACAATTTAGTTCGTAGTTATAAGCAGTTGAATACCTATAGATTCGATTGTGAGTTAGAATGAACTTGTATCCCTATAGGCCTTGAAAGGAAAAATGTACAAACTCATTCATATCTATTTCTATCGTTTAGACTCGTTAAAATATGAAACAAAATTAATCTGATATTAATTGATCAATAATAAACAGTATAATATAAAAACACATATCATACATATAATAATACATAACATACATATCATATCATAAATATGATAACATTTATCGGTGATTATTTTTTAATTTTCGAAATTATATGCTAATAGTGCAGTAATATATAATAATTTTTGTGAATGATAAAATGGATATGCAAAATTTAATCCGCTAACCTTGATTGAAACAAAAAGCTAAAAATTTTGAGTGTGTTATTGCCAATAGAAGAATTCTAGAAATAAAATAAATCATTAACCTTATATTTTCTTTCCAATAGAATTGAAATGTGTTCATCAGAATGAATTTCAAAAAAAAAAAATTAAATGAATTTTAAACCCTAGGGTAATTGTGAAACAATATTCGATAATTCTTGTTTAATACATAGAACTAATTTACTACGTGTTATCGAATATAGTGTTGGTAAAAATAATTGAGTAATTCAGTTTATGACTCCATTCTTTTAGTATAGTTTGTCAGTTGATACCTTTTAATATTTTAACGCAATTGATGATAAAATAAACATAATCCTCTACAGTTTGTGAGGGATTATGTTCAGTTCATTTATTTAAGTGCATCTACTGCTCGTAACTCCTGAAAATAGTATCCTCATTATTGAAACTATGAATTTAACATGAGAACAGTTGTTTATGGTTACTGAAGAGAAATTAGTTAATTATCATATCGACTGCCTTGATTATATAGTTATAATTTGCAGGATACTAATCATATTAAGTTCAAAGGATAAGCACTGTTATATACTTTAACATCAACAACAATTCATGAAGTAATTAAATATAATTCTCAAAGTGATACATTTAATGAACTTGCATGCAGTTAATCTCAAACGAAATTGGATGAATCAGCATCGCTAATTCACTCTCTCGTTCACTGTTTTAATTCATTTATTCTGCCTGCTGATCGCCAGTGAATATTTCAGAGCTCGCAAATCAGAGTTCATTGGATGAGTAAATTTGCACAGTGCCGGATGAAGCTTTAGAGATTAGAAGAGCAGAAACGAGTTCATGTGATTCATTCTACTAACATTAACTGGAATCTCAAGGATGTACAATACATATTGTATTTTTATTATCACAGAATGCGGAAGGTAATATTTTTCATGGCATTTATGAAATCTCAATGATGTAGGTAGTCATTGTATATTTACCTTTGGAAAATTCGGGAGGTAACGTATTATGTAGCATTAATTAATTTATTTATTATATGGTTATAGAAATAGCTCAACCTAAAATTTAGTGGGACGATTGGTCAATGTTCATGAACTAGTTATTTGAAATATTGCTTCGAATTGTAATATATATATGAACATTATAATAATTATGAAAAACGATCATTATATTTTTCATTATTGAGTGAATATTCACTACTGTCAAATGAATGTCAATATATGATATGACTCCAACAAGATAATCAATATAAGTTCACTGCAATATATACAATTTACTCAGTGTATGAAGGTATTGGTAATTGATTGGAATTTTATTTGCAATAGAAAATCTTTTTCGGTGTCAATATATTTTTATAACTTTTCCGCCGGGTATTCCTAATTCGAACCTTTTCAACTGATAAATTTTGGGTTCATACTTTTCGATGTGTTATGAAATTAGTTATTTGTAATTCAAAGTCGAAAAAGCATACATGATTTCAGAGAGTACCGCAATTATTTTGATAGTTATTCTCTAATGATCTAATGCGATAAATTTGTTTTAACTAATATCCAAATGAATATATTTATCATGAATTAAAAATATCCTATAGTCTAACACAAACTACATGAAATCATGAAAACATTGTCAGAAATTATTATATTTTACTATTATAATAAGTCAATATTTACCGTGATTGATAAAAGATACGATTGATCCAGATGCGTTCAATTACATATAATGTGTTACCTATATAGTACCTCTAGAATGGAATATACATGAAATTTGATAGTCAATATTCCAGATTTGAGATATTTATATTTACAAAATATAGTCAAAATTTACATTGTTTGTAATGGCCATCATAAGAGATATATTTCATTATTTGCATCGTAATTGCTGATCACATTTATGATAAAATTAATTTTTTATTCTTATCCCTGTATTTTCTGTTTTGACGGATTTTATCACTTTGAAAATGTTATTGGATTTCAGCATTAGCTTGATTTTCTTCTATATTCAAATTTATAGCATCAATGAAAACCCACAAATTTTAACTAATTTTACTTAGCGAACCATTCAATGACGAGTAGAATAATAGGACTGTCCTTCCAATGAAATATAATGATATATACATATGTATTAGTTTTATTCGTAATTATCAATATGTTATAAGGTAAAAGTGCATTATACCAACCACGTATTTTGTTGATAAAAATTAGTTCCCTTTAAACGAATGCGCTTCGACCAATTATGATTATATTATAAATTATAACTCTTTCATTTTCAATTGTCCGGCGATGAATTATCCAGACACAACTTTAACATTGAAACTATGTAAAATCTTGACGAATATGATATTTTTTTTAAATCATATTTTCAGTAAATATTCAGTTATTTGTTGACAATTCCCTACTCATGAAAAATCTCCTCACCGGTTACATTCGAAGCAATAATTTTTACTACCTGAGAGACATTCCTCTCGTCTCTTCAAATTCGCTGTTTGAGAAAAGAAATAATAAGATTCTATTAAAAGATTTCTATTTGCAGAACAGAGTGGGGAGGGATTCAAGAAGATTGTTCAATTTACCGCTCATATTTCCTTGGAGATACGGAGCATCAGACAGAGATGGAGAATAATTATCTTCAATTTCAGGAATGATCATTCAACGTGATATCATGTCATATATTTAGGCAGTTGAAACTGTGTGTTGAAGGAAGTGATTGGTGGTGGAAGGAATTTCTTTTGTAGTGTTCGGCTCAAAATATATAGGGTATATTTTATGATTGCAAAACATCTTCGGAACAACGTCGGATACCCTCTTTTTACACCATACTCTTGTCAAAAGATTATATACCGTTTTATGAGATAAATAACTATTTCAATGATACAGACCATAGATTACTCTATAGGTACATATATGTAGAATAGTCTGCGCCCAAAATGATCCGATGTCAAATTTGGTTAAATCTGCTATATTTATACAGAACATTTATAGATATAGAAAGTTATCACCTTTCTCTTAGAGGAATTTCAACACTGGGATCGAACCTGTGCAGCGATAAGTCTGTGAATATATCGGCATTGTCAGCAGTTTTTCCGCTAGCGTGGCTGCGGAAAAAGGGTCGCAATTGTGTAAGGGGACCCAGTAGCTAATTTCAAGTTCATTGCATTAGACGTTAGATATATCGTAATGAAAATATCACTCTGGTTTGATATCGAGTATCGCTCCACTAAAATCAAAGACCACTGACCATTAGGTTAGAGTTACTTGACAACGCCAAGAGCTTGTACTTGCAAAATTAAGTAAAGAGTTCGACTCGTACAGGTACGATTTTTGGTTCTGCTACACATCATTGTGATACATCTGTACTGTGAAAAAGCTGTATGTCCCATCAATAGTAAGTGAGTGTATCCATCATAATGTACTAGCAACCCAAATGTGAATTTATTAACGTCTGAGATTTTTTTAAGATATTCGTTTTTTTGGTGGTGAATGCACTGTAAAAAGACTACGTTAGATATAAATATTATGTGATTTATCAAAAAATGAATAGCCCTATCATATGCCGCATTTAGTAATATATTTAATTTATATATTAAAAATATATGTCATACATGCAACATAGTGGCTATTATATCTAGGTACAGTAGTGATATTCGTAATACAGGCAGTCAGTAAAAATTGATAAGATTTAATATTTTAATAAGAGGGTCTTTTGAACGCAATGTGGCGACAAAAAATCCACTGATATATTTATATATAGTTTAGATGGAATGTGATTGTATGACTTCACCAATTGGTATTTATGTTTAGATGGATTCAAGATTTTAAATTAGAAATATGAACTTTTTCTAATAATTTTATATTCAGTTGGATCATGTATAATGGATTAGGTCGAGTAAATTTATTATAAATTTTATCATAGCATTTAGTGACAATTATTCGCGATTATTTGGTGATATGAATGTATACAAAATGCGATGTTATAATTACGTTATCCCATAGAAAATCATTCATTTACATCATTTAATGAAATTGTATCCACATTTTTCATCAAATATAATATACAATGATATATGCAAATATGTTTTGTCAAATTAATATTCTTGCGGTATATTTAAATACATTCTGTTTCAGATTATAGTGACAGTTTAATAATGAGTATGTTAATGCTATTCAAATCTAGAAAACAAACCATTATTTAAGAGCTTTATACAAATAGTGAAATGTGAATTCTTACCTCAAACAAATATATTATCATAAGAGCTTAAATTAAATCATGAATCTTTGTCTAAATATTTGCTAATTTTTCAGCATACAACAGAACAGAGTTGGTAAAAAGAAACTGAAATTCTTTTCTTCTTCGTATTTGAGCAAGTGAAAGAAGTCTGAAATGTGGAAGTGTTTATTCTGCATTTGCTGAGAAAAACTCTTACGTTTGAATTTTCTGACAAAATCTAACGAAGCAAAACGATGAAAAAAGTGTAAGTAAACATCCTCTATCTATATGGCATACTATTAATTTCTTCTCCAGCTATCAACGATTGTATTACAATAGTAAAAATATTTCATATTGATAATTCAATCGGAAGGCTTTTCATAACATCGTCTACAATTCATGATTTGATATAACATCAAAAATAGCGAACAAATTATGATTATACCCAAATATTTAATTGTAACTATTTAAAGTATTGAGGAATATTTATATTTTGAAGTTGCATATAAGTAACTAAGGCTGAAAGTAAGGATACCTATTGCAGTTCAAAAATGGTTACTACAGTATTGGTTAATCTTTAATTTAGAGGATATACATAAAGAAACTTGTGTTACTCAATTGTATATATCTTGATAACCCAATAACGAAAATTTCAATTCATTTTTGGTAATTCTTTGACAAATAAATGGATAATTTATCAGTATTCCACTTCATCAATCCAGCACTCACTGTCAAGTGAGTGCTGTGCCTCACAAGTAATTTTCACGTCGATGACATTTCGCAGGCAAGTATAATAAATTATTGCACTAATTTTAATTATTGCATTCCCTGATAACATTGTTTGGCACAGAATAATGTTAAATATTTCAAGAATGTCTACATGAACGTGTCTAGAATATTTTTATAAAAATTTAGTTCATTGACTTGGATAATTCATTCTCATTTAGTTCATTTTCATTATAAATTTTAGTTAGAGTTTGTAGAGACATAAGCCTAGCAGCAATATTACCATATTATTCTGAGGGATTTAGAGGCGCGCTTCCAAGTTACAAACTGATGACTAATTTATTCAGAATAATAACATAACATGGGGCGCAGCCATGTTTAATTTCAGTAATGTTTCATCTCGTATGTATACTTTTACAGTATTTAAATATAATGCAAAGTGCTAGAAACAGTTGTGAGATGAAAATAATTAGTGACAAAGAGTAGAATGTTAATTTTGTAAATGTACTGTTACTTGCCGCTTGTTCATATAAATTTAATGTATTTTTATGTCACAATCACTATTAATGAACAAAAGATCAACTTTGTTTATTCATTACATTAACATATAGTTTTTATGATTCTACAAAAAAAATGCTAATAGATTCAATAGAGTCAAAGTACATTTGAATTCTTATTTATTTCCAACGAGGGTCATTAGGAAAGAAGGTTTACAATTTAATTATTATATAATGCAAAGCATTGGACAATTATATTATAATACAAAACATTCACCTCACCTTTCCAGTAAAAGAAACGCGGGCTGTGTCATATACTAAAGAGTGATATTTAAAATTTAAAACTTTGCTCATACCATTCATCTGGAATATAATGAATAAAATAGAGCAAGTCCGAAATGATTTCTCCCTTTTCACATTCCTGGGCATGTAATCCTAATGAAAACTGGACTAATTTGTGAGTACTCCTCTTTTGAAAATGAAGTAGAGCGAATTTGTCGTTTATTTTCCTGGGGAAGTATAACTATGAAAATCTATTGTTGCGCTACAAAATTGTTACTGTAAATTTGAACATATATATTGCTTTACAAATTTAATTAATAATATTACAATATTCTATAAATATTAAGATTTAGAAAATGGTCCTTTATAAAACTTAAAAAATCATATAGAATTAGTCATTTCAAATGACGAAAATTCCATAAAATAATTTTTGATTGGTTCATAAATATATATTTCAATTCTGATTCTCTATTTTCTTATCATCGAATTCTGAATCGGAAAATGAAAATAATATTTTAAAACTTCCTCATTAAATTGCAAAGAGAATTTCATAAAAAAACTTTGGGAACAGGAATAAAAATTCCAAAATGAGTCTAATTGGGTCAGCAAATGACCAAAATCTGTTCTTTTTTGTGAAAACCAAAAATTGGAACTTTGTTTTGCAGCTCCTGCTGTATCAGTTTTTGATATTAGAAGAAATAGTATTCCATTTGGTACAAAATTACCATGCACATATTAAACTGGAATATGAGTGTTAATTACCACCCAACTGTTCAAATTCGAACTTCTCTCAAAGTTTGAATATGTAGACTCGAAAAATAAGAAACATGTGAATATTTTATAGATTCTATTTTTTTCACAGATAGCAATATTTCTCCAGCCAATAAGGGGACAACATAGGGAAACATTTGCAATATCGGGACAACATTGGCCAGAGATAAATTGCTGCCTAGGTTTTGTTCGGATATAAGAATTTTGTTCTATTCATTAGATCGTTTTGATAATTATCAACTTTAAAATGTTACTGTCTTATGTGAGAGTTGGTTACATGATTACATCCTTTAATGGTTGTTTTGTCTCATATTTGGGAATTGTTACAAATTTTATTTTTGGAATAATATGCTATTCATCTATTGTCAATTTTTCAAAATTGATATCATAATAAGACGAACTTTTTCTCTGTAGAACAACCACAAACTTTAAAGTATACTCATATCAATTTAAAATAAATTGTTGTTCTCTAAAAAGAAATGACGAAATAGCTCACGACGATTGTTAGGGTTAATATATTTTATGGTATCAATTAACAAGTTAATATCTTAGATTATTGTTCTATTTATTACAGATAAGTGTGACCACACAAGTAAGGGTTATTTATTTTGTATAGATAGGATAAAAGAGTTATCTATTGTTTACATTCATAATCATTTGTTTTTCAAATAAATATGAATTGTGAAATGAATTTAATTTCATAATTTACGTTTAAATTTTTGATTTGCTGACAATCATATCATTATTTATTAGTTCCATTTTCTCAAAACCTACAGTAGAAAAATGAGTAGTAAAAAAAAATATATTAATATCCTAAAATAAATGATTTATTTACATAGCAGTTAGAAAATAAAAATGACAATACATTATGAATTATTGAGTGAAAATCATTTTTATCAGACTGTACGAGTATATTTCTTCTTAGCTACGATGATATCGAATTCAATTATATATGTAATTAATGACATAATATTCGAATATTATTATTCGCTATCGAGTTAACATTTAATTCTTTTATCATTTTAATTTTAGTTTTTTTAATAATTTTCTCTTGATGTATATATTGTCATAAATCATAAATAAATTTATCACTATCAAGCAATTTATAAGTATTCAAAAACAGCATTTTATCAAGATATACGTCCTTGATATGTTGTTTGAAATGCATTTAATGTTAACTAAATTTGATAGATTAATGTGATTTTGGACAGAAATAAACAACTGAAATTGATCCTTCAAACCTACTGAGTAAATCCTTTGATGCTGTCGGTATTTCGAGTAATATCACGCTGGGTTATCATTAACTTCACTCAGCATTTACAAGCAACTTCAAAGAAGAGGTCAACTAACATGATGATGGCTAAGCTAAGCGAATGTTCATTGCAAATATCACCTTCATTACTGTAGTGAAATTATTTCGATTATTTATAATTTGAATTATATTTTATCTGTTTAGTTAAATTGATGAATAAATTAAAGGATTTGAAGGATCAATCAAACACTAATTTGGAGTTGGCACAATAATATGCAAAACTGTATATGTGGCTAAATATATTGGTTACCATATTTAGAGACATCATTTTCCAGTTTTAACTTAAGATTTTTAACAAACAGTGCCCACTTGTGAATCTAAAATCATGGAACAGTTCAAACAAAAATATATATTGGTAAACAGTTCCTAATCATAAGATAAAGTGTTTCCATAATCGATTACCATATAAAATATTCAATCACTATTTGCAATTGAAATATTCAAATTACCTACAACCATTGGTGTTTATTGTAATACAAAAGAACAATCTAGTATTTATGTAAACAAACTTTCGCTACAAAAATCTAACCTTTTTATAGTAGTTTTGATGTTTAAAGTTATTTAAATTTTAGCTAACAATGTGTTTTATGCTGCGAGCGTTGCATAATATCTTACCTTTATTACATAAGGAACTATCACATCAACTGGAATTATAAAAGAATAAGTTGAAAAGTTGAACTATCATGATAATGTAAATATTGAAACATTAATAATGGTATTTAGAAATGCATTCATTAATAACCTTAAATTTATTTCAGTCCAATCTTTTTCTAAGTACTGCACGCTACTCCCATCCCGTGTTTAGTCATCAGTTCGAGTGAGTGTTTCCTTATCTCCACGCATAGTAACCTCTCTGGTTTGACTAACCAACTCTCTCCAAAAGATATTATCACGAATATCTTCACATAAACAAACAACAAAGGCTCATCTTCATGCAAGAATTGCAGGAAAGAGTACCGCTAATTTGGCTGGAGGCGCTTCCTTTTGAGGATAAGCACATGAGGGGAGGGGAATTTTCCTCATAATTATAGTCATTAAAGAACAGATGCTGCAGAAATAATGTTCCGTGGGGAGACAGAAAATTGATGAGTGATTGAAATTTGTGGAATGATTTAAATAACTTTAAATACAGTCAATCTTTTTGTATAACTTGCAATATCTTAAATAAACACTATAAACAAAAAAATATCTATGTATGTAGGATTGAGATCAATTGATTCTATTTCTAAGAGCAAATGATTCAAATTTCAACATGACCGTAATTTAATCCTAATACTAATACATCAGAATAAGAAAAAAACAAATACTTTACCTTCTTTTAGGCCTCTAAAAAATTATATATCCACATTTACGAATCATTATTATTCTTGAACAGTCTTTCTTCCTAAGTACTTCCGTTCATTGTTTTCTAGATCTCAGGGACTAATAAGAAAAGCTGCTAAGGTGGCAAAATTAACCTTATTTACTGTGCCCATTTCCCTCGTTTATGGTAGTTCTCTTCTCACAATTGTCCGCCATAGGCAGCACATTTTTTCTGTTTCCAATGTACTTAGCGTAAGAATTTATGGGAAGCTAAATAACAAACTCTTTCCCATTGTGTTGGCACTCACGGCAGTAGAGGGAAAAGAAAACACCATCTATGCATTTAGTTATAATTTCTATAATATTGACACATGTGGAAGGTCAAAATTGGAACAAAGCAAGATTATCAGTATTTTTGAAAGGGATATAAATCTAATATGTTCTCTAATCAAAAATAATGAGCAATTATAATGTTCAACCATCTCATTAGATTACCATTGTAATTTGTGCATCTCTCAGATTAATTTGATAATATCTACATAGGTTGTGAATTAAACAGTGCCCCGGGGATATCTTAACTCAGGTTCAGATTTCGATGGGATGGTGATCAGTTATAGATTGAATATGTAATATTAACTTTATCAATTGAAAATTAAATCTAAAACTATCTGTTGTAGAGTTGTTAACCAGTTACAAAATAGAGAGTTTGCAACCGATAATTATGCAGTAGAAGTGTGTTCCATGCCAGAGTACTGATAGTTAATATTTGTTAACAATATTTTTTACATAATTTCAGCATCGCATCTGTATTATTATACCACAATTAGTTTTAAAACTCCACTCAAATTAGCGATAAATATAATCAAAGAAATCAAAGTCCCATTTCACTCTGTTTTCCCTTTCCCACAGGACTGCTCTAATTGCCTCCAATTCAATTTATGACTTCCTCATGATAGAGAATATTACTAATTTGTCGCTGGTTGCATTAGAAGTACAAATTGCAGCTCGTGAATAATTAACGACTGAAAAGTACCCTAAAGTTTGATACAATGTCTCAGCTAAATTGTAAGTGAACATTTGCAATTATTTCATTAACAATAGATTGTGAATATATTAGATTAATTATTTCTAACAAATTAAATAGTATGAAAGGCTCCTCCTTATTATAAATATACAGAAATGGTATCGTTTTATATGATTAATATATAAATCCTTTTGAATGAGATTCAATTAAAGTGATTAAATTTTGTAGGTAACAAGATACTTCCAAAATTCCAAAACATTCGATATTACTGTTGATCCTTCATGAATTCCAATCAATGAAATATTATATAACATTTAAATCATCTCCCTATACATGATATAAAAAATGTGTTAAATTTAAATTCATCTATTGTTTCTCCCAATATTTTCTATAAAAAATTGTGAGCTGGAATTCGTTTCACCAAACCATAAGAATTTTAAGGCAAGTGAAAAGTTATTCGTATTCCACAGTGTTAGAGTAATTAATATTCAGTAAAAATGATATTTCTTTATTTCACTCAATGGAAAAGCGTCAGTTTCATTGAAACTTTATCTTTAATTTGAAACTTTTTATATCCCACATGTTCATAAAATAAAATATTCTCGAGAGGAACAGAGGGATTTATATTCAAATATTAAATAACTAAACCATTATAAACTATATAAAAATTTCGTGAACAGATAATTGTTTAAACTTATTTCACTTCCTTCGTATATTAATTATTTTTTAATTTCACAGAGTGGATTTAATCTATTATTTATATTTATCAATAGATTGGTTAATATACCTATATGATGTTGTACATATAACGATCAACAATTATTCATACAATATATTTTTTTGAAGAGGTTGGATAACCCTTTCAAATGTTCTTTTCTCAATGAAACTGATTCATTTCACTCCCACCAATAATTAGAAAACTTTTCCATTGTTGGTGTTCCTTCCGGTCTCATCGTAGTAACAATTACCAAATTTCATGCAATAATTGCAATCTAGGAATGTTATCTGAAGTCATTTTATCAACAAACTTTAAATGTTCTGTCTGCTCACTCCTCCAAAGATTTCACAAAAAATAATCCTCTTCAACAGACTACAAAAGATTTTGGAACAATAAATTGGATGTCGTAACGATTTACGTCTGCTATCTGTAACCATTTATCTATTTTTGAAATCATACACCAAAAAATTTATTGAATATTGTTATTCATGGTAATGTGAGTTTTGTTAATTTTTCTATGAATTGTAAACTCAAAGTTCTGATGCATTATTTTTATTATAATATATGAAATTGTGTAATTGGTAATTAATTAATAGATAAAGTTCCTGTTATGATATTCAAATTGAAATTAACATATAATTTCGTTGAAAAAAATTCAGGAAAATTGATTCAATTGAATCAGCGATAATAAATATTACATTCTTTGTACGGTCGGAGTTTCTGATGAGTTACCTACTGTCGTATTTTTACTTCTGTTTCATTTCGTATGTTAACTTCCCTACTTCAAATTATTGTTTATTGAAGAAAAAAGAAAGTATCAGCTCCCAAATAATAATTGGTATGTAGACTCGTAGAGTAAGAAGTTAAACTTACATGGGATTTACTCAATGGTACATTAGAGCGGCATCCGATACCAATATATGAGGCCAAATTTCTTCTTCGTTCTGCCTCTATATCCATTATAAAGATGGATTATATACAGTTTTTGTATTCAATGGTATTTCCTCAATATGCACAGCAGAGGTGAAAAATAATTCAAATACTGAAATTCCAATTGAAATCACATTTCCAGATAAAATACTCTTCAAATATAATTCTGCCATTAAATAATATATATTTTTTAATTCTCTGAAAAACTTAGATCAGAGATCGTTCTGTTATTTATAGCCATTACTAACATACAAATAATATATGATATATTACTGATTTCTAAAAGTTGGCAATAAGATATCATATATTATTAAAGTTTTTCTTTGTATTAATGCTATATTACATAGAAATTTTAATAAGGAATTTTCTCCCATGAAGAATATCAATATATTCAAATCATATTTCAGAAATAGCTAAAATTATTATTCCAATTGAATAAAAAAAATTTTTGCAAGAAAAACATCATAAATAAGAAAAAATGGATTTTCGACTTATCCTATTTGTCCTTTAATAAAAGTTTCACCAATAATAATAATAGTCTAAGTCTAAGTTAAACTAAGTTGAATAATGACTTGTACATTAAACCCATCCCATAGGACAATTTAGTTTTCAACATTCAATATTTGTACGTAACAAATTCTAAGCGATTTATTTAAAAGCTCATGAACTTTCTTATGAATTTAAAATTTACTCTTATTAAGTAAGCTATTATATTATCATATGATTCAACCATGATTATATGAATTATGATTGATAAATATTCCTTTTTTTAATACAGCTGTGAAATTCTTACAATATGTTATCACACTCATGCAAGTATTTATTTTCAACAAATTTTGCAACAACTATGCAATGGATAGTGAATAAAATAAAAGAATTGAATGCTGAAATGTAGCGTTTCATAAATTCCTACCAATCCTATACTCAATTCACATAGTTTTCAGATTCTTTCAGATCATTGAAATTCGGACCAGGATTGAATTCTTCCACTCTTTTCACCAAGAATGAGAAGAGTTCATTGCAGAAAGAATTGACTCGGCATTTCTTGGAAAGTTCATTGCTGAAAAAACAGAAATCAAACAGAGAAACGTGTGAAAAGTACGTATGAACTCATTTCTTGTAAATACAAATATTTTTCCTAAGTAATATACATGCTAAAAATTGCTTGCTATTATTATGCAATGTACAATTATACATGCTACCTATTTTGTATGTGCTTTTTAATAATGGGGGTTCTCACACATTTGCCCCATGAATTTATATCTTGATTATCTTCTACATGATGAAGTCATCTATGAGACTATAAATCACATGAAAAACTAATTTCGGTGCAACATGGAACGCTAAAGAGTTAAATCTAAGTTACGACTCATATCGACTTGTGTGAAATTAAACAATCATGTCATATTGAAATTAATGAGAAATTAGAATATTGCATTATCAATTGAAGGTGTTTTAGCTTTGATAACAAAATTAACTCACTGATAACAGCAAATTGATGTGTTATATTGATTAGTGTAGTTGTTATTTAACTTCTATTCTAATTCATATCATTGTTACCAATTTGAATAAAGAGAAGTAAAAATATGTTACTTTTCAGTTCTGTATTTTTAAAGCAAGACGATTTCATTCTTTGATTATCTAACTGAAGTTAAACATTAAGTAATACCTACCTTTTATAATAATATAGTTACAGGAATATTGTATTCGACTAGTTTGAATTTTGCGAACCTAATTTGATACTTTGTGTCATTATTTATAACTATTACTCACAAGGAAGAATATAATTCTTAGAGTTACAAAGTTAGACTCATTTTTTCACTCAGTCCAAATCATTACAATGTTAAACTACATTTTGGATTATATCATGAAGTAGTATTTTCTATATTCAGTGTTTGTTTGTAATAGGTCAACAATATTTCATACCCATTGAATTACATAAACTAACTGCAGAAGATTTTTCGTAGTATTACATGCACATGAATTCTATACCTCAAGGGAAGGTGTTAAGAAAATTGCTCAGAGACTATGTTGATGACATGCAAATTTAATTTTTGGTAAATTTTATGCGATAGGAAGTTTTATCCACACGGGTGTTTAAAGTGCTCAATCGAATCTGTTATCATATTGTATTTCAGAGTAACAACTATTATATGGATTCATCATGATATATTATCGTTGCGAAAATAAATTTTTATTAAAATTAATAATTCTGTATACAAAACAAAATGAATCAATAGGTTATATAATCTAGTAAGTCTTGCATAAATGTTCCACACAATTTCCCGATTTGCAGATTCTCGAGAGTTCGCAGTATGTTTTTAATCTCCTTCAATCCCCTATTCTCTATCGTTCGACAATACCTTCATTTTATTTATATTGAAATATAAAGTATCAAGATGGATGCCACCACACCAACCAACAAGCAAGGTCATTACACAATCATGGAGTGGTAATTACAACAAACTAGCGGATACAACCAACTATATATCGATCATTAAAGTTGATAGTTTCAAAGTAATCGTTGTTTTTTCCTTGCCCAATTAGTTGAGTTTTTAAAAGATCTGAAATAAATTGACAATGAATAAAATAAGAGACTAAAAAGAAGATTAATAGTTTCACAAAATACATTTGGAAACTTCTACTTCTGTAATTAGATTGAACAATAGGTCTCCATCATCTCATCATCATGAATTGGGAAGATAATGAACAGTCAAAAAAAACGGTGGTCTCAATTATATCCTCTATTTGCCGGTTCATTACCATAAAGAACGGGAATTTAAAATGAAATTCATGATTCCATACTAGATTTCGAAAAAAAGAATAATTGATAAATTTGGTTTTCCTTCTCAATCTTTCTCGTTAAATTTGTTCATGAGATTTTCGTTAATTTATATAATTTAGTTAGTGTTTCGCATGATTATGCACAAATAGAGGTGTTTAAATGGAATTATTTATTTATGTATATCTATGTTTGAATTGATAACATTTGATTGAATAATAATGTTAACCATGGTGTTTTTGTGCTTTTATTGAATATACATGCATGGATCAGTTCCTTCATTTTGGTGTTCATATCCTACATTATATTCATAATTGTGAAGGTAATGACTATACTGAAAAATTGAACATTCAATCATTAAAAATATAATTCGGTTCTTGGTTATTGGAATTTGGTCGTCAATTATACCACACAGTACGTAAAAAAAAGGATTATTTTTTGTGATATATGACTAATTTATAATGTTTATATTACATCATCAAAATCATAATTTACGAAAATATAATACTCACCTGTACGACTGGATGTCAATTATAGATCTTCACCATTCAGACCACTGTGTTGTATAGAGAAGATCCGTAAACTTTACTTTCAATATTGTAAAACTGGACATTTGGAAAGTTAAGATATGTATTCACCATCTAGTAGTGTCTACACGTAAAAAAAAAACTCTCAACAGTCTGATGAAGTATATATTTATTTAATTTAAAAATCATTTCTTCACTTCAATAAAGTTTTCAATATTTTGAAATGAAATTTTCACTCACTTTGAAATTCTCGGTAAATATTAGAATCTGTAGAAGAAGAAGTTCATAGTAATATTCTGTATAATTTAGTTATTGACAACTATTTAAAAAAATGATAAAAAATAAGGACAACACGTTGATTATTTAATTTCTGTTCATTAATTAAACCTAATTGACAATGAATAATTATTTCTCATCGATTTTGTTTTATTGAAATTTGTATTTTCAATTTTTCCATGTATCTTCGATCATACATCATCTGATATATTTTCATACCGTACAAAAAAAAATTTTCTTGTCAATTCGATCGAAATTTAGACTTTATCACATTTCAGTTAAATTTCGTATTCTTTGAATATTTTAGTATTGTTTGAGTTATTGTATCTAGCAACTATAACTCTTTTTGCTGTGTAGGTATTATTAATAAGCGAGGGATTTATTGAGGTCAATATTTTTGAATAATGTTGTGGAGGAGAATGGAAGATTATTAAAAAGAATTCAATGGAAAGAATTGTCTGATAAATAATCACAACTGAGATACACAGTTTTATCAGGACAATATATTGATTCAACACATATTTTCCTTTTCAAATAAATTTAAAAGACATTGCAGACAGTGAATATTTCATGCATTAGTATTTAGGACATTAAAATTTAGTTGTTAAATGAACTACAATGTAATGGTGCAGGCATTGAATAATTTTAAGTTTATTTCCACAATCAAATAAAAAAGTTTTAAGTGTACGTGATATTTTAAACTCTTGAATTATTTCGTAGCTCAAATTTCTTCATAAATGTAACTAACAAAATATAATTAATAGATTAACACTAATTACATCGAACTCATTGATTCTTACCTTCATTATATAGTTCAATTGATTTCTTCCCTATAGAAAATTGGGAAAAGTTAAAAGAAAAGTAGACGAAGGAATTCATTTTCAGTTCCAGTCATTGAATCTCATTAGTTTGTGCCACTTTGTTGGAATTCAAAAAGTAAAAGCGACTAGGAAGTTGGCAAAGAAAATTTTTTTTGATGTTATAAGAGAAACAAATAGCGTGTTCAGCGTTACCTGTTAAATTCTAAGGATCTTGGAAGAAACTGATCATAGAAATATGTCAGACATATTCAGGTCTGACATTTTCTTATATATCAATAAAAAAAAATCGGTTACTGATGATAATCAGTATACGGAGATGACCAATAATATTTTAGTTAATAATGACAATCAGTCAACAGAGATGACCAAGAACATTCCAGTTACTAATGAGAATAATTAAATTTGAGAACAACATAACACATTTGATTTTTTTTACAGATATATATAAAATATATAAATTCTAGAAAATGAATATCGTCGACAATAGCTACAGGTAGTAACCAATTTTCAACGTTTTTTTTCTCATACTTCAATAGTTAATAGAATAATAATAAACTATAAAATATATAGCTTAAATAGAAAGATGGTATCTAACATACAGCAATTTGTCAAAAAATTAATTGTCATGTCCATGTTTTCCATCCATCTCCTGATTTATTTTTGATTAAAATAATTTACCAGCTTGAACGAGAGGGCCAAGTTTATCCTGAAGATCTTACGTTTTATGGATCCAAATGGAAGTAATATCAAGTTATATATAAACAAGAGTGAGGAATATTTTTTTTTATATCGAATATGATGTTCTAATTCTGTATATCATGGAAGCACATCCATTCATGCTACGAAATTGCTACGTTCAATGTTGTTTTTATCCTCCACAGAGTATCTATAAATCTGTGAATAGCGTCACATAAATAGAGTACCAGAGCACTCTGCTGTCTTGAAGAGCTTAGGGGAAATATTAGCTACATTTGATAGAGACTATATAAGAAAATCGTCCATTTATTGCTGAGGCTTAATGGATTCATTAAGAGGATTGATATCTTTCAGATTTTATATTTTACTTACAATTTGAGAGTTCTATGTTTCGTAAACATTCAAAGCAGGATAAAAGAAAATGATATATTCTCATCCTATTTGTGGCTACAGCCAATTTAAACGAGATTACTAGAAGAAAACTAATTATTTTGAGAGTAACTTTCAGAAGTTATATTTCAATAAAATACCATTTATGGGGAACACAATATTTATCATATTTTCAAATTCTTTAAATTAATAAATTTGTTCCTAATCCACATATAATGTTGTATTATAAAACACCTCTTTCTCCTTCAAGATATCCCTTTTTTAGTCTCTTTACAACAAAAATGACTGAGATAGAACATTAGTCAAACCAATACTAAGTTTTTCAGGAGAGACTGATATATCTCTACCATCATGTTATATCGCTTTACAGTCTAGACGGACGTGTCACGTAGATGAGAGACATATCCTCCTCATTCATGAGTCAGTGATTTTATATTAGAGCCTTGAGTGCAGGGGTGGTTTACTGTCCCCCAAATAACAACCAATTCAACTCCTACACCCGTTATTGCAGGTTGAAGGGTGGATCCTTTCGTAGCCACTCTTTAAGCTGTCACCACACTCTATGCAAAACATACAAGCTATAGTACTGTGATCCTTGCACAGTGTTTTCTACACTCTTTTAAGTGTGTTACAGGAGATTAAAACATATATGACTTTTCTACATTTTTAGCTTTTCTGAAGGGTATCGATTCGGATAAATACTTTTCTCTTCCTACATTTTCATTATTTTATTTAAACTAACTCGGGAATTATCTTATCCCCTAAGGTTTCCGAATATCATTTATGAGAAAGATATTGGCAAAAGAATCATTACCGAGAAGTTAATTGTGACGAATATATGACTAAATATTAATATCTACAATCTGTTGCTACTTCTTTTCACACAGTAGTAGTGCATTTTTAAATTACAAAGCTGGGAAAATTAAATATAAAACATTAGAATTGATGTCCATACACCGTTCTCAAAATAATTTGCTTAAAATTGGGTCAAAATATTTGGGGCTGGAAATTTGGTTCTCGGAAATTTCGGTTCCACAATATTCGGTTTGAAATTTTGGTCTCGGAAATTTCAGTATCAGAATCATGAATGTCCTATTAACATAAATGACTGTTATGTAGTTTGCTGTATCCATTAGTTTGTTGTACTGCACAATTCATGACTGTCTATTGACTTGACAGGGTATTTAGAGGGCACCATGTTCCTCGTTACATCTAACTCACAAGTTTTATTTATATCTGAGACTGAAAATTCCGAGACCGAAATTTCCGACACCGAATTATCCGCTCAAATCTCAAGATCAAGAAATGTCGAAATATGTCAAAATTACTATGTTACGTATTATTTTACACCTGTTAATGATGATGTTACTCATATTTTTTTAAAACTCATATTTTTAACTTTCTTCTATTATCTTGTTTTAGTAGCCCCAATAAAATATGAGACCGAGTTTTCCAAGACTGAAATTTCCTAGAATCCATTATATTGTAACAAAGGTCAATTCTTAGGTGATAATATTTCCGAGATCAATAAAACCAGAATTCATCTTGGAAATGCTGTAAATTTAATAGGTGAGTTACATTTTCGATCTTTTCCGCCGCAATTAACCATTTATAACTTGTGTAGATCTCTTTCCTGTAATTTTCTACTCGATTGACTTTATTTCTGTTCTGTTTATCGTCCGTTGCTGTTGGATGTTCTTAAATAATGAAACATTTCAACTTTGCAAAGAAATTATTCGGATATAACTTATGTGAAATCATTCAATTAAATTTAAGAAACTTCGTAAAACTTATATGAATTGTTTAAATTACTTTGAAATGTATCGCAATTTGGGCCTATTGGCCAAAAGTTTCATACTTTATTTGATCTAAAAGTATTATATAAAAAATACTTTCCATCAATGTACTGTAGATCTAATGCTTATTAAAAACGTATTTCCTTAAATTATTTCAGGAAAAATGAAACACTGAAATCACTTGAGATGTTGAGAAAGTATCAATGTGAAAACTTTTCTCATTTAGAGAGTTTTGCTTGTTTGTGGCTAAACTTTTGATTTCTATTGGTGGACAGAGCTTAAGATAAATTGGATTGATAAAATAAACAAAATAAAAGAATTTTAGTATATATGATTGTGATCCATCCCTCACTATATGAAAGGCAGTGTAGCAATATGATATTTTGTCAGTGCCTTGTCTCGGGAGTAACACCAAAGTTATATATCTCTATAGTTTAGAGAATCGACTGTTCACTTTTATCTTATATTTTTTAGAAAATAAATCTCCAAAACAAAATCTGGAAAGTTTAGAAAATCTGACAATTCTGGTGACATACTAAAATGATGATTATAATAGTTAGAGATTCCTTTCACGTAAATTCATCCGAGATTCTTTCACATTCAATACTTTTAATCATTCAATTTGCCTAAATTGTCCTTCCCAAGATACACAATATTTCATTTTGTACTTCTTTTATAGGTATAAAAATTTTCACAATATAATTTACCTTATATAATAGTTTTTGTTAAATCTAGTGATTTTATGAGGAACCGCTGACGGTGGACTGACTTCTGATTCCCTATTTCTTGAGTGCAGCTATTGTCTGGTTAAATGGACCTGAACTCCATCGGAATCTAATAACTTCGGACAAGTACTGTCAATGCATTCACCTACAAAAAATATGAAGAAGTGATCCTATCTTTAATTTTTAAATGGACAGTGCATCAACACTTGTCACAAGGAGTTGGCAGCTTGGTATAGAATCTGAAGGACTATTACCTATCATTTTAGGAAGATTTTGACAAATGCATTAATAGACAAAGTTTTTTGGTTTGAATGTTGAAAAATCAATGTAAAAGGGCAGTATTAAAAAAATGAGTGGGTGCTAGCTTTTTTTTACACAGAATGTAAAATCGTGATTGCCAGTTGGAATGGAGAGATCTCTTTGAACCTGAAAAGAATAGAAAAAACTATATTTAGGAATAATTTATTAAACAATTACGAGACATAATTTCTCGTTTGACATTTTAGGTCATATTATTTGAGAGTTACTGTGATGGTTTCTACAATTTTACGATTATTTATTATTGAACTGCATTTCCTTAAATCATTTTCAAGTTAATGAAAGTTAATTACGAACCTGACAGCAAAGAAAAAAGTAATTGAAATAACTGATAATAGTGAAACAATCAATGACAACAAAGCTAATATTAAAATACTAATCTGAAATTTACAGGGTTTTTAAGAAAATTTGACATAATTGTAATAGGAAATGATTGATCCATAGCTATGAATATCACACTATTTTTAATAGTAAAGAATTTATCAACTTATATCTGTACCCAAGCAACCATGACACGTTGTGCCAACATAGGCAATAGATGGTGTTCAGTGGGCAAGAGATGGCAGACTAAATAGTATCCTATAAATTACATAAGAAAAATGTGGTGTTCCATCGTCATAGAATATTGTTACCTTGGGAGAAGATTGGTTCAATATGGTGAATCCGTTCCATTGAAATGTCATATTGACCTAACCTGTTTATTATATATAGCATATCAGCATTATATGGCTGAAACTTGATTAACACATTAGCAACATCTTGGGCCAAGATGGTTTCAACATAACAGTCAATGTTGTCATCATGTTGGCCCATTTTTCAAAAAACTACACAGTACCAATAAGATTTGCCAACCTTGTGCCTACATGGGCCACATTGACTTGTGTTGCTTGGGTAGGAGCTAAATCTTACCTTTAGTTTGTTAATTAAATTTAGAGCAGCACTGAGGTTGAAATTATCTCTGGAGTTTGGGACCTCATGAAAAGTTAATAATGTCTACGCGGGACGAGCTCATGTGACAATGTCGTGATATTTTTATAGTGTTATTTTATAACTGCAGGCCAACCAACACAAATAATACTCCTGTTTGTATGAACGAGGTAACTAAAACCTACTCGACTGAAGTAAAGATAACTCAACTCACTAATGATTACAGTATTTGGAGGTCATTGTCAAGAAAATGTTTATGATATCATGAAAAAATATACATATTGATTGGAAAATTATAATTTTGCCAAATGTAATTCTTCACCTTCAATATATAAAATACCCTATCAATTAGTACTGACATTTTTCTCTTCATTTTTTGATATAGCTCACTATTGTTTTTTACATCGTATTAGAAAAAATTTAAATAATAAAATCCTCTTGAATGTTTCAGACTGAATCAATTCTCAAAACTCTTCAATATTCACCGATTAAATATAGATAATCGCCGTCCAACTCATTGAAAACTAGTTTGCAAACACAACATATGAAGAAAAAGTGTCTTCTGTTATGGTACACTGAAAAACTAAATGAAATGTGGTATGTTGCCGACTTTTAAAGGGAATTAGTGAAAATATTTGGAATTCTAGAATATTGTATGATATACATCGCTGGTTCGATGATTCACGGGCCATTGTTCTCTCAATATTGTCCCAATGTTGCTAATGTTTTCCCAATATTGCCAACGTTATCCCAATATTATAATTTTTTTCCAAATATTGCAAATATTGTCCCATTATTGCCAATGTTTTGTCAATGCTGGCCAAAGAAACATTACTACCTTGAATACAGTTTTAAATGTTTAGATGTATTTAAATCAACTTTTTTAAATTTAAATCATGTAATTTCATTATATTAGGATCACGAAACTTATGTTACAGATAAGATTATACATGCATCATAAATGAGAAAAAATTGAATTTTTAGTATTAAAATACAGTGCGATTCGAAAGAAACTATGATAAAAAATTCCGATCGAAAACATTTCTAATACCTAAAATATATGAAATATATCGTGTATCTTATATATTTCTTTATATTTTCATAAAATAAATAGAAAGAGGATCTATTTTCCTGTTATACGCGTCATTTTTCACAAAGCTTCTTTATATATGATTTCTGTACATCTTTTATGTTCGGAGGAAGATTCACATATCGCGTCCACTCTAAATATTCAAATGATGATTTATAATTTTCCATATATCTACTATAACTAACTGACGATGCCAAAGAAGTCTAAAGATGATATTAAAAAGATTACAAGTTCGGTCATTTAAAAAATATATAGGTTTATATACATTTTCAAAATTTGAAATTATTCATAAATAATTGATAATTAATACCCTCAAGCTCAATACATTAATATTCCTATTTGAAATATATTATCACATTGAAATTCATAGGCCAATTATTCATGCTCGATGCTAGAAGAATAACTACTGACAAGATATAGGAAATAATAAGATGACTGATCATAATTATTGCAGTTTAATATTTGATATTATCCAAATATGAACTTGCTTCAATTGGTTTCTGCCAATTTTTGTAATGACGTCATTTCAGGCGCCATTTGTTGTTGGAATGCAAATAAAGAAGTCATACCCAAAGATGGTAAAATTTGTTCACTAAGTTGGTGGTGAGATATGCCATTTGGTAAATTGAACATTCGATCAATTGGTAAATTGTGTATTTGCTAAGCTTCATTTTTCAGCTCATGTGCAATAGGTTGGAAAAATGATTTGTATTAGCTAGAGATATTTCGAACTGTAACAAACAAATTATAAGGAATTATATAATTTAGATGAATGGAATGAAGGGGATATATCTACAGTTTTTGTTTTTAACATATGATAAAAATAAATTAACCAAATCTAAATCATAGGTTCATGGGAAAGCAGGTAAAACCTAATTTGATAAGAAATCAGTACACCATGATTAGGATATTTTCTACTCGTAAAAACTTTATAAAATAACCAATGTACAGGTTATCTATCAACATACTATTATTATGTGACATAACAAGAAGAGCATATTATTTCAAGTATAGTATTTCTATTCTAAAGATGAATTATAAAAACTACAAATAATTATACTACATAAACTATAACAAGACTAATTTCCAGTACAAAAATCACTGTCTTATCTCTATATTTGACATTTTGAATCCAATCTTTATCGAAAATGTCATTCAGGAAAATATTTTAATTTCTTCCTTACAAACAAGCAGCAGAGAAGAATATTGAACGTGAAACTGTTTTCGATCACAGGAGCTCGATTCATGTTCTTGGAGGAATATTCATTCCTGATTATAAGCTCAAGCTACTTTGGAAAACCACGTTTGAAACAGTATAGAATGCTTGTAAGTAATTCCAATTGATTGAAAAATATTTTTTTTATATATATTTTCAGTTTTTCAGTCAATTTCTTTGCTAATTGAACAGTGAGAATTAAGCAAGCGTTACAGAATTAAGTTTTATCTCCAATGTTTCTCGTAACTGGCAACAGTTAAACGCTATCCAGTACAGCAATGGTCAATGGAGTATTATTATATTTAATTTGTTTACTCTCTTGAATTTGCATAAAACAAAAGTGCGATATCTGTATTTTTTTATTTGATCAAATTGCTCCGGGAGATACTCGAATCTATTTTGAAAAAAAAATGTAGACGAATAGTAACTTCGCACATCATAGGGTTACCTGTTTGTTGAATATCCAGATAAAATGTCATCTTTTACATTTCAAATATTATTTAACAATGGTTGGAATGTGGTAAATATGCACCAACCTCAACTTCTTCAGCTCTGATCATTTATTCATGTGTTGAGTTTTGTTTGTTCTCCTGACAATATTTGACATTTAGAATAAATTGTATTTGAATTCCCTAGAGTAATAAATGTAGACGGGTCCTCAATAATATATAGGAGTAAAATAAGACAATTATTCACAATATATTCCGTTGTTTGAAATTAACAGTTTAGACAACCTTTGCAGCTACACACTAATCTGTTTAATAAGGATCGGCCTATTTGTATATATAACTTGACTATCTAGCTAATTCTTTCCTAACTTTCAGTTTGTTTAATAATGTTCGAAGTTTATAAAGAAACATTCAAATGTATGTTGTTATTTTTGTTATTAGTAAAGGTGAATATTTATTAACTATCTTCTATTTCTTGAATTTGAACGTATTTTAAACCCATCAATATCAATAACATTTTACATTCTTTTTTTCAGTAATCTCAAGTCAGAACATAGAATTCAACTCATCAAGGCAATTGATAGATTCTAGTCGAAATTTGTCTTTTAAATCTTTGGAGCAAACAACTCGTAGATCGTGCGTCTTATTGGTTTGTGAAGGTAATTTGTCAGAGTACCTAACGATCTCAGTTATAACAGAATAAAAATTTATAATGAGACACTCACGTCTAAAGTTTCGATGAGAGAAAATTACAAAAGCAATCAGAAGTTAGTTGAAGAATTTGATTATGAGTCGATGAATTCCTTCCCTTAAATTAAGTTACTTCGATTAAAGTATCATCAAAATAATTTGTAAACATTGAGAATCTTTAACATTGAGAACACATAATGACATCATTAATTAATTAACACAATATATTTTTTAATCATTCAATGAATGCAGTTTGGTAAAAATTTATAATTTATATTTATTATTCAATAAGACACAATTAAAAGTTAATAGTGCTATCAAAATACACATGCGTATAAATGCATGAACTCCAAACGATGGCATTTTTTTTTCTCTGATTTCATTTAATAACAAACACATCTTCACTCCATTTCATCACAATCCTATTCTTGATTTATAATAAATATCAAATGTCACTCAATAATTCAGTAAGTTATTCAATCTTGATGTTGACTCGAAAATTGGAAGAAAAGTTTTTTATTCAGTATTTAGAGATTCATGGAATATGTGACGAAGAGTCATGCATGGAAAATTTCGATGTATCTTTCAAGGTACGTATATATTTTATATTTTTCTGCGTGGTGTATGACGTTTCATCAGAACGGCTAATAATCATCATAACACATTAAATTGATATGTAAATACAATTAAGTGCTTCTTCCATGGGAACGAAGAATGCTAAAGCCTTTTAATATTTATTTGTATCATTCTATTGTGTTCATTTACAACTCTCATATGATCTAAGTTGAACATTATAAAGTAAACCAGGATAAAATATCAACTACTTCATCATCACACACTACACAAAATATGTATTTTTTTCTAAAAATTGAATTTATAGTATAAAGATCATCATTTTTCGGGACACTTCTGATTATGATGATTAAACTATACAAGATTTAATTATAGAATTGTAAGGTTTAATTCATCTTTAATGAATTACAACTAGTTGTCTATACATGGTGACCCCAAAAAAAGTGTACCCAACATTGAATTGACATAAATTTTGCCGTTATGAGCAGATACAAATTGAAGTTTAAAAAAATTACGAAAGAAATTTTAACATTTATCAATTCAACCTGTACCGTTAGAGGGAATTAAAAATGACTTAAACGCAGATAGAGTAAAACTCGGATTTTAATAGAATAGCAGCGTTTACAGAAACAAATTAACTCCTCTGTAAATTTCAAGTTATACTAATTCAAAGTTGTGTACAATTTTTTGTGGTTCACCCTGTATAGAGCATGCTTCTTTATATGGAAAACGATAAATGCACATAAAATAGATAACCGCTCTAGGCTGACTCAGGAGCGTCTCAGGATTCTACTATTCGGGATGGTTCACATTATATTTAGGACTTCTTTAGAGAAGAAGTGCACTGTATCATAGGTATAGAGTATAATTGTGTGTTATAATATATTTCATTCCTACTGCAACTTAAGATCAGTAGACAATGATGTAATAATCAGATATATGTGTACAGTGAATTTATTTCTAAAAATTAAATAACCTAAATCTACTAAAAAAATATTCACCATGGAATATGAAATTGGTCCACATCTTAATAAGGAGCTCTATAAGATCAATTTGATTACAGAAACAACACATGAAAACGTAAAGATATCATTAATTCATCACAGACAAATTAGATGAATTTAGAAGAACATGCGACTGTGTAACCTAATAATAGGACTGTCATCTTAAAATACCACAAACAATAAAATGATGACAGCAGTATATAAACTAATTTGAATGATACAAGTTTGCAACTAGAAAAATACTATTAAAATAATAGATATTCACTTTTAATAATACGAATGCAATTTTATTAATGAGGAGATGATTAATTAATATGAATGTGGTTTTTGATAAGATATGTGAATACTGATCCCTAATTAAAAAAATATATATTTCGGTTGACACATTTTCTTATGCATCTCTCGTTTTATAACTATTTCATTAAATAATCAAAGGTAACAGCCATGAACACAATTTTTTTAATAATTATTATTCTTTTTATTTTCACAGGTATGAAAAACTCTTAACAGGAACCCATTGAATGAACATCCAAACTCCAACTCCTCGCATCGCTACTCATCTCACTAGCTTCAGAGGTAATGCACACACAGCATAACTCTACGGGGTCTAGTCGCCGACTGAGAGCGAATCCTTTGATACCGTTTAGATATTTGACGTAGGAGATATTTTTTATTTATTCGACTTATAACCTGAAAGTTTCTTTTCTCTAATGGATATAATGTAATTTCTCTGTGAAATTCCAATCGTGATTAATAACACAAAATATAAAATGCATTTCCAAATTCACACCGTTTTTCTGGCTTGGCGAAGTCAGGCAATCAGCCAACCGTGTGGGTTACAGCGTTTTTGATCTATGCACTGTGCACAGGCACTGCAGTTGCTATTTATTCTTTGCACCGTGTGTTCGTGTGCAACATTTCCCGGCCATGCGAATTGGTTGAGTCTCAGAATGATCGGTTACCATTTGCCCGAAGATTACCGTAATACGAGTTTGACCAAAACAATATAATATCAAATGAGGATTTTTCCCATTCAATTGTCAATAATTATTTTATGTAGATCACTGTTAGGTAAATAATCCAATTCAACTTATGCATCAATAAATTGCCGATAATATGTGCCAGTGAAAAATTACTATTTCATCACGATACAACATCTTATCGTTTTCAAACTCTGTATCAGCACAATATACTACACAATACACATGCATGCCTTGAACACAGTAGTTATACGTTCACATTAGTACATATCTATGCAGAATACGTGTGTGTGTAGCTTAAGCTACTTTTTTTTCATCTGTAGAATATAATAAGGATTGACTCGCGACCTAATTGACATCAAAGCAGTAATCATTATGTTAACATAAAAATGGAACTATTTATCTAAATCTTACTATTATTCATTAATAATTAGGATATTGAAATGAAGATATGATAAAACGTTGAAGAGTTTGATACTGCTTCCTGTCACATTTTCCCAAGTTTTTGACACTACAATAATATAAACAAAATAAGAAATGAGTTTCACGATCCTTCAATCAACATTAATGTTCTTAAAAATTATTTCATGTATCAACTGTTATTTGACTTACATCTACTTCCATTGAATAATATACTATGGATTTATATGAACAATTTATATTATATCATTCATGAACGATTTAAAATAAATTGATTATCATTACATTGCCTTTTATATCTTACATTGCAATTTGCAACGTTATATCATGTACCTAACATACGAAAATCCTAACTAATTACTGAATGTAATTTGAAGTTAAATTGGCAATTTGAAACTAATTCAATCCGGCAGATGTTGATGATGTGCAGTTTGTTTGATGTTTCTTTTTTTCCAAATCTATTCAGAGTTAATAATTAATATTAATAGTCTCAACTGTAATTAAATGAAATGAAGGCCATAATTTGGGATTTAACATCCTTTTGAATCCAATGACAAAATTAATTTATTCATTTGAATACAATTAAAAATAAAGATCAATATTTTTTAAGACTGTATTTTCCCATTAAAAATAAGAATAAATAACTATTTACAAAACAAAAATTTAAGAGTGTGGGGTTGGTTAAGTAAGAGTGTAGTGTTGAGTTCACAGAAGGGATGGAAAGAATGCCAGGCTCTCAATAACATCAAAGAGGATTTTGATGACATTCCATCTATTAATCGCAAGATCTATTGTCCGCGGCGAATTATCTTGTGACGAGTAGCCTGGTCACTTCTTAATATACATCTACGAAAGATGTGATCACTTTAGTTCCCTTTAACACATGAGAAGATCGAACTTCAGGAACTTCTGAGGAAAGAGCAGAAAGACAATTAAAAGTTAGTATATTTTCATATGGGATGCCTTGAAGCGATACTTCTAAAATCGTTTTTAAATCATTTAAAGTTAAAATCTTCATGAATTATATTATCTAAATATGGTACACAGTTGATAATATATCCTCTAGAACAATCAAACCACAGCCTCTAAATACTGTGAATTTGACCACTGTTTCTTCATTGAGAGAAATTGTGACAGGTTGGAATAACTTCATAGCTCCAATATCAGTTACTCATTGAGAAACTGAGGTAGGAGTTCCATTGTTTTGATTTGAAATGTGAATTTTATCTTAAAATATTAAATGAATTTAGTTACTATTTTCCATTTTTTTAAAGAAATCAGAGCAAACTTCGTTTACTTATTTGAAAATATTGGCACTGAGATCCATTCTATTTCATGGATAAAAATTATTTTTATGGGTAATACGTGCATTGCAATAAATACATGCACGAGAACAATTTTCTTTGCAGCTGCATAGTCTATTTAAAAACAAAAGATTCAAATTAAATAAATATGAATACATCAAAGTATACGAAAAATTGATTTGAAATTGATTTATAATTATGATTTGCATCAATGCATACATTTTATACTCTATATAGATCACGAAAAGTGGCACCGTATATATATAGTTTATATACATATTACCTCTTATATTTCACATGAATTAATCTCAAGAGAGATGAGCAATGAGCTTAACATTTGAATCCATCGCAGTAAAATATTGCTTATTCTATCTTGTAATATGTCAACATACACAGCCGAGCGCATTAATTCATTGGGAGTAGATCATACCATAAAATGAGACTTTATGTTTTAACTTCATTGAATTTTCCACTCTCTAAATTGCTTATAACTTAAGGAGCTCTTCTAATCAAGAGGTGGTAATTGCTTATTTTTTCTGCCGAAAATGAGTCTTTCGGAGGTGGGGGTCATAGCACTTCAGGTTTCCCACCCAGAAAAGGTCCAAAGGTATGCGGTTGTTTTGTTTTTTAAATTTGTTGTTCTATTTTTTTTATTTAAGAATTATTGTCCTTGTATGTCCCACTTTTCTCAGGGGCTAGAGACACTGCAACCCACCCACATTGGCCAGAAGATATATACGAACTAGTGTTTTTGACAAATATTATGATTTAGGCTCTCATGTATAATGTGAATTTTTCACCTATAAATAAATAGAAAATAAGAGTTTTCATACTGTTCAAGAAAACCAAAGTCAGCCTTGGAATCCTCGTCAGATTTCGACAAATGATAACATATTTTTCCTTTTATAGCTCAAAACAGAAAATCTAGTTATATTTTGAATTTTAAATAGTCAACATAGAAACACAGGAAATAGAAAATCTTCGGCTATGGTCATTATCTTCAAAAGAAATAATATTTTCATATCACCTTCATAGCCTGAAACAGTTTTTTTTTTTGTTATGTGATATTTTAGATATAGTAGTTTTTATGAACTTTTAAATTGAAAATTGGAACATGATATCGTTATAACAAAATTCAAATTACTGCTCAATTTTTTGAATGTGTCTATTTTATTAACTATTATCATCGCTTGAAATAAACAAAATATGTATTTGACGCATTGTTTTTTTAATTTTAATCATAAACTCACTGTTATTAAGAGACAAATTGAATAATGATTCTAAAAAATTATTGCATAAATTTAAAACAAACATATATCAATTATCAGCCATATCTATACTCAGTAGAAAGGAAAAAATAATTTGTCACTAGTAGTATTTTAAATATAATGCATTCTATTTTATTTTTCTAAATATTGAACCTATACCAAGAAATATATTTTTGATTAATCTAAATATTGAAATAATTGACAATATTTTTTTCTATCATAAACCAAACAAAATAGTTTAAAAAAGTAATACAATATTTCTATATATGGTTGCATCTCTTCCACGAATGATTTAATCTATAAATGTACACGATAGTAATATAATTATATCTAAAGAATGGTAGCTCGGAGTACTGTGACACTGATGCAATTATATAGGGGGAAATTGTGCATATATACTTACACGGTAAACCACAGTGATATATTAGATGAAGGTGATGGATTTGTGTGTTTAGCTTAGAATACTATTGTTTAAGTCTATTATCAGTATGCAAAACAATGAATATTGTCTTAAATGGGAGGAAACATATCTAGATGTTTTTTCAGTATATTTGTTGCTGCTGCTAGATTACTAGGTAAAAGGTTTTATTTGACTTTTTATCTATGTGTAAATGCTGTGAATAATTTCAAAATTGTATCATAATTTTGTTAGTTTATTGTGAATATCACATTATTTTAAGATTTCAAAGATTCATTCAAACTGTACCCATACATTATATACGAGAATCTGGGAAATAAATATATCTTTTTTTCAAGAGTTCGCGTTATCAAATTTTAATGCTTGGGTAATGATTTCATTGAATATTCAATGGTTTCTCAAATGTATTAATACGATTATTCCTGTTGTTATATACTAATTAAAAGATTATTAATTAAATAAAATAAAATGAGGAGCGCAGATGTGAGAATTATCTGAAAGAAATAAGTATCAGGAGAAAAGAGGTTAAAGATAATCCTAATTAGCATTACGAAAAACAAGTGAAAAATCTGTTGGATCTTATAAAGAGTGATTGTGAAAATATTTCTAATCAATCTATCCAGCAACGTAGAAAGCCTTTATTATTAAAAAAGGCATTTTTATTAAGGGGAGCTTTTCGAAAATGAGGTTTTTTCTTTGTTTACCGTTTGATGCTTCTGAAACTTGGAAGGTATATGTAAAAAAAAATTCTAAGACATTTTTGCTCATTTGATTTTTCCACAAAATTTTATATTTTGAGATTTTTGAGTTTTTTTGTATCATTTTCAAAATCTATCTTCTCTCACAATTTTTGACCAATATTTCTGCTTTATGCTTCATAACATAGCTAAAAGGTATGAAAACATTTCTTCGCTCATAGTTATTTGAAAATCATAACCAGTTTTTAGAAAAAAACGAAAAAGTGAAAATTGAATTATTTTTTTGATTTTTTTTTATTTTTTTTTATTTTTTTTTATTTTTTTGAACAAATTTTGAAATTCCTAAAACGAATAATTGTAGCCTAGGAATTTACCTTCATTTTGCACGTTGAATAACAAAAATCGGTTGAAAACTCTAGAAGAAGTAGGGATTTCAATTTGCAAAATTTGCAAAATATGAAGTAGGAGAAATATGGCTTTAAAGTTTTATGGTTCTGAAGTTTGAAAAAAGGGTTTTGCCTGCTGATAACAGCATACCCACTGTGACATTATCGGTTACACACAACTCAATTTTGAGTGGGGACTTTTGAACAGTGTAGATCCCACTTCCCTCCGCTCCATTGCATAACCATTAGTCATTAGGTTGGAAATTATTAGGCTGGAAACGCTCTGAACGCATCAGTGTAGTACGTTTGTATGTACGTCTGTGCAACTTATAGTGGGAATTTTGTAATTCTGTTTTCACAGTTTTGTAGAGATATGTCTATAGATTAATATCAGACAAAAAAATGAAAAATGATATTTAACCGTTTTTTTCGAAAAGCTCCCCTTAAGCTGCAAAATATGAATAATTGCTTGTAGCTAGCTGTCAACATGAATGCTCTGCAGATTATATATCACTCATTCTAGTCTTGATATCTCCACTAATGGATTCTGCTGCTCCAGCATTCATTTATAGAATTAAATTATCTAATGCATCATCCGAAATGAATATTTCAGCTACTCTATCTTGGTATACTGGAGTATTCCACTCACTGTTCTCATGTCTATGTCCCATTTATTTAGATTGAGAGTTGTAACTATAAAAAAACAAATTTCAATCTTTTGCTCTTCTTATTTTCAAATTTGTTTGTAAATTCCAATAAATGTAGCGCAGAACAGAACATCGATAAGCGACTGACTTTTGATTTCCCGTCCGTGGAGTGTCGCTATTGTCAGGTTTATAGGACCTGAACTCTATCAGAAACTAATAACTTCAGATAGGGACTAACCTGGTTTTGCAATTGAAGTAATCAAAATGTTTGTTACAGAGTAAAGAGGGTACATTTTAATGTTCTCAACCTAATGTTAAGTATATCAATCTATTGAATTAGGTGAAAATAACCATACTTTTCGCTGCTTTCTGCTTTTACTTTCACTTTAATTATTCGGAGATACAAGCACTAGAACATCCCATATGGGTTCCGAAGAAAAGGGGCAGGATCAAATTCATGATTTCTTTGTTTAGTGTTACAGTGTACTATTATGTCCAATTTTTTCGAGGGGTTAGTGGCATTGCAACTCATTTAATGCAGGACCCAAAGCGGTCAAGGGGCAATTCACATTTTTAGTTATTATTTAAGTATTTACGTTTTTGGCCGAATTAAGGCTTGGGCAAATTCTATAATAAAATATTTTACACAATATGTATTTGAATATTATTGAGTCGAATGTGAGTGGTATTAATAATTATGCAATAACCAAATGGGAAGATTAAAACCACTTATTCATATATTTTATTTTAGATAAACCAAATTTTTTTTTAATTGATTAAGGAATGGTTACTACAATGAAAATGCTATTGTTAATAATAAAATTTGTTTTGTGGTTATTAATATTCTATTACCGATTGATAATAGTTATTTAATTTATCACTATATATCATAATTTACAATTACTGATACTAATATTATAGATGAAAATCACTATGGTCATGATCTATAAAATAAAATTATCAAATTTTATCAGAAAATAATATTCTATAACAATTTACTTCATGAGAAAAGAGCCACTGAATTATCTACTATCAAATGAAAAAGTTGTTGTGTTTTATTATCAGAGATAAGAGTCACTCCATGTTGTATTATTAGATAAAAAAAGTCATTGTAAGGATGTTCTATCAGTAAGTAGAGACACTTCATTTTTTACTATCAGAGAAAGGAGTAACTTAATGGTTTACTATCAAGGAGTCACTACACAATACTAATTTCAGAAATTATTGTGGTATAATTTCATATCATAGTTAACCTCAAAAATTGTCGTCTCCTATCAGAACAAATTTTATAATATCAACAATGAAAAAAACCTAATTCATTAGGCAGATAAAAGACTTATCCACTCTGAACTGCGCTGTTGCGAAACTAAGATAATTATGGTGAACATGCAATTGGAAAATGTCACATATACCACAGAAATGAATGCTTATATTTTCTAAATTATATTTAATTACAGATCGATAATTTGTGATTCATATTAAAAACATGTAAAAATAACAATCAGTAAAATCTCTAAAGACAAATAAGTGCTAAAAAGATTAACTTCAAGCACTTCAGTAACCTAATCATTATTTGCCTAACTTTTGGTCGTTTTTGTAAATTTATCGCATCCATATTTTAGGCGTTAGTGCCATATTAGAAGTGTATGTTCTGTTATAACTGAGATCGTTAGGTGCTCTTGAAAAATCTTCCTTAGAAATCAACTGGACGCACAACCTACGAGTCGTTGTACATAGATTCAAAAGAAAAATTATTTTGGTGAGAGTTTGATGAGTTCATTGATTGAAATCATTAAATTGTTTTGATGCGTTACATTTTTTGAAATGGTGGGAAAATTATGGAAACTAGCAAAAGAATTTTTGGAAGATATTATTGATATTTGTAAGTTTTTAATGCGTTTAATTTCAAATTGGAAGAGACATTTCAATATAGTTATGTAGTTATTGAATATTAATTATGTCTTATATATTGTAATATTTTTGTTATTCTATTTTGAATTATTTAACATAATATTAATTTGAATATTATTTAAATACAGATGATGATAATGGTATTTTTCAAATTTGAAAAAAACGCAAATTAATATTTCAGACAATATAGCTTGATTGGGGAATGGATAATACTACAAAGAGTGTACCTCATACCGTTCATAGTTTTCTAATCTTTTTTCCCGCATTTATCTTTATCGACAAACAAGCTGGTTTCTTTTGACGATGCAATCAAGTAAATTATAATCTGAGATTTCGAAAAGACGTCTTGTCATTTTCAGTCCCTTTGATTGTCTGCAAGGGAAGAAATAAAAAGATTTTCTTGATTGGCATTTTCATTCAAGTTTTCTTTCAAAATTTAAGGAATTAAATAAATAATATCTACTTATAAAAACGATGGGAACACAAAATGTTCTATAATATGATGAGAAAACCAGTTATAGACTCATAGAGTATAAATATAGATTCGGAATTGTTTATTCCAATACAATAATACATACCGATAAAACACAAAAAATAAATTGTGAATTATTCAGTTATAACTGCTACGTTTAATTGTTCATTGTTCAAGTACCATTTATACTGTGTTCATTCTGTTATAATTTGTTATTCAACAGAGTCTATGATATCAAAGTAATAGAATGCCATTGTTACCGTTATGTGAAAGTAACAATTCAGCATCATGTTTGTTGTCACAATTTTTTATTGTGTCAACTCACCAGGGCCCAAATTATTGTCTTCGGGACCAATTGTGAGCGGGCTTTTTTCTTTTGGTTCAATTGCCGGGATCGAATTGTTGGCGGGCCCATTTGTTTTTGCCCAATTTTCTAGTACTAATTACAAAATGAACAATAAACATCATTCAGCAATCTGGATCTTATATATCCTCGGGGTTATACGTTATTCATTGCTACGATATCAGAAAATTAGTCTGAGAGAGATACTACAAGCTAGAAGTCAGAATTCCAATATGCATGAAAATTAAAAAGAGAATACTAAACAAACAATATACAGGAGTTATTCATGAATGATTTTTGATGAATGTTTTTGCAATTCAATTTATTTTTCACTATTCCATTTTTAATTGCATATACATAAAATGTAATAAATGAGTTTTTATGGAGAAATGACGAAAATAAAATGAAGGGTTACCAAAATATCTATACAGTGATATGTATAATTTTTTGTTGCAACATGTATTATATAATGCAATATCGTGCCTGGGTATTTTGTCGCGGGGATAATTTATTGCGAACAATCCGTCGCGAACAATTCATTGCGGACAAGCACATTTCATCGTGTACAATTCGTCGCAAACAATTAACAATAATTCACATCGGACAATTTGTCGCGTACATATTTCTATATTTGTATTTATACATCTTTAACACAAATTGAACACATTTTCTTACCATTTTTTAATATCTAAAATTACATCAAGATATTTTGATTTGGCTTGATCTGAGATTTTAGATTTAAATAAATTACTCGTATTGTTGGTAGCAATTCTTGATATTATTTCATTATTCAATTGTTTTTATCTATTCCAAATGTTTAACAATTTATTCCGAAAAGTTAAGGACTTAATTTCAATATCATGGAAAATTACTTACTCATCTGAAAAATCTTATGTATTGTAGTTACCAAGTTTTGTACATATTGTAACATTCGTTAATCTGAATATTCGAAAGAAAAAGGAAATATGTTGAAAAAAGAAAAAAGTGAAATGAAATATGAAACAAATTAATAATATAAAATTTAGTGATATGGAAATTTACGCGACGAATTTCCCGTGCCGAATTGTCTGCAACGAATTGTCAGCGACGAACTGTCCACGACGAATTGGCCTAGATGAGTTGTCTACGACAAATTGTCCGCGACGAACTGTCCCAGAGACGAATTGCCCAAGCACATTGAAATATAGTTAGAGAGTACGCATTGAATTAGATAGTACCTACAATGAAAATAATTATAATAATGTGAGCTGATTTTGTAATTAACAAAGTCCGATTAAAACTTTGTTAAATATCTACATCGATTTAATACGTTCTAAATTATATGTTGAAATGAGATGATTCCTAATAAATTTCCAAGAAATCATGAATTATTCTACATTCAATTCATCTTTGTAACAAATCTGCTCAACGAATACCCTCCAAGCAATGATTTATTTTTATTTCAAATCAATATTCTAGTAATTTCAATAATTCGCTGCTCGAGTAAAGGAAGATTTCATTAAAAGATTAATACTTATAGAACAAGGAGTGGAGGGATTCAGGGATATGATTTAATTACTGTTCAGACTTTCCTAGATAGACGGAGCATCATACAAAGTGTATGAATATATTGATGCATTGAAATGCTATTCTATACATAATGATTATCATAATTCATAACTATAACTAAGATCAGTCGTTATATTCGTATCGCACGCAGTCAGAACAATAAACGCAATGTGGCGATAAAAAATCATCATTTGTAATTTACAGATGCTATATGGAATGTTTGGGTATGACTTCATTAATTGTATTATATTTTCTGTTAAGAAGTGGGCAAAATGATATTACTCGTTTTATTCAATTGGCTCATGCAGAAAATGTACTATACATTCATTTTTTGACAACAACTCGTGAGTAGATTATGATTTGAATAAACATAAAGAATAATATCCTATATAAAATTATTTTCAAAATATAATATAATTAAATTTTATTCAAATTCCTTATCGAAATCAGTAAAAAGTAATGTATATTAATTTTGTTTCAGATTACAATGAAATCCTAAATGGATATTTTAAGTGGGTCGTCTCTTAAAATTTGGTGGAGAATAATCAATTTTATTCCTTTGGATGATAAAATGGTTTATAGAGAGTGGACATTCATGTCCCCAAATATATTTGAGGCTATGAGGACCATTTGTTATTGGGGTCCGTGTTCCCGAACACTAGTTTGAAATTGAGAATAAGTCTATTTTAGTTTGAAGTCAATAATTACTATTGTTGATTGTTGTTTTATTGGTTATTCATTGTTAGGTGAGAACAATTGTAGTAGATAGATGATGCAAGTGAAACCTTACGTTATCTTCTTTTTAATAAATGTTTACACATAAACTAGGCAATAGGCATGTTAATGATTACTCTGGAGACTGGACAATTCATTCATTGAATACTTTTAATCATAACTACATCAACTTATCATATCTTTGTCACAATTCACAAAAGGTACGGGAATACTCTGTTTAAAGATATGAAAAATATTGTCTCAAATCATTTGTAGATGGCAGAAAAACAAAAAAACACCATATAAGCTATATCTTTAGTTATAAAATGATAATTTACCCGAAATAATCTAAGTTCTGAGGCTCCCATATAAAAAATTAATATTGAACCAAAATGTTATTAGAAGTCAACGAATTTACCCGCTAAAAGATAAACAAAGATGTTTTTGGAATCCTCGAATATTTTTTAATGAAGTGGTAACCATTTATTTCCAATTTTTACAATAATTTTATATTTATTCTATTTCAAAACAGGAAAAAAGGATTTTTTATATCTTAGTTAGTAATCGAAAATTGCCTATCCAATGAAAACTGAAAAGAAAAAGTAAAATCGGTTTTTGTTAGAACTGTTTCAAACATTCTGAATTTTTTTTTTTTTATACTAGCATATATACTTATAGACTTCTAATCATGTGAAACTTACGTAATAAGAATATTATACTTATAAAATCCTAATTTTCGAAGACAGTATTGCCTAAATCGAAAAAAATATGAGTAAAATCGGATCCTTTTTAAAAATTACATATGAACATAATACAGTGCAAATTTCAAAACATGTTCACAAATAAAAGCACTTTTTTGAAAAGTTAGATATCCTGATATTCTAATCTGAGAAACTATACTGGATTAACTTAACAATATATATTGTGAAATATAATTCCTTACCTCTAAAAAACATTGTTTTTTTTGTAAAAAAAACTGTTGCTTGAATCGAAAATAACAAAGGAATAAAGTATTTTCTTCTTCAAATGTTTAAAATATGTTTTCCTCAGATGTTAAGCTTAATTCTAGGTGCGTTTCCTTTTTTCTCCCAAATTTATTAGCATACACCAGAACAGAGTTTGTAATAAGAAACTGAAATGCCTTTCTTTTTCAGTATTTGAGCAAGTGAAATAAGTCAAAAAAGTGGAAATGTATATTCTGAATTTGCTGAGAAAAATCTTACGTTTGGATAAACTAATAATTTCCCATTCCGTTATCACTGATGGTATTAAAATAGAATTGATATGGAAAGATGCATTATTTGATGATTTTAATTATTTTCATACTGTCCTTTACAATTCAGGATTAGATATACATAGCATCATAAATGATGTATGAATTATATAATTCTAATTTAGAAGTAAATTCCCTTACAAATAATAAAGTTGAAGTTAATTGAATCTGTTTGGTGCTTACAATATTATTTAAGTCAGAGAATAGCAAACAAAGAAAATTTATATAAATGGAGTGTGTTGCATTGAGTCCTTTTAGAGTTCTGTAGCATGTAATATATTATTCTTATGTAAATAATGTCAACAATTTGTTCAACGATCACCGATATAAATTTCCCATCTAATCGAAAAACTTCTATTTTTCAATGTATCGTATCATGGAATCTTAGCTCAACTCAGAATGTATTGGCTGTAAGATTTAATATAAATTTCGTTACTCTTTGGTATAAAGTGCAATCTGATCAATAGGAGATAGTAGGATATACAGTGAGTGCAATTGCCTGTACTTTTTAAGATAAACTTTCTTTTCTCTGTTTGTCAACTGTTTGATTGATCATAGAATATTTGATGTATCTGAATAAATATTTAACAGTTGTCAAAATATTTTTTGGTCATATATTGTATATCGGGGTATTTCAAATTCTATGCGATTTAAATTATCTTTGCAAGCAAATGTTAGATAAATCTTCACTCTTTATATTTATATAATTTGTTGCTTAAAAACTTCACATATTTGTATTGATAAGAATATATTACTCATATTGCAGCTTATGATTGAATGATGGTTGTTGAAAATATTCATAAAACTGACAAAATCATCTATAAGTATAAATAATCTCACACAGGTACAAGTAATGAACATCAGAAATATTCATTAACATTGAGATATTTGTGAAAGATACGAAGCCATTCCAGCAGGTTCGAACACGATCAAACCAGTTGTATTCCAATAATTCGACAGTGTATGTGTATAGTGTATACCTTGGGTAGATTCTCTTAACGTATATCTCGGAAACCAACTAAAATCTCTTATCATTCTTATAAAATGCTGATTTGTAATTAAACTATACTCAGTATACCGATAGAAGGAGAATTTTGAGTGCCTTTGTTAGGTAATGAGTAAAGTTCCCCCCAGGACAAATTTGAAACATTTCTTTCAGAGAGAAAAAGTGATAACCTATAATAACTTCATAGCATCGCTCTTTATGATATTGCTGTCACTTCGAACATTTTAAAGAAGATATTTAATTTGATTATATGAATAATCACTTAATCAGGTAGCACGAATTACATAGAATTATGTTATAATAATCTTAATAACTATAACTATATCATTTTCTTATCATTAACGTTCATCGCAAGAAATGTAATGAATTACTTCTGAAATGTAACCGAGTGAGGTCGTTCGAAAAAAAAATATTCAAAAGTTCTCATTATTTGTATTTCATCAATAATAAAAATCTCAGAAATACATTATGACATGATTTTTTTACTCAATATAATATAATGATTACGAAATAAAAGTCAAGCATTGAGATTTGTTATAATTATTCATGACACAAAATTATAATTCCAAAAAATAATCACTATTATAATATTCTTTTAGTAAGATAAACATTCTAAATCATATTGTTTTCATTGTATAAATAAATACATAAATTATTATTTAACGTATATATATGAAACAAGAAATGGAGTAAGAATTGGAGTGAGAATTGGAGTAAGAATCATGCGTAGAATTTTAAATATACCTTTTAGATATGGAACAGAAAATTTATGAAAATCGATATTATCCAACATTTAGAATTTCTGTTTCCTAAAAGTGGTCCGTTGATCATTTAGTACAACAGAGGGAAAGTGAAGTGCCATCGAATAGTCTATCGGAAACAGATTCCCATTGAGAAAGGAATGGTTTGGCTGAATAGAGATACAGGTATTATTGATGACAAGAGAAAACGCAGAACTTATGGTTTCACGTAGATATCGTACAATGCTTAAACGGAATATGTACGTTTTAATGGTTTTTGATCTACAGCAACAAATATATGATATGATCGATTATAAAGAATTTCAGATGGAAATATTATTTGATTAAGAAGCGTTTATAATGTTAACAAAAACATACTTCGGTTTTCAATTATTCATTTCTTGTTTATTATTCATTGCAGCTTCTAACTTTATTAACAAATTAACTTTAAAGTTGATATCAGTAAGTTATGTACAGGTGGTGTCCGAAAGTTTCTTCATAGCACATTTAATCGACAGCTAATTTTAACTAAAATAAAAAATATTCAACACTTCCACAGCAACTCGATATGATGGACGATGGGAATGCCGAACCTGCATATTTGTTTTATTTGCATATGTGTACAGTTGTTTCAATTGTTTTTTAACATGTTTTTCTGACATTTCAAGTCTTGAATAGGTAAAGTATTTTCACAAATTATATATTGCAATTTTCCTTCCTTACTTTTCCAACAATAGTCTTATGAAGTATTCGATATATGTTGTAAAAAAATAAATCTAACAGAATAAAAAAAAGTATTAACGTGTACAAATAGTAGTACATGATGCAGGTTGAACAAGTTAACTATGCACCAAATATGTCGCAATATCCGGTGTAAGCTATAACATATAAATGAATATAAATATATATTAATGAACAACATTTTCGAGCTCTCAAAACAAATGGCCGTAATGTAGTTTGTTGTATTCGCTAGATTGCTATACTGCATACTGGTCATTTTTATAATCAGCAGGGGTGTTGCACACATATATCATAGTGTATTAATTAATTGCATCACGAGCCATATATGGTACACGGTTAACTTGATCAATCTGAATTATGTGCCAGTACTGTTACACGCGACCACTTTTTTGTATTTAAAAAAATTGATTCTTCTCCAATACAAATTGAATATTTTATATGACTAGTGTTGAAAAAGTGACGAATAAAAATTTCAATATATAATTTGTAAATCTATGCTACATATTTATGACTGGAAATATCAGAAGATAATGTTGAGAAATATTAGATAAATAATGAATATATAACAAATAAAACAAAGATTCAAGTACTACATTACCGTAATATCTTGAGATGCTGGTACTGTGTTAAAATGTCATATCGAGAAATGTCAAGTAGAAAAAAGTCTGTCAATCTGAGATTAATTTTATTTGATATTCAAAAATATTGATACGTGAACTTTGGATATACGAGTGAAATCCACATTATCTTTTTTTATACATTATAATTTTTGTTCAATTTTATTGTAAAGAATTAAATTCAAAGTGCATTTGGGAACTCTAGTTTATTAATAATATTTTTCGGTGCGATAGAATTGATCACTAGTAAGCTAACAATGTCATTGAATATAAATAACTATATATTCTACTCATACTATTGTAATTAAAACCACTGTGATGAAATTCAGTTTATTTTTTCTTTCTAATAAAGAGTTTATTATTATTGTTATTTTAATTTCCTGCAGGTAATGAATATATTTTAGTGTCAGACGGTAGATTATCTTTAAATTGGCAAAGAAATATCATTACTATAATCTATTTACTGTAATTAATTCCTATCAAATCTGATTGGATGGCAATAGTGTAAAGTATTTATCTACAACTCAGATCCTTTACACATATAAGGGAGATATATCTTGTATCCTATTTATCTATGTAAATGATGAAAATTAAAAGCAATGCTATAATAAAGAACTCATAATTCTTCTTTGAAACATAATAATTTTTTATCATTACATTTTTTTTATCATTAAATAACATCATTAAATAACATCAATATTAGGAAATGTAAAAAATAGTGAAATACTACACTATAAATTACATCAACATTTGAATAGAATTAATATGGGAAGCATCGGTAATATATAAATAGGTACTTTAGAGTTATTATATAGTTCATAATGATTCAGATACTCCATATTTAGATATAAATCTCTTTATTTTTCTCGATAACATTATATTTAATGAACGTGCGAGAGATAAAAAGTTTTAAGATACGTGGAAAATATTCTGTGAAACTGCCACAATGAAAAAATATCGTTTCAGCTGAATATTAGTTACTCAGAAATTGTGATATACAAACGACTTTTCATTTTCCTAAAAACTATAAGTTTTTTCATACGATTCCAACCAAATAATGAAAAAAATGGAAAGTTGAATATATAGATTAATTTGAATTTTATAATACATTTTTATTTCTTGTATATATGGTTGGGATGTAAGGTTTATATGTTTTAATTCATTGAATTGAATTCACAAATGATCAACAATTATATCAAATACCCAATCAAAATAATTAGTTCGATTTATATTTGATATATTTAAATACAAGGCAACCATTATTTTTAAAGGCTCCTCTGTATAAGTAACTTATTTTTACGTCTTTGACGTAATAGTAGTTTTAGACGAAAAGATTCCAGTGATTGTTTGACTGTTTATCTGTTTTATATGTGAATGATTTCCTTATAAGATGATTATCAGAGGAGTGAAAGAGGTTGTGATCTCATGGCGCAAGTACAAATGAATATGGTGGATGCCATGAATTCTCCTACCCAAGTTGCAGATTTGCCTTTAAAAAACATATACTTTGCTATTCATCAGTGTTCACTCCTACAGCGCATTGCCTGATCACCACTTACCAGTTTGGCCCAATGGTAACAGCTCATAATGAAGCACTTGACGACAAGTTCATTAGTCTTAACCCTAATGAGTTTGACGTGTGTTTTCTAGGCACATCTTTTTAAAAAAAAATTATATCTTTTATGTCATTCCTTTCAATTTACTGGCCCCTTTTGATTTTGTTCATACATGAATATAAAATATATTTTTGTTTTTAAAAAGTTAAAAAATATTTAAGTATCAGCGTGAATCAAAGTAAATCACGCAAATTATGGAATTAATTGTACTTTGGTGACGTGTGGCAACCTAGATTTACAGTTTGGTTAGCCAATCCGCACAAATTTGTTCACGTTTTCATCAATTACAGATACATGCGCGAGCTGTGATTGAATCACATCCCACCCAATCAGAACTCAGTTCTCTCTGTAGCAAATGTCTTTAATACTGATGTATTTATTTCTCCTTAAATGTTCAATATTCTTACTTTTTGGTACACTTTAGCTTAGTATATATACTGACAATTTGTAAAAAATACAGAACGGTAGGTTTATAGATAAGACATGTGTTATTTTGACACATAGTCAAACTCTCCCAATGATTCTGACAGTCAAACTCATCAGGGTTAAAGTATATTCGTGGTGCATCACAAGGGGATTGAAAGAGTTGTAGACACACTGGCAGAATTAGTCGGAAGCCTTTTGCAATTACTTCGAAAACAGTGTGATGAATAATCATATGTTCCTTTATGAAAATATGTTATCTTTTACTTACTTTGAAATCAAATCGAAAATTATTATTTTCTGAAAAACAAATTCTCAAAAATGGTATATTAAGAAAAGAAAATCGATAATTATTGCTTACATGAGATTATATCACTTCTGCATATTTATTTATAAATATAATGGAAGAGCCTTCCATACTACAGTATTAATTTGCTATGGAATAATATTCTAATATATTCACCATTTACCATATCAGTTCTCAATATATTAAACTACGAACATGCACATTGCACAACATTGAAAGGCAATTTTCAGTCATAAATTATTCAGGAACTGAAAGACCCGCCCTCAATACTGTGGCATTTACTTAATTAGCAGGTTATTTCACATATGAGTCACACATTATATTTTTATTAAAACGTATTCCAGCAGATCCTGATCACCATCCCACTGAAGTCTTCTTCGGTAAGTAAGGCCTGCGTTAACGTATCCCCATAGTACTGTGTTATTCATAGCCCTGATAATATTAAATAATTCAAAGTGTTGAATGGAAACAGTCAGGTACCCAAGCAGCAAATCAACGTCGTCACGATGTTGGCTGAGCATCGTTTCTTGGTTGTCTGAACGTTGGTACAACATCAGTTTTCAACGTTGTCTGATTGTCGGTTTTTGGAAAAAAAATACGACGTCGAAAGACAACATTCGAACAACGTTGGTTGCCAACCTTATGTTTGTTTTCCGACATCTGTACAATGTTGATACAATGACAAAACAACGTCGTCACGATGTTGGCTGAGCATCGTTTCTTGGTTGTCTGAACGTTGGTACAACATCAGTTTTCAACGTTGTCTGATTGTCGGTTTTTGGAAAAAAAATACGACGTCGAAAGACAACATTCGAACAACGTTGGTTGCCAACCTTATGTTTGTTTTCCGACATCTGTACAATGTTGATACAATGACAAAACAACGTCGTCACGATGTTGGCTGAGCATCGTTTATTGGTTGTATGAACGTTGGTACAACATCAGTTTTCAACGTTGTCTGATTGTCGGTTTTTGGAAAAAAATACGACGTCGAAAAACAACATTCGAACTACGTTGGTTGCCAAACTTATGTTTGGGTTCCGACATCTGTACAATGTTGATACAATGACGAAACAACATCGTGCCAATGTTCGATTACGACTTTGTTAAGACATTAAAACACAAGGTTAAAACTACGTTGTTAATTCAACGTTGAAACAATGTTGTTTCGTCATTTCCAAACGACACTGTTACAATGTTGAAACAACATAGTGCCAACGTTCGACTGCGACGTAGGATAGACATAATTTGACAAGGTTAATACAGCGTTGCTACCCAACGTTGAAACATTGTTGTTTCATCATTTTCAAACGAGGCCCACGAAGCAAAAATTATTAGGACAATATTGCCCCAATATTGTGTCAATATTGGGGAATATCATACACAATATTGCCTCAATATCAACTCTACAGAAAGGGAATATCAAAACAGTTATCCCCTTGTTAACAAGGGAATGAAAATATGAAAGTGAATGGATATTCCCTCGATATCAAGGGGAACAAGAGGGAATAAAAATATAAATATTCCCTGGATATCAAGGGAACAGAAAGGGAATATCAAATCAGTTATCCCCTCATTAACAAGGGAATAAAAATATGAAAGTGAATGGATATTCCCTCGATATCAAGGGGAATAAGAGGGAATTAAAATATAAATATTCCTGGAATCTTCCCTAGGGGAAGAGAAAGGGAATATCAAAACAGTTATCCCCTCATTAACGAGGGAATGGAAATATGAAAGTGAATGGATATTCCCTCGATTTCAAGGGGATGCATGTAATGCTTGTTGCAATACTTACACTTATCAAGTGAAATATATCAAGAGATGTGTGATTTCATGAAGAAACTGCTAGTAGTTCAGTTAAGAGATGTACACAAATAACAACAGACAAGGTACCATGGATCTCAATAGGTTACATCATGAGCACCAAGGCTGTTAATCATTGAATGTGCATCATCTTACATTTATCTCTCCTGCAGTAGGACTATCGATGGCATATCAAGGTGTCGATAAGATGTAGCTACATTCGCCATTCTATTTGCTGTTGAGTGGGGTGGAGCAGCCATGCTGATGGGTGTTGAGAATACAGACATCAAGGATCATAACTGAAATAAAAAGGATAATTAACATTTAGATCTTCATTAAGGATTAAAATAGAAATTAAGTAGTACAAGGAGCATTTCCACCAACACCTTACACATGCAAAATAATTTAAACTGTTATCACTATTCAAATGAATAGAAGTATTTAATAAAAACAAAATGTATTTCATCTGTATAAGTAAATTGAATAATTACAAGAAACGTTAACAGACATTGCAAAACGCATTCAGTCGTTTAGATTAGACATAGCCCAGACTATAATTCATGGTAAATTCCACCAACTGTGACTTGTAAATGGAATTTTTTCCCTTTAAGAGTAATATTCTAGCTAAGTCAAGTGGAATTTTAGCTATGTTGATTGGTAAAGTAATTATTAATTATAAATCAAAGGAGGATACAGACATCATAAAGTCCTTGGATAAGTAATAAGAATAGCTAATTTAGGATTCCCCCAAATGGTTTTCAGTTTCCCACTTTGGAGGAAACCTACCTTGATAAACCCTGAACAGCATATAAACAAAATTTTGATTTCATACATTTATATACATAAAAATACAATTATATTAATGACTAATATTATATAATGATAGCTACTTGAATTAATAAATTAATCATAAGTTCACCAATAAGCAATAGCTAGGCATAAAAATCAGACAATTTCTTTGATAATCTAACTGATTGAAAGATATTTGTATGTGAAAAAAAAACAGACCGATAGTTAATTAAATAACTTCCAATGTTGCAAAAAAGAACAGACTAATCGTAAATTAAGTAGAGATGCACCAATACCATATTAGTAACCGATACCAGTACCAAGTAGCTACAGTCACTTTAGAATTCTGGTAACCGACACCAATACCAAGTCTGATACCAGTTACTTTTTAAAAGTATAATACAGTTAATTAATTAACTTCCAATGTTGCAAAAAAGAATGGACTGATAGTAAATAAGTAGATATGCACCGATATCATATTAGTAACCGATACCAGTGCCAATCACAGTTACTTTAAAATTCTGATAACCGATACCAATACCAAGTCCAATACTAGATACTTTTTAAAAGTATAATACAGTTAATTAATTAACTTACAATGTCGCAAAAAGAACGTACTGATAGTAAATTAAGTAGATATTCATCTATTCCATATTAGTAACCGATACCATTACCAATTACAGTTACTTTAAAATTCTGGCAACCGATACCAATACCAAGTTGATACCAGATACTTTTTAAAAGTATAATACAGTTAATTAATTAACTTCCAATGATGCAAAAAAGAATGGACTGATAGTAAATTAAACAACTTCCAATGTTGCAAAAAAGAACAGACTAATCGTAAATTAAGTAGAGATGCACCAATACCATATTAGTAACCGATACCAGTACCAAGTAGCTACAGTCACTTTAGAATTCTGGTAACCGACACCAATACCAAGTCTGATACCAGTTACTTTTTAAAAGTATAATACAGTTAATTAATTAACTTCCAATGTTGCAAAAAAGAATGGACTGATAGTAAATTAAATAACTTACAATGTTGCAAAAAGAACAGACTGATAGTAAATTAAGTAACTTCCAATGTTGCAAAAAGAATGGACTGATAGTAAATTAAATAACTTACAATGTTGCAAAAAGAACAGACTGAGAGTAAATTAAGTAACTTCCAATGTTGCAAAAAGAATGGACTGATAGTAAATTAAATAACTTACAATGTTGCAAAAAGAACAGACTGAGAGTAAATTAAGTAACTTCCAATGTTGCAAAAAGAATGGATTGATATTATCTAAATTGAGTAATTTACAAAGTCAAATTACAATGTTGCAAAAAAAGAACAAACTTGGTTACTTGTTAAAAGATAATTGACTGCAATAAAAGAATGGACTGAAAGTAAATATATAAAGGAAAACACCAAATTAATCTGTAAATATATGAATGATCAAAATAGAATATTTCTGAAGTTTAGTTCAATCTTCCCAAATATCAGTTGAAATGATCATCAAATCATTCAAATGCACACTGGCTTCAGTATTCAAAAATCCAGTCTGTATTTGGTGCACAGAACTCCTCTGACTTTTTCAAAAATCTGAGAAATAGCTGCCAACATTTTTCATCAATTGGTGACTGGTCTAGTCCTCCAACATTTTTCCAGTTTCCCCTTCAAAAATTAATGATAATATATTTCAATATAGGAATTAATAGTTAAATATCCTTCGATATTGCAGGAATTTTTTTATTAGAGAAATTGAATATCTGTCATCATATCATTGGAATTTATCATCAAATACAATTTGGTGTATTTGGTGCACAAAATCCCACTGACTTTTTTTAAAAAGGTTAAAAAATTCACTAAGAATTTGCAATAATTTTAATTTGGCTGATCTAACCTAAATCCAGTCTATATTTTATGGTAAATTTCATCGATATGTCAGTAGAATTCCAGACTGGCGACTGCAGGAACTGGTAAACTGTTCTCCAAGAAAAAATCCTCTATATTATAATATTTAGACTTTTTCTCAGTAGAAATGTAAAATACATGTAAATATAGGAGGAAATTAGGAATTGTTCGCATAGAAAATGTTAAAAACATCCCATATTCTGCAGACTGGGGTCATCGTCACTAGAATTTAGCCCCTTTGAAAATAATATTCTGGCAAAGTCGCCCGGCCAAGTAAAATAGCATCTCTCATAAACTCGCCATTTGTCTCTCCAGCTCTCTCCAAAATTCAACAAATTCTCTCCAAAATGATAAATTTTTCATAAATTCTCTCCAAAATAACATTGTAGTCCATGTTTCAAGGTGTGGCAGGAAAGTCACAAGTTTAGTGAGAAAATGGAACAAGGTCGCCACATTTAAGATAATTTAAAGGAGAAATTTGACTCTCTACTAAAGATTTTACACTTGGAAACATCATTGTGCAGTTTATGCTCTTAGTCTGATGCATGTGCATCTCATGAGACTGTTTTGGGAGTGATTTAATCGTTATTTACATGTTTTTCAACTCATTTAAACCCTCAAAAGTTGCCAATATACTGGCAAGTGCCAAGTGGCGACTTTGTCCATACTTTAAAACATGTATTGTAGCATAGGAGAAAAATAGATAAAACTCGCCATTTGCAATTGAAGGGCTCAAAATAACTGTCACAAAATCGCCATTAAAATGGCGAGTTTGGACATGCTTTATTTTATTAGCTACTTGGAAAGTTGGTAGATCTCTATAATTATTATTTAACTTCTATTCTAATTGGTATCATGGATACCAATTGAAATAAAAGTTGAATAATGATTATTATATAAAGATTTTTACGTGTTTGAAAATATGGAGTCGTGCGATAACACGGAACTTACCCACCCTAATAACTATTTATTTCTATGTTAGAATGTTAGGTACCATTCATTACGGTGGATAGATTGAGAAAATCTTGGTGGATCAGCTGAATTAGTCAATTAGCTACTGGAAATTTATGTTGGATTTTTTCAGTTTTTTTAAAAGTCAGTGTCTCAGTGAGACTTTGTGAACCAAATACAGATCAAGATTCGGGATCAACCAACATTTTCTTTATTAATCCACCAACAATTAATGGTATCATTATATCATAGGAATAAACTAATTTGTATTTGGTGCACAAAATCCCACTGACTTTTTCAAAAAAGCTGAAAAAATCCACCATAAATTTCCAGTAATTTGGCTGATCCACCAACATTTTCACAATTTATCCATCAAAAATTAATGGTAACATAGGAATAAATAGCTAAAAATCAAAAGACTTTGTCACAATATTATTTTTAAAGGGGAAAAAATTCCACCGAAATACAGACTGGGGAATAAATAGGTATAGCTAAAAATCCACCACCTTGGGTCTGGGACCTTGGCTAGAATATTATTATCAGACACAGAGGGGAAAAATTCTGAAAAAATACATTCTGACCTAAATTCTAGGAATAATTAGTAGAGTTCATCGCCAAGTCCCGGTCTGTATTTGGTGCAAAAAATTCCACTGACTTTTTACAGAAAGCACCTATTTTTCGGTGGAATTTACCACGAAATACAGACTGGGAGTCTGGGCCAAGCCCAAATACAGACCGAGTTTTCATCTAAGTTAGCCTATCAAATTTAATTCAGAGTTCAGATTGCCAAATACAGACTGAGTAATGGAAAAATTATGAATTTATAAGAGTATGGAAGCAAGACCCAGATTGTATTTGGTGGTAAATTTCAAAGATATCTCGAGAGATAGCTTCAATTTCTCTAATAAAAAAATTCCTGCAATGATGGAGGATATTTAGCTACCTAGGTAGATATTAGGTAATTCATATACCTAGGTATTACCATTAATTTTTGGAGGAGAAACTGGAAAAATGTTGAAGGACTAGGTACCTAGACAAATTGATGAAAAATGTTGGCAGCTACCTACCTATCAGATTTTTGAAAAAATCAGAGTAGTTCAGTGCACCAAATACAAACTGGAGCAAGACACATACACACATTTAACTAGTACACTGAATAGGTTACAGGTATGATGATGATGGTATGTATCACCGTATCATGACTGCTTATTTATCTGGTTGATCTGAAAAATTTGTGGAACACCTCTCTGAAAGGTGTTCATTCAATGAGTGCACATCAACATTATTTTCAGTGTTGTTTTCATAATATTCTCACTTTGTTCAATGACAGGGTTACCTATTGTCTTGGGAGTCCGAGGACAGACCGAGAAGAGAGGAAGAGCATTTTCACTTAAAAGTTCACTTGCAAAGTCACTACAAGATTTTTTTATTTTATAATAGTTCCTAAGAGACATAATTGCTTTTTAAATATTTTTTCTAGGTTTTAACACAAGAAGTTTTGTAGCAGATGAAGTAACACAGATCGAAATGATTCACATTGATCTCGGCTGAAAACTGAACGCTATTTCGAAAAGCGGGAAAACGGTTATAAAGCGGTGTTGCCATTCCACTGTTTATAAATGGGCCTTAAGTAATGCAAAGAAACTGAGGAATTCTGAGAAATTTGAAAGGGTATACCTGGCGAGAGACATGACAGAAGAGGAAAGGAGAAAAGATAGACAACTGAGAGAGGAATTGAGAGATCGGAGGCAAAGAGAGGGAGAATCTAGTTTTATAATCAGGCGAGGAAAAATTATAAAGATTGATAGAGGAGAGCAAGTCCAGAGAAATGGAGGAGACTCACAAGAGCACAGACATAAAATAACAACAGGTGGAAATGGAGGAGGAACAGATCAAAGACAAAATGTGACAGATGGTGGAAACAGAGGGGGAGCAGTGTGGAGGCGAGGTGCTAGTAGTATATATCATATATCAATTATCAGCCATATCTATACTCAGTAGAAAGGAAAAAATAATTTGTCACTAGTAGTATTTTAAATATAATGCATTCTATTTTATTTTTCTAAATATTGAACCTATACCAAGAAATATATTTTTGATTAATCTAAATATTGAAATAATTGACAATATTTTTTTCTATCATAAACCAAACAAAATAGTTTAAAAAAGTAATACAATATTTCTATATATGGTTGCATCTCTTCCACGAATGATTTAATCTATAAATGTACACGATAGTAATATAATTATATCTAAAGAATGGTAGCTCGGAGTACTGTGACACTGATGCAATTATATAGGGGGAAATTGTGCATATATACTTACACGGTAAACCACAGTGATATATTAGATGAAGGTGATGGATTTGTGTGTTTAGCTTAGAATACTATTGTTTAAGTCTATTATCAGTATGCAAAACAATGAATATTGTCTTAAATGGGAGGAAACATATCATGATGTTTTTTCAGTATATTTGTTGCTGCTGCTAGATTACTAGGTAAAAGGTTTTATTTGACTTTTTATCTATGTGTAAATGCTGTGAATAATTTCAAAATTGTATCATAATTTTGTTAGTTTATTGTGAATATCACATTATTTTAAGATTTCAAAGATTCATTCAAACTGTACCCATACATTATATACGAGAATCTGGGGAATAAATATATCTTTTTTTCAAGAGTTCGCGTTATCAAATTTTAATGCTTGGGTAATGATTTCATTGAATATTCAATGGTTTCTCAAATGTATTAATACGATTATTCCTGTTGTTATATACTAATTAAAAGATTATTAATTAAATAAAATAAAATGAGGAGCGCAGATGTGAGAATTATCTGAAAGAAATAAGTATCAGGAGAAAAGAGGTTAAAGATAATCCTAATTAGCATTACGAAAAACAAGTGAAAAATCTGTTGGATCTTATAAAGAGTGATTGTGAAAATATTTCTAATCAATCTATCCAGCAACGTAGAAAGCCTTTATTATTAAAAAAGGCATTTTTATTAAGGGGAGCTTTTCGAAAATGAGGTTTTTTCTTTGTTCACCGTTTGATATTTCTGAAACTTGGAAGGTATATGTAAAAAAAAATTCTAAGACATTTTTGCTCATTTGATTTTTCCACAAAATTTTATATTTTGAGATTTTTGATTTTTTTTGTATCATTTTCAAAATCTATCTTCTCTCACAATTTTTGACCAATATTTCTGCTTTATGCTTCATAACATAGCTAAAAGGTATGAAAACATTTCTTCGCTCATAGTTATTTGGAAATCATAACCAGTTTTTAGAAAAAAACGAAAAAGTAAAAATTGAATTATTTTTTTGATTTTTTTGAACAAATTTTGAAATTCCTAAAACGAATAATTGTAGCCTAGGAATTTACCTTCATTTTGCACGTTGAATAACAAAAATCAGTTGAAAACTCTAGAAGAAGTAGGGATTTCAATTTCCAAATTTTGCAAAATATGAAGTAGGAGAAATATGGCTTTAAAGTTTTAGGGTTCTGAAGTTTGAAAAAAGGGTTTTGCCTGCTGATAACAGCATACCCACTGTGACATTATCGGTTACACACAACTCAATTTTGAGTGGGGACTTTTGAACAGTGTAGATCCCACTTCCCTCCGCTCCATTGCATAACCATTAGTCATTAGGTTGGAAATTATTAGGCTGGAAACGCTCTGAACGCATCAGTGTAGTACGTTTGTATGTACGTCTGTGCGACTTATAGTGGGAATTTTGTAATTCTGTTTTCATAGTTTTGTAGAGATATGTCTATAGATTAATATCAGACAAAAAAATGAAAAATGATATTTTACCGTTTTTTTCGAAAAGCTCCCCTTAAGCAACAAAATATGAATATTTGCTTGAAGCTAGCTGTCAACATGAATGCTCTGCAGATTATATATCACTCATTCTAGTCTTGATATCTCCACTAATGGATTCTGCTGCTCAAGCATTCATTTATAGAATTAAATTATCTAATGCATCATCCGAAATGAATATTTCAGCTACTCTATCTTGGTATACTGGAGTATTCCACTCACTGTTCTCATGTCTATGTCCCATTTATTTAGATTGAGAGTTGTAACTATAAAAAAAACAAATTTCAATCTTTTGCTCTTCTTATTTTCAAATTTGTTTGTAAATTCCAATAAATGTAGCGCAGAACAGAACATCGATAAGCGACTGACTTTTGATTTCCCGTCCGTGGAGTGTCGCTATTGTCAGGTTTATAGGACCTGAACTCTATCAGAAACTAATAACTTCAGATAGGGACTGACATTACATCTACTCAGAGAATGAGAACAACAGGTTGACTAACTTAACAGTTACGTTTAAGTAAGTCATAATAATATGTTTGTTAGTATTATCCAAACACAATATATTGAATTTAATTCATAATTAATTATGTGATTTTAATTCAGTATGATATAGGCACACGTACATAAAAATATTGAAATGTAAGCATGGTATACGGTAAAATCTAAGTTTCAACTTGATTTCTATACCAATGTAGGTTGTTACAATATCGAAATAAAAATTTAATATTCCAACGATATCGCTTAACAATTTACTCTTAATAATATTATTATGATAGTATTAACATTATTCGCTAAATCTAAAGATATATATGTACATATTATATACTAGTATTAATGATGGAAATTTAAGGCGCTCTGAGAATTGTTTCTCACATCATAACAGCAATATTCATTGATTAAAATATAAGAACATATATGAGTCATTCTTATTTCATTCAGAAACTATCTTGTATCGTTAAATTTGAGTCAAACTAATGAGGATCTATTTGTTACATAATTCAAATTGAAATTTATTATACAGAGTAAAAACATTAGGCTACAATGTTGCATACACAAATTACACATATAAGGTTACATTTTCATATCATTATCCATCAACCTAATATAATTTGTGACTAATAGTTTAATTCAAATTTGATGTTGCATTTTTCGAAAAAAAAATGTAACTACATATGTTTGGTTTGTTGCGTAATTTACCTTATTTAGTGAGTAGGAAACGAATCTCTCGCAGAGAAGAGAGAAACTCAAACATCTGAAAAAGAGGAAAATAATCGTTCAGGGGATGTCGAATTTTTGATGATTTTTTTTTGGTGAGTAATCGATTTTCAATGATATATTCAAATACTATTGGGTCTTATTATATTAAATTCATATACTATTATAGGTGCATTCAATTCAAATATAAGACACAAATAAAAAATAATGGCGGATTTTTGAGAATATGTTTCTAAAATGAAAATCAGTGAGAAAAATTTGAATGTGCAAATTGTTAGCAATGTTTTCAGTCCAATGAATAATGTGTAATGTATGAGTGTATAATACATATTATTTGAAGTTATATTTACTGGTCAAATATTAGATGAATCAATGCACAACATCGCAAAATTCAAAACTTAAAATTGATATAGTTTATGTTTTCGACAAAGTTAGAATATTGCACAATGTACTAATAATTAAATTTATATCACTCGATTTGTAAAAATCCGAATCAGTGTGAATACATATTGTGGTTAACCAAATGAAATGTCATCTACATACATGATGATTTATAAATATACAATCATATAGGGTAACCAATTTTTTTTCAACAAATCTAACCTGGTTTTGCAATTGAAGTAATCAAAATGTTTGTTACAGAGCAAAGGGGGTATACATTTTAATGTTCTCAACCTAATGTTAAGTATATCAATCTATTGAATTAGGTGAAAATAACCATACTTTTCGCTGCTCCTTGCTTTTACTTTCACTTTAATTATTCGGAGATACAAACACTAGAACATCCCATAGGGGTTCCGAAGAAAAGGGGCAGGATCAAATTCATGATTTCTTTACAGTGTACTATTATGTCCAATCTTTTCGAGGGGTTAGTGGCATTGCAACTCATTTAATACAGGACCCAAAGCGGTCAAGGGGCAATTCACATTTTTAGTTATTATTTAATTATTTACGTTTTTGGCCAAATTAAGGCTTGGGCAAATTCTCTTTTAAAATATTTTATACAATACGTATTTGAATATTATTGAGTCGAATGTGAGAGGTTTTAATAATTATGCAATAACCAAATGGGAAGATTAAAACCACTTATTCATATATTTTATTTCAGATAAACCAAATTTTTTTTTAAATTGATTAAGGAATGGCTACTACAATGAAAATGCTATTGTTAATAATAAAATTTGTTTTGTGGTTATTAATATTCAATTACCGACTGATAATAGTTATTTAATGTATCACTATATATCATAATTTACAATTACTGATACTAATATTATAGATGAAAATCACTATGGTCATGATCTATAAAATAAAATAATCAAATTTCATCTGAAAATATTTTTCTATAACAGTTTACTTCATGAGAAAAGAGCCACTGAATTATCTACTATCAAATGAAAAAGTTGTTGTGTTTTATTATCAGAGATTAGAGTCACTCCATGTTGTATTATCAGATAAAAAAAGTCATTGTAAGGATATTCTATCAGTGAGTAGAGACACTTCATTTTTTACTATCAGAGAAAGGAGTAACTTAATGGTTTACTATCAAGGAGTCACTACACAATACTAATTTCAGAAATTATTGTGGTATAATTTCCTATCATAATTAACCTTAAAAATTGTGGTCTCCTATCAGAACAAATTTTAGAATATCAACAATGAAAAAAACCTAATTCATTAGGCAGATAAAAGACTTATCCACTCTGAACTGCGCTGTTGCGAAACTAAGATAATTATGGTGAACATGCAATTGAAAAATGTCACATATACCACAGAAATGAAAGCTTATATTTTCGAAATTATGTTTAAATAAAGATTGATAATTTGTGATTCATATTAAAAACATGTTAAAATAACAATCAGTAAAATCTCTACAGACAAATAAGTGCTAAAAAGATTAACTTCAAGCACTTCAGTAACCTAATCATTATTTGCCTAACTTTTGGTCGTTTTTGTAAATTTATCGCATCCATATTTTAGGCGTTAGTGCCATATTAGAAGTGTATGTTCTGTTATAACTGAGATCGTTAGGTGCTCTTGAAAAATCTTCATTGATTGAAATCATTAAATTGTTTTGATGCGTTACATTTTTTGAAATGGTGGGAAAATTATGAAAACTAGCAAAAGAATTTTTGGAAGATATTATTGATATTTGTAAGTTTTTAATGCGTTTAATTTCAAATTGGAAGAGACATTTCAATATAGTTATGTAGTTATTGAATATTAATTATGTCTTATATATTGTAATATTTTTGTTATTCTATTTTGAATTATTTAACATAATATTAATTTGAATATTATTTAAATACAGATGATGATAATGGTATTTTTCAAATTTGAAAAAAACGCAAATTAATATTTCAGACAATATAGCTTGATTGGGGAATGGATAATACTACAAAGAGTGTACCTCATACCGTTCATAGTTTTCTAATCTTTTTTCCCGCATTTATCTTTATCGACAAACAAGCTGGTTTCTTTTGACGATGCAATCAAGTAAATTATAATCTGAGATTTCGAAAAGACGTCTTGTCATTTTCAGTCCCTTTGATTGTCTGCAAGGGAAGAAATAAAAAGATTTTCTTGATTGGCATTTTCATTCAAGTTTTCTTTCAAAATTTAAGGAATTAAATAAATAATATCTACTTATAAAAACGATGGGAACACAAAATGTTCTATAATATGATGAGAAAACCAGTTATAGACTCATAGAATATAAATATAGATTCGGAATTGTTTATTCCAATACAATAATACATACCGATTAAACACAAAAAATAAATTGTGAATTATTCAGTTATAACTGCTACGTTTAATTGTTCATTGTTCAAGTACCATTTATACTGTGTTCATTCTGTTATAATTTGTTATTCAACAGAGTCTATGATATCAAAGTAATAGAATGCCATTGTTACCGTTATATGAAAGTAACAATTCAGCATCATGTTTGTTGTCACAATTTTTTATTGTGTCAACTCACCAGGGCCCAAATTATTGTCTTCGGGACCAATTGTGAGCGGGCTTTTTTCTTTTGGTTCAATTGCCGGGATCGAATTGTTGGCGGGCCCATTTGTTTTTGCCCAATTTTCTAGTACTAATTACAAAATGAACAATAAACATCATTCAGCAATCTGGATCTTATATATCCTCGGGGTTATACGTTATTCATTGCTACGATATAAGAAAATTAGTCTGAGAGAGATACTACAAGCTAGAAGTCAGAATTCCAATATGCATGAAAATTAAAAAGAGAATACTAAACAAACAATATACAGGAGTTATTCATGAATGATTTTTGATGAATGTTTTTGCAATTCAATTTATTTTTCACTATTCCATTTTTAATTGCATATACATAAAATGTAATAAATGAGTTTTTATGGAGAAATGACGAAAATAAAATGAAGGGTTACCAAAATATCTATACAGTGATATGTATAATTTTTTGTTGCAACATGTATTATATAATGCAATATCGTGCCTGGGTATTTTGTCGCGGGGATAATTTATTGCGAACAATCCGTCGCGAACAATTCATTGCGGACAAGCACATTTCATCGTGTACAATTCGTCGCAAACAATTAACAATAATTCACATCGGACAATTTGTCGCGTACATATTTCTATATTTGTATTTATACATCTTTAACACAAATTGAACACATTTTCTTACCATTTTTTAATATCTAAAATTACATCAAGATATTTTGATTTGGCTTGATCTGAGATTTTAGATTTAAATAAATTACTCGTATTGTTGGTAGCAATTCTTGATATTATTTCATTATTCAATTGTTTTTATCTATTCCAAATGTTTAACAATTTATTCCGAAAAGTTAAGGACTTAATTTCAATATCATGGAAAATTACTTACTCATCTGAAAAATCTTATGTATTGTAGTTACCAAGTTTTGTACATATTGTAACATTCGTTAATCTGAATATTCGAAAGAAAAAGGAAATATGTTGAAAAAAGAAAAAAGTGAAATGAAATATGAAACAAATTAATAATATAAAATTTAGTGATATGGAAATTTACGCGACGAATTTCCCGTGCCGAATTGTCTGCAACGAATTGTCAGCGACGAACTGTCCACGACGAATTGGCCTAGATGAGTTGTCTACGACAAATTGTCCGCGACGAACTGTCCCAGAGACGAATTGCCCAAGCACATTGAAATATAGTTAGAGAGTACGCATTGAATTAGATAGTACCTACAATGAAAATAATTATAATAATGTGAGCTGATTTTGTAATTAACAAAGTCCGATTAAAACTTTGTTAAATATCTACATCGATTTAATACGTTCTAAATTATATGTTGAAATGAGATGATTCCTAATAAATTTCCAAGAAATCATGAATTATTCTACATTCAATTCATCTTTGTAACAAATCTGCTCAACGAATACCCTCCAAGCAATGATTTATTTTTATTTCAAATCAATATTCTAGTAATTTCAATAATTCGCTGCTCGAGTAAAGGAAGATTTCATTAAAAGATTAATACTTATAGAACAAGGAGTGGAGGGATTCAGGGATATGATTTAATTACTGTTCAGACTTTCCTAGATAGACGGAGCATCATACAAAGTGTATGAATATATTGATGCATTGAAATGCTATTCTATACATAATGATTATCATAATTCATAACTATAACTAAGATCAGTCGTTATATTCGTATCGCACGCAGTCAGAACAATAAACGCAATGTGGCGATAAAAAATCATCATTTGTAATTTACAGATGCTATATGGAATGTTTGGGTATGACTTCATTAATTGTATTATATTTTCTGTTAAGAAGTGGGCAAAATGATATTACTCGTTTTATTCAATTGGCTCATGCAGAAAATGTACTATACATTCATTTTTTGACAACAACTCGTGAGTAGATTATGATTTGAATAAACATAAAGAATAATATCCTATATAAAATTATTTTCAAAATATAATATAATTAAATTTTATTCAAATTCCTTATCGAAATCAGTAAAAAGTAATGTATATTAATTTTGTTTCAGATTACAATGAAATCCTAAATGGATATTTTAAGTGGGTCGTCTCTTAAAATTTGGTGGAGAATAATCAATTTTATTCCTTTGGATGATAAAATGGTTTATAGAGAGTGGACATTCATGTCCCCAAATATATTTGAGGCTATGAGGACCATTTGTTATTGGGGTCCGTGTTCCCGAACACTAGTTTGAAATTGAGAATAAGTCTATTTTAGTTTGAAGTCAATAATTACTATTGTTGATTGTTGTTTTATTGGTTATTCATTGTTAGGTGAGAACAATTGTAGTAGATAGATGATGCAAGTGAAACCTTACGTTATCTTCTTTTTAATAAATGTTTACACATAAACTAGGCAATAGGCATGTTAATGATTACTCTGGAGACTGGACAATTCATTCATTGAATACTTTTAATCATAACTACATCAACTTATCATATCTTTGTCACAATTCACAAAAGGTACGGGAATACTCTGTTTAAAGATATGAAAAATATTGTCTCAAATCATTTGTAGATGGCAGAAAAACAAAAAAACACCATATAAGCTATATCTTTAGTTATAAAATGATAATTTACCCGAAATAATCTAAGTTCTGAGGCTCCCATATAAAAAATTAATATTGAACCAAAATGTTATTAGAAGTCAACGAATTTACCCGCTAAAAGATAAACAAAGATGTTTTTGGAATCCTCGAATATTTTTTAATGAAGTGGTAACCATTTATTTCCAATTTTTACAATAATTTTATATTTATTCTATTTCAAAACAGGAAAAAAGGATTTTTTATATCTTAGTTAGTAATCGAAAATTGCCTATCCAATGAAAACTGAAAAGAAAAAGTAAAATCGGTTTTTGTTAGAACTGTTTCAAACATTCTGAATTTTTTTTTTTTTATACTAGCATATATACTTATAGACTTCTAATCATGTGAAACTTACGTAATAAGAATATTATACTTATAAAATCCTAATTTTCGAAGACAGTATTGCCTAAATCGAAAAAAATATGAGTAAAATCGGATCCTTTTTAAAAATTACATATGAACATAATACAGTGCAAATTTCAAAACATGTTCACAAATAAAAGCACTTTTTTGAAAAGTTAGATATCCTGATATTCTAATCTGAGAAACTATACTGGATTAACTTAACAATATATATTGTGAAATATAATTCCTTACCTCTAAAAAACATTGTTTTTTTTGTAAAAAAAACTGTTGCTTGAATCGAAAATAACAAAGGAATAAAGTATTTTCTTCTTCAAATGTTTAAAATATGTTTTCCTCAGATGTTAAGCTTAATTCTAGGTGCGTTTCCTTTTTTCTCCCAAATTTATTAGCATACACCAGAACAGAGTTTGTAATAAGAAACTGAAATGCCTTTCTTTTTCAGTATTTGAGCAAGTGAAATAAGTCAAAAAAGTGGAAATGTATATTCTGAATTTGCTGAGAAAAATCTTACGTTTGGATAAACTAATAATTTCCCATTCCGTTATCACTGATGGTATTAAAATAGAATTGATATGGAAAGATGCATTATTTGATGATTTTAATTATTTTCATACTGTCCTTTACAATTCAGGATTAGATATACATAGCATCATAAATGATGTATGAATTATATAATTCTAATTTAGAAGTAAATTCCCTTACAAATAATAAAGTTGAAGTTAATTGAATCTGTTTGGTGCTTACAATATTATTTAAGTCAGAGAATAGCAAACAAAGAAAATTTATATAAATGGAGTGTGTTGCATTGAGTCCTTTTAGAGTTCTGTAGCATGTAATATATTATTCTTATGTAAATAATGTCAACAATTTGTTCAACGATCACCGATATAAATTTCCCATCTAATCGAAAAACTTCTATTTTTCAATGTATCGTATCATGGAATCTTAGCTCAACTCAGAATGTATTGGCTGTAAGATTTAATATAAATTTCGTTACTCTTTGGTATAAAGTGCAATCTGATCAATAGGAGATAGTAGGATATACAGTGAGTGCAATTGCCTGTACTTTTTAAGATAAACTTTCTTTTCTCTGTTTGTCAACTGTTTGATTGATCATAGAATATTTGATGTATCTGAATAAATATTTAACAGTTGTCAAAATATTTTTTGGTCATATATTGTATATCGGGGTATTTCAAATTCTATGCGATTTAAATTATCTTTGCAAGCAAATGTTAGATAAATCTTCACTCTTTATATTTATATAATTTGTTGCTTAAAAACTTCACATATTTGTATTGATAAGAATATATTACTCATATTGCAGCTTATGATTGAATGATGGTTGTTGAAAATATTCATAAAACTGACAAAATCATCTATAAGTATAAATAATCTCACACAGGTACAAGTAATGAACATCAGAAATATTCATTAACATTGAGATATTTGTGAAAGATACGAAGCCATTCCAGCAGGTTCGAACACGATCAAACCAGTTGTATTCCAATAATTCGACAGTGTATGTGTATAGTGTATACCTTGGGTAGATTCTCTTAACGTATATCTCGGAAACCAACTAAAATCTCTTATCATTCTTATAAAATGCTGATTTGTAATTAAACTATACTCAGTATACCGATAGAAGGAGAATTTTGAGTGCCTTTGTTAGGTAATGAGTAAAGTTCCCCCCAGGACAAATTTGAAACATTTCTTTCAGAGAGAAAAAGTGATAACCTATAATAACTTCATAGCATCGCTCTTTATGATATTGCTGTCACTTCGAACATTTTAAAGAAGATATTTAATTTGATTATATGAATAATCACTTAATCAGGTAGCACGAATTACATAGAATTATGTTATAATAATCTTAATAACTATAACTATATCATTTTCTTATCATTAACGTTCATCGCAAGAAATGTAATGAATTACTTCTGAAATGTAACCGAGTGAGGTCGTTCGAAAAAAAAATATTCAAAAGTTCTCATTATTTGTATTTCATCAATAATAAAAATCTCAGAAATACATTATGACATGATTTTTTTACTCAATATAATATAATGATTACGAAATAAAAGTCAAGCATTGAGATTTGTTATAATTATTCATGACACAAAATTATAATTCCAAAAAATAATCACTATTATAATATTCTTTTAGTAAGATAAACATTCTAAATCATATTGTTTTCATTGTATAAATAAATACATAAATTATTATTTAACGTATATATATGAAACAAGAAATGGAGTAAGAATTGGAGTGAGAATTGGAGTAAGAATCATGCGTAGAATTTTAAATATACCTTTTAGATATGGAACAGAAAATTTATGAAAATCGATATTATCCAACATTTAGAATTTCTGTTTCCTAAAAGTGGTCCGTTGATCATTTAGTACAACAGAGGGAAAGTGAAGTGCCATCGAATAGTCTATCGGAAACAGATTCCCATTGAGAAAGGAATGGTTTGGCTGAATAGAGATACAGGTATTATTGATGACAAGAGAAAACGCAGAACTTATGGTTTCACGTAGATATCGTACAATGCTTAAACGGAATATGTACGTTTTAATGGTTTTTGATCTACAGCAACAAATATATGATATGATCGATTATAAAGAATTTCAGATGGAAATATTATTTGATTAAGAAGCGTTTATAATGTTAACAAAAACATACTTCGGTTTTCAATTATTCATTTCTTGTTTATTATTCATTGCAGCTTCTAACTTTATTAACAAATTAACTTTAAAGTTGATATCAGTAAGTTATGTACAGGTGGTGTCCGAAAGTTTCTTCATAGCACATTTAATCGACAGCTAATTTTAACTAAAATAAAAAATATTCAACACTTCCACAGCAACTCGATATGATGGACGATGGGAATGCCGAACCTGCATATTTGTTTTATTTGCATATGTGTACAGTTGTTTCAATTGTTTTTTAACATGTTTTTCTGACATTTCAAGTCTTGAATAGGTAAAGTATTTTCACAAATTATATATTGCAATTTTCCTTCCTTACTTTTCCAACAATAGTCTTATGAAGTATTCGATATATGTTGTAAAAAAATAAATCTAACAGAATAAAAAAAAGTATTAACGTGTACAAATAGTAGTACATGATGCAGGTTGAACAAGTTAACTATGCACCAAATATGTCGCAATATCCGGTGTAAGCTATAACATATAAATGAATATAAATATATATTAATGAACAACATTTTCGAGCTCTCAAAACAAATGGCCGTAATGTAGTTTGTTGTATTCGCTAGATTGCTATACTGCATACTGGTCATTTTTATAATCAGCAGGGGTGTTGCACACATATATCATAGTGTATTAATTAATTGCATCACGAGCCATATATGGTACACGGTTAACTTGATCAATCTGAATTATGTGCCAGTACTGTTACACGCGACCACTTTTTTGTATTTAAAAAAATTGATTCTTCTCCAATACAAATTGAATATTTTATATGACTAGTGTTGAAAAAGTGACGAATAAAAATTTCAATATATAATTTGTAAATCTATGCTACATATTTATGACTGGAAATATCAGAAGATAATGTTGAGAAATATTAGATAAATAATGAATATATAACAAATAAAACAAAGATTCAAGTACTACATTACCGTAATATCTTGAGATGCTGGTACTGTGTTAAAATGTCATATCGAGAAATGTCAAGTAGAAAAAAGTCTGTCAATCTGAGATTAATTTTATTTGATATTCAAAAATATTGATACGTGAACTTTGGATATACGAGTGAAATCCACATTATCTTTTTTTATACATTATAATTTTTGTTCAATTTTATTGTAAAGAATTAAATTCAAAGTGCATTTGGGAACTCTAGTTTATTAATAATATTTTTCGGTGCGATAGAATTGATCACTAGTAAGCTAACAATGTCATTGAATATAAATAACTATATATTCTACTCATACTATTGTAATTAAAACCACTGTGATGAAATTCAGTTTATTTTTTCTTTCTAATAAAGAGTTTATTATTATTGTTATTTTAATTTCCTGCAGGTAATGAATATATTTTAGTGTCAGACGGTAGATTATCTTTAAATTGGCAAAGAAATATCATTACTATAATCTATTTACTGTAATTAATTCCTATCAAATCTGATTGGATGGCAATAGTGTAAAGTATTTATCTACAACTCAGATCCTTTACACATATAAGGGAGATATATCTTGTATCCTATTTATCTATGTAAATGATGAAAATTAAAAGCAATGCTATAATAAAGAACTCATAATTCTTCTTTGAAACATAATAATTTTTTATCATTACATTTTTTTTATCATTAAATAACATCATTAAATAACATCAATATTAGGAAATGTAAAAAATAGTGAAATACTACACTATAAATTACATCAACATTTGAATAGAATTAATATGGGAAGCATCGGTAATATATAAATAGGTACTTTAGAGTTATTATATAGTTCATAATGATTCAGATACTCCATATTTAGATATAAATCTCTTTATTTTTCTCGATAACATTATATTTAATGAACGTGCGAGAGATAAAAAGTTTTAAGATACGTGGAAAATATTCTGTGAAACTGCCACAATGAAAAAATATCGTTTCAGCTGAATATTAGTTACTCAGAAATTGTGATATACAAACGACTTTTCATTTTCCTAAAAACTATAAGTTTTTTCATACGATTCCAACCAAATAATGAAAAAAATGGAAAGTTGAATATATAGATTAATTTGAATTTTATAATACATTTTTATTTCTTGTATATATGGTTGGGATGTAAGGTTTATATGTTTTAATTCATTGAATTGAATTCACAAATGATCAACAATTATATCAAATACCCAATCAAAATAATTAGTTCGATTTATATTTGATATATTTAAATACAAGGCAACCATTATTTTTAAAGGCTCCTCTGTATAAGTAACTTATTTTTACGTCTTTGACGTAATAGTAGTTTTAGACGAAAAGATTCCAGTGATTGTTTGACTGTTTATCTGTTTTATATGTGAATGATTTCCTTATAAGATGATTATCAGAGGAGTGAAAGAGGTTGTGATCTCATGGCGCAAGTACAAATGAATATGGTGGATGCCATGAATTCTCCTACCCAAGTTGCAGATTTGCCTTTAAAAAACATATACTTTGCTATTCATCAGTGTTCACTCCTACAGCGCATTGCCTGATCACCACTTACCAGTTTGGCCCAATGGTAACAGCTCATAATGAAGCACTTGACGACAAGTTCATTAGTCTTAACCCTAATGAGTTTGACGTGTGTTTTCTAGGCACATCTTTTTAAAAAAAAATTATATCTTTTATGTCATTCCTTTCAATTTACTGGCCCCTTTTGATTTTGTTCATACATGAATATAAAATATATTTTTGTTTTTAAAAAGTTAAAAAATATTTAAGTATCAGCGTGAATCAAAGTAAATCACGCAAATTATGGAATTAATTGTACTTTGGTGACGTGTGGCAACCTAGATTTACAGTTTGGTTAGCCAATCCGCACAAATTTGTTCACGTTTTCATCAATTACAGATACATGCGCGAGCTGTGATTGAATCACATCCCACCCAATCAGAACTCAGTTCTCTCTGTAGCAAATGTCTTTAATACTGATGTATTTATTTCTCCTTAAATGTTCAATATTCTTACTTTTTGGTACACTTTAGCTTAGTATATATACTGACAATTTGTAAAAAATACAGAACGGTAGGTTTATAGATAAGACATGTGTTATTTTGACACATAGTCAAACTCTCCCAATGATTCTGACAGTCAAACTCATCAGGGTTAAAGTATATTCGTGGTGCATCACAAGGGGATTGAAAGAGTTGTAGACACACTGGCAGAATTAGTCGGAAGCCTTTTGCAATTACTTCGAAAACAGTGTGATGAATAATCATATGTTCCTTTATGAAAATATGTTATCTTTTACTTACTTTGAAATCAAATCGAAAATTATTATTTTCTGAAAAACAAATTCTCAAAAATGGTATATTAAGAAAAGAAAATCGATAATTATTGCTTACATGAGATTATATCACTTCTGCATATTTATTTATAAATATAATGGAAGAGCCTTCCATACTACAGTATTAATTTGCTATGGAATAATATTCTAATATATTCACCATTTACCATATCAGTTCTCAATATATTAAACTACGAACATGCACATTGCACAACATTGAAAGGCAATTTTCAGTCATAAATTATTCAGGAACTGAAAGACCCGCCCTCAATACTGTGGCATTTACTTAATTAGCAGGTTATTTCACATATGAGTCACACATTATATTTTTATTAAAACGTATTCCAGCAGATCCTGATCACCATCCCACTGAAGTCTTCTTCGGTAAGTAAGGCCTGCGTTAACGTATCCCCATAGTACTGTGTTATTCATAGCCCTGATAATATTAAATAATTCAAAGTGTTGAATGGAAACAGTCAGGTACCCAAGCAGCAAATCAACGTCGTCACGATGTTGGCTGAGCATCGTTTCTTGGTTGTCTGAACGTTGGTACAACATCAGTTTTCAACGTTGTCTGATTGTCGGTTTTTGGAAAAAAAATACGACGTCGAAAGACAACATTCGAACAACGTTGGTTGCCAACCTTATGTTTGTTTTCCGACATCTGTACAATGTTGATACAATGACAAAACAACGTCGTCACGATGTTGGCTGAGCATCGTTTCTTGGTTGTCTGAACGTTGGTACAACATCAGTTTTCAACGTTGTCTGATTGTCGGTTTTTGGAAAAAAAATACGACGTCGAAAGACAACATTCGAACAACGTTGGTTGCCAACCTTATGTTTGTTTTCCGACATCTGTACAATGTTGATACAATGACAAAACAACGTCGTCACGATGTTGGCTGAGCATCGTTTATTGGTTGTATGAACGTTGGTACAACATCAGTTTTCAACGTTGTCTGATTGTCGGTTTTTGGAAAAAAATACGACGTCGAAAAACAACATTCGAACTACGTTGGTTGCCAAACTTATGTTTGGGTTCCGACATCTGTACAATGTTGATACAATGACGAAACAACATCGTGCCAATGTTCGATTACGACTTTGTTAAGACATTAAAACACAAGGTTAAAACTACGTTGTTAATTCAACGTTGAAACAATGTTGTTTCGTCATTTCCAAACGACACTGTTACAATGTTGAAACAACATAGTGCCAACGTTCGACTGCGACGTAGGATAGACATAATTTGACAAGGTTAATACAGCGTTGCTACCCAACGTTGAAACATTGTTGTTTCATCATTTTCAAACGAGGCCCACGAAGCAAAAATTATTAGGACAATATTGCCCCAATATTGTGTCAATATTGGGGAATATCATACACAATATTGCCTCAATATCAACTCTACAGAAAGGGAATATCAAAACAGTTATCCCCTTGTTAACAAGGGAATGAAAATATGAAAGTGAATGGATATTCCCTCGATATCAAGGGGAACAAGAGGGAATAAAAATATAAATATTCCCTGGATATCAAGGGAACAGAAAGGGAATATCAAATCAGTTATCCCCTCATTAACAAGGGAATAAAAATATGAAAGTGAATGGATATTCCCTCGATATCAAGGGGAATAAGAGGGAATTAAAATATAAATATTCCTGGAATCTTCCCTAGGGGAAGAGAAAGGGAATATCAAAACAGTTATCCCCTCATTAACGAGGGAATGGAAATATGAAAGTGAATGGATATTCCCTCGATTTCAAGGGGATGCATGTAATGCTTGTTGCAATACTTACACTTATCAAGTGAAATATATCAAGAGATGTGTGATTTCATGAAGAAACTGCTAGTAGTTCAGTTAAGAGATGTACACAAATAACAACAGACAAGGTACCATGGATCTCAATAGGTTACATCATGAGCACCAAGGCTGTTAATCATTGAATGTGCATCATCTTACATTTATCTCTCCTGCAGTAGGACTATCGATGGCATATCAAGGTGTCGATAAGATGTAGCTACATTCGCCATTCTATTTGCTGTTGAGTGGGGTGGAGCAGCCATGCTGATGGGTGTTGAGAATACAGACATCAAGGATCATAACTGAAATAAAAAGGATAATTAACATTTAGATCTTCATTAAGGATTAAAATAGAAATTAAGTAGTACAAGGAGCATTTCCACCAACACCTTACACATGCAAAATAATTTAAACTGTTATCACTATTCAAATGAATAGAAGTATTTAATAAAAACAAAATGTATTTCATCTGTATAAGTAAATTGAATAATTACAAGAAACGTTAACAGACATTGCAAAACGCATTCAGTCGTTTAGATTAGACATAGCCCAGACTATAATTCATGGTAAATTCCACCAACTGTGACTTGTAAATGGAATTTTTTCCCTTTAAGAGTAATATTCTAGCTAAGTCAAGTGGAATTTTAGCTATGTTGATTGGTAAAGTAATTATTAATTATAAATCAAAGGAGGATACAGACATCATAAAGTCCTTGGATAAGTAATAAGAATAGCTAATTTAGGATTCCCCCAAATGGTTTTCAGTTTCCCACTTTGGAGGAAACCTACCTTGATAAACCCTGAACAGCATATAAACAAAATTTTGATTTCATACATTTATATACATAAAAATACAATTATATTAATGACTAATATTATATAATGATAGCTACTTGAATTAATAAATTAATCATAAGTTCACCAATAAGCAATAGCTAGGCATAAAAATCAGACAATTTCTTTGATAATCTAACTGATTGAAAGATATTTGTATGTGAAAAAAAAACAGACCGATAGTTAATTAAATAACTTCCAATGTTGCAAAAAAGAACAGACTAATCGTAAATTAAGTAGAGATGCACCAATACCATATTAGTAACCGATACCAGTACCAAGTAGCTACAGTCACTTTAGAATTCTGGTAACCGACACCAATACCAAGTCTGATACCAGTTACTTTTTAAAAGTATAATACAGTTAATTAATTAACTTCCAATGTTGCAAAAAAGAATGGACTGATAGTAAATAAGTAGATATGCACCGATATCATATTAGTAACCGATACCAGTGCCAATCACAGTTACTTTAAAATTCTGATAACCGATACCAATACCAAGTCCAATACTAGATACTTTTTAAAAGTATAATACAGTTAATTAATTAACTTACAATGTCGCAAAAAGAACGTACTGATAGTAAATTAAGTAGATATTCATCTATTCCATATTAGTAACCGATACCATTACCAATTACAGTTACTTTAAAATTCTGGCAACCGATACCAATACCAAGTTGATACCAGATACTTTTTAAAAGTATAATACAGTTAATTAATTAACTTCCAATGATGCAAAAAAGAATGGACTGATAGTAAATTAAACAACTTCCAATGTTGCAAAAAAGAACAGACTAATCGTAAATTAAGTAGAGATGCACCAATACCATATTAGTAACCGATACCAGTACCAAGTAGCTACAGTCACTTTAGAATTCTGGTAACCGACACCAATACCAAGTCTGATACCAGTTACTTTTTAAAAGTATAATACAGTTAATTAATTAACTTCCAATGTTGCAAAAAAGAATGGACTGATAGTAAATTAAATAACTTACAATGTTGCAAAAAGAACAGACTGATAGTAAATTAAGTAACTTCCAATGTTGCAAAAAGAATGGACTGATAGTAAATTAAATAACTTACAATGTTGCAAAAAGAACAGACTGAGAGTAAATTAAGTAACTTCCAATGTTGCAAAAAGAATGGACTGATAGTAAATTAAATAACTTACAATGTTGCAAAAAGAACAGACTGAGAGTAAATTAAGTAACTTCCAATGTTGCAAAAAGAATGGATTGATATTATCTAAATTGAGTAATTTACAAAGTCAAATTACAATGTTGCAAAAAAAGAACAAACTTGGTTACTTGTTAAAAGATAATTGACTGCAATAAAAGAATGGACTGAAAGTAAATATATAAAGGAAAACACCAAATTAATCTGTAAATATATGAATGATCAAAATAGAATATTTCTGAAGTTTAGTTCAATCTTCCCAAATATCAGTTGAAATGATCATCAAATCATTCAAATGCACACTGGCTTCAGTATTCAAAAATCCAGTCTGTATTTGGTGCACAGAACTCCTCTGACTTTTTCAAAAATCTGAGAAATAGCTGCCAACATTTTTCATCAATTGGTGACTGGTCTAGTCCTCCAACATTTTTCCAGTTTCCCCTTCAAAAATTAATGATAATATATTTCAATATAGGAATTAATAGTTAAATATCCTTCGATATTGCAGGAATTTTTTTATTAGAGAAATTGAATATCTGTCATCATATCATTGGAATTTATCATCAAATACAATTTGGTGTATTTGGTGCACAAAATCCCACTGACTTTTTTTAAAAAGGTTAAAAAATTCACTAAGAATTTGCAATAATTTTAATTTGGCTGATCTAACCTAAATCCAGTCTATATTTTATGGTAAATTTCATCGATATGTCAGTAGAATTCCAGACTGGCGACTGCAGGAACTGGTAAACTGTTCTCCAAGAAAAAATCCTCTATATTATAATATTTAGACTTTTTCTCAGTAGAAATGTAAAATACATGTAAATATAGGAGGAAATTAGGAATTGTTCGCATAGAAAATGTTAAAAACATCCCATATTCTGCAGACTGGGGTCATCGTCACTAGAATTTAGCCCCTTTGAAAATAATATTCTGGCAAAGTCGCCCGGCCAAGTAAAATAGCATCTCTCATAAACTCGCCATTTGTCTCTCCAGCTCTCTCCAAAATTCAACAAATTCTCTCCAAAATGATAAATTTTTCATAAATTCTCTCCAAAATAACATTGTAGTCCATGTTTCAAGGTGTGGCAGGAAAGTCACAAGTTTAGTGAGAAAATGGAACAAGGTCGCCACATTTAAGATAATTTAAAGGAGAAATTTGACTCTCTACTAAAGATTTTACACTTGGAAACATCATTGTGCAGTTTATGCTCTTAGTCTGATGCATGTGCATCTCATGAGACTGTTTTGGGAGTGATTTAATCGTTATTTACATGTTTTTCAACTCATTTAAACCCTCAAAAGTTGCCAATATACTGGCAAGTGCCAAGTGGCGACTTTGTCCATACTTTAAAACATGTATTGTAGCATAGGAGAAAAATAGATAAAACTCGCCATTTGCAATTGAAGGGCTCAAAATAACTGTCACAAAATCGCCATTAAAATGGCGAGTTTGGACATGCTTTATTTTATTAGCTACTTGGAAAGTTGGTAGATCTCTATAATTATTATTTAACTTCTATTCTAATTGGTATCATGGATACCAATTGAAATAAAAGTTGAATAATGATTATTATATAAAGATTTTTACGTGTTTGAAAATATGGAGTCGTGCGATAACACGGAACTTACCCACCCTAATAACTATTTATTTCTATGTTAGAATGTTAGGTACCATTCATTACGGTGGATAGATTGAGAAAATCTTGGTGGATCAGCTGAATTAGTCAATTAGCTACTGGAAATTTATGTTGGATTTTTTCAGTTTTTTTAAAAGTCAGTGTCTCAGTGAGACTTTGTGAACCAAATACAGATCAAGATTCGGGATCAACCAACATTTTCTTTATTAATCCACCAACAATTAATGGTATCATTATATCATAGGAATAAACTAATTTGTATTTGGTGCACAAAATCCCACTGACTTTTTCAAAAAAGCTGAAAAAATCCACCATAAATTTCCAGTAATTTGGCTGATCCACCAACATTTTCACAATTTATCCATCAAAAATTAATGGTAACATAGGAATAAATAGCTAAAAATCAAAAGACTTTGTCACAATATTATTTTTAAAGGGGAAAAAATTCCACCGAAATACAGACTGGGGAATAAATAGGTATAGCTAAAAATCCACCACCTTGGGTCTGGGACCTTGGCTAGAATATTATTATCAGACACAGAGGGGAAAAATTCTGAAAAAATACATTCTGACCTAAATTCTAGGAATAATTAGTAGAGTTCATCGCCAAGTCCCGGTCTGTATTTGGTGCAAAAAATTCCACTGACTTTTTACAGAAAGCACCTATTTTTCGGTGGAATTTACCACGAAATACAGACTGGGAGTCTGGGCCAAGCCCAAATACAGACCGAGTTTTCATCTAAGTTAGCCTATCAAATTTAATTCAGAGTTCAGATTGCCAAATACAGACTGAGTAATGGAAAAATTATGAATTTATAAGAGTATGGAAGCAAGACCCAGATTGTATTTGGTGGTAAATTTCAAAGATATCTCGAGAGATAGCTTCAATTTCTCTAATAAAAAAATTCCTGCAATGATGGAGGATATTTAGCTACCTAGGTAGATATTAGGTAATTCATATACCTAGGTATTACCATTAATTTTTGGAGGAGAAACTGGAAAAATGTTGAAGGACTAGGTACCTAGACAAATTGATGAAAAATGTTGGCAGCTACCTACCTATCAGATTTTTGAAAAAATCAGAGTAGTTCAGTGCACCAAATACAAACTGGAGCAAGACACATACACACATTTAACTAGTACACTGAATAGGTTACAGGTATGATGATGATGGTATGTATCACCGTATCATGACTGCTTATTTATCTGGTTGATCTGAAAAATTTGTGGAACACCTCTCTGAAAGGTGTTCATTCAATGAGTGCACATCAACATTATTTTCAGTGTTGTTTTCATAATATTCTCACTTTGTTCAATGACAGGGTTACCTATTGTCTTGGGAGTCCGAGGACAGACCGAGAAGAGAGGAAGAGCATTTTCACTTAAAAGTTCACTTGCAAAGTCACTACAAGATTTTTTTATTTTATAATAGTTCCTAAGAGACATAATTGCTTTTTAAATATTTTTTCTAGGTTTTAACACAAGAAGTTTTGTAGCAGATGAAGTAACACAGATCGAAATGATTCACATTGATCTCGGCTGAAAACTGAACGCTATTTCGAAAAGCGGGAAAACGGTTATAAAGCGGTGTTGCCATTCCACTGTTTATAAATGGGCCTTAAGTAATGCAAAGAAACTGAGGAATTCTGAGAAATTTGAAAGGGTATACCTGGCGAGAGACATGACAGAAGAGGAAAGGAGAAAAGATAGACAACTGAGAGAGGAATTGAGAGATCGGAGGCAAAGAGAGGGAGAATCTAGTTTTATAATCAGGCGAGGAAAAATTATAAAGATTGATAGAGGAGAGCAAGTCCAGAGAAATGGAGGAGACTCACAAGAGCACAGACATAAAATAACAACAGGTGGAAATGGAGGAGGAACAGATCAAAGACAAAATGTGACAGATGGTGGAAACAGAGGGGGAGCAGTGTGGAGGCGAGGTGCTAGTGGGGGTGGAAGTAGAGGAAGAGCAGACCGGAGGGAGAGTGTGATGGAAGGTAGAAATTTTTGAAGAGAGGAGATGGGGAAGAGAAGAGAGGTACGAGAGGGGAGTTCAAGGCTAAAATAATGAATATACAAGGATTAAAAAATGAGAAGTACACAGAAGTATATGGACTATTGGAAGACAGAACAGTTGTATGCCTTACAGAAACGCAGAAGAAAGTTGATAACATCAGAGTGGGGCAACAAGTGGAGGTGATAAGCAGTATGAGGAAGATGGGGGAGAAGAAGGGAGGAGGCATAATGGTCCTGTATGAGGAAAATAGTGGTATATTTCTGGAGAAGACAGAGGAAGAGTATGCTGACTGCATGGTGATTGAGGGAAGGATGGGGAAGGAGAAAATAAACCTTGTAATAGTATATTTAGGAACTGGAGGTGAGAGAGTGGTGTTGCAGAGAAACAGAGAGATGCTCCAGTACATTAAAAGGAAGGTGGAGGATGCAGATGGAAGAAGAGAGATGATACTGGTGGTGGGGGACTTCAACGGGCATCTGGGATACATAGGATATCAACAGGAGAACGAGAATGGAAAGGAGATCAATAGGTTTATTGAGGAGACTGGCTTGCTGCTGATGAATATAGATGAGAAATGCAACGGAGTATACACATGGGAGCGAGGAGAGAGCAAGAGTGTGATAGACCTGGTGATGGTAAATGAGATGGCATATGGTAAAGTGAAGAAAGTGGAAATAGATAGTAACAGAGATGTGATAGATGTATCAGACCACTGCCTGATTGAGGTGGTAATTGATATGGAGAGAGATGGAGGAAAGAAGAACGTGGGGTGGAAGGAGGTAACGTACTATTGCACAAAAGAGGAAAAAATGAGGAGATATGTGGAGAGAATGGAAGAAGAAGTGGAAAGAGAAGAGGCAGGGTCAATGAGATATATAAATGAGGCAATAAGGAGAGTTACAGATGAGGTGTTGAAAACTAGATGCAGGAGGAGAGTGGATGATGAGGGTAGAGAGGAACCGCCGTGGATGTGTAGTGAGATAAGGAGAGAGATAGCAAAAAGAAGAAGACTAAACAAAGAACATAGAAACAGAGAGGAGGAGGAGAGACGGGAGGCTTGGAGAGCATATAGAGAACAAAAGGAAAAGGTAAAGAGAATGATTAGTGAAGAAATGAGGAAATATGAAAATAGGATAGCAGAAGAGATAAGAGACATGCAGGGAGGAAGGGACTTGTGGAAGATGGTGAGGAAGCTAAAAGGAGAGAAAGTTAATGGAAATAGAAAACTGAAGCTGTATACAGAAGAAGGAGAGGAACTAGAAGAGGAAAAATATGAAGAGGAAATAAAACAATTTTGGGAAGGAATATATAAGATGCATGAAAATAGGATGGAAGATGTGTGGAATGAGGAAACAAAAGAAGAATATGAGAGAACACTCAGGAGAACTAGAGAGAGGGAAGCTAACCCGGAGGAGATGTGGCTACCCAGACTGGCAAACCCTTACTGGAATGTAAAAGTGATGGAGATGGTGATAGAGAGGGAGGATGTGAGGAAGGCATTGGGAGGTCTGAAGAACAGGAAAGCAGGAGGATGTGACGGGCTGAAACCAGAAATGTATAAGGTACTGCAAGGGAGTGACATATGTGTGGAAGCTTTGAGGAGAGGACTAGAGGGAGTGATACGGGAGGGAGGAGAGCCAGAGGAGTGGAGGGAATCAAAGACTGTTATGATACCAAAGACAAGGAGGCCGAAAGTGTCAGAGCTAAGACCCATAGCTCTGACAGATGTGTCATACAAGTTGATGATGAAGATAGTAAAAGAAAAGGTGGAGCGGCATGTGGAGGAGAATGGGATGAGGTGCGAGGAGCAAGCAGGTTTCACGAAAGGTGGAGAGATTCTTGACAACCTGGTGATCTTGCAAGAATGTGTGAGGAGGACATATAGCAGAGGGGAGGAGCTGGTGGTGGTTGCGGTGGACTTCAAGAAGGCATATGACTCGGTGAAAAGGGAGAAAGTGATTGGGGTGCTGAAGGAATTCAAGGTACCGGCAAGTATACTGGACCTGGTGAAGAGGATCTATTGTGGGGATAGGACGAGAATAGAAGTGGGAGATGCTGAAGTGGTTATAGATGTGGAGAGTGGGATAAGGCAAGGATGCACGGCATCGCCACTGCTCTTTAAACTCCTGACATACAAGATCATTGAAGCAATCAAGAGAAGAGTAGGAGGCATGTGGGTGTGTGGAGTGAAGGTGAATAGCCTGTTCTTTGCGGATGATGGACTGTTGATGGCTCGAGGAGTGGGAGAAGCAAGGGAAATGATAAGAATTATGAAGGAGGTGGCGGGCGAGCTTGGGCTGGAGGTGAACGCTGGGAAGAGCAAGTGTTTGCTGTACAATGTCAGAGATGGAGTTGAGGAGGTGGAGGGAATTCAGGTGGTGAAGGAGATAAAGTATTTGGGGGTGATGGTGGAAGACAGACGTGGATTGTATGAGGGACAGCGGAGGAGGATGATTGAGCAGACAAGAAAGCTGAGCAATATGACGTATTCGGTAATCGAGAAGAGCTGCCACAGAGTAAAAATGGGCAAGACTTACTGGAAGTCAGTAGTACTGCCCAGTGTCCTGTTTGGAATGGAGGTGGTGGATTTGAGGGAGGAGGACATCGGGAAACTACAGAAACAGGAAAATGGTACGATGAGACGAATATTGGGTGCACCTAGATATGCAACGATTGCTGGAATGAGAGGTGAAATAGGGATGGGGACGATGAAGAGTAGAGTGGTGAGAGGAAGGCTACAGTACTTGAGGAGGAAGATGCAGGGAGGGAGTGAGTTGGTGAAGAGAGTGATCGGAGAGATGAGAGTGAGTCGAGTGGGATGGTGGAAGAGAACGGAGAAATACTTGGAGTGGGCACACGTTGAGGTGGATGAGGTGATGATGATGAGTGCAGGAGAGTTGAGGAGGAGAGTTGCGGAGAGAGTGGAAGTCGAATGGAGGGCGGAGATGGAGGAGAAGAGCACGCTCTGGCTATACCGAAGATGCAAGACTGAGATGAGGGAGGAGGATTATGAAGGAGGAGAGGGTTCGAGATTGTGGTTCGGTGCGAGGACAAACTGCCTGTGGCTGGGAGACAGGAGGGGGGTGGGGGAGGAGAGGATGTGTCAGATGTGTGGAGGGGGAGAGGTGGAGGACCTGAGGCATTTTCTGATGGAGTGTGGAGCTTTGGAGATGGAAAGAGTGGAGGCAGTTGAGCTGCAGAGACCGAGGGTTGAGAGAGAGGAGGAAGTCATGGAGGTGTTTCTGTTTGAGGAGGAGGGGAGGCAGAGGAAAATCACCGTCTTGGTGAGCATGTGGAGGAAGAGAGCAAGAATGGAGAGAGCAAGAGTGGAGGAGGCAGTATAGGACGATGAACTGGAGCCGCAGAAAAGGCAATCCTACACACAAATGATGATGATGATGATATAGCATAAGAAATGTCGCAATCTACAGTTGAATAATAATTTTCTAATGACAGAGAGAAAACAAAAGAATAATATCTACGTATATTAAAAATAAATATAGTTTATATTCATTTGGATTTATAATTGTTATTTATTCTGTCATGTTTCACCCTATTTTTTCCGAAAACTAACACTGACTGTAAATTGCAGGAATTCGGATAGGTTAGCAGTGTTGCAGCTTCATTGTTTTTAAACAAAGAAATGACGCAATATCCCTTTTTGAATAATTGTATAACAAAACAGGTACCTAAAGAAATAAAAAAAGATGTATACGTTAATTATCTAGTTGTTATTTATTAACTATTATTTTTAAATATTACCTATCTGATAATTTAGTTTCAGCTATTATATTTCAAGAGTCACTGTGATGATGTACTATCAGAGAAAAGAGTCACTGTGATGATGTACTATCAGAGAAAAGAGTCACTTTGATGATGTACTATCAGAGAAAAGAGTCACTGTGATGATGTACTATCAGAGAAAAGAGTCACTGTGATGATATACTATCAGAGAAAAGAGTCACTGTGATGATGTACTATCAGAGAAAAGAGTCACTGTGATAATGTACTATCAGAGAAAAGAGTCACTGTGATGGTGTACTATCAGAGAAAAGAGTCACTGTGATGGTGTACTATCAGAGAAAAGAGTCACTGTGATGGTGTACTATCAGAGAAAAGAGTCACTGTGATGATGTACAATCAGAGAAAAGAGTCACTGCGATGGTGTACTATCAGAGAAAAGAGTCACTGTGATGATGTACTATAAGAGAAAAGAGACCATGTGATAATGTACTATCAGACTACTAGAATCGCATCACTATAAAGTACCGTATGTTAAAATGCTGTTGTAAAATTACATAATAAAATCAAGTAAATTCTCCTTGCTTACTAATGCCTGTCAGATCTTCTACTAACGTTATTAAATGATATATTATATCCCAACAAACATATGAATGTCGATTCGATGCCGTTTGCTGTCGAATTCGTAGCGCTAACGGTGGGTATCGACTTAGCAACCATTTCGACTCATAGTAGATATCAGAATGTCTGTTTCTAAATGATATCTGAATTTACACTCCGAGTAGAAACACGAAAACCTATTCATGGTTTTAACAGCATCATCTTGACGTCAGCATGTCTGTTTCCAAACGATATATGAATTTATACTTCGACCAGAAGTGCGAAAACCGATACGTAGTTTTAAAAAATCGTTTCAAATTTGGAAATTCATTTTCTTATCTTCCTGTTTTATAATACGTATAGAAATGTAAGAATAATTTCTATTCAATTGGATTGTAGCTTTCTATATAACATATGTAGTGCTCCCTTTAAACTATTCCCAATAATTAATACACTTATAGGGGACTACGGCAGTTGTAAGTTTACGATTGAGCATTGGCACGCTGGTGCGATTGTGAACTGGATCAACGAAAAGTAAGCGATATTGGAACATCGGTTGTTGAACAATGTTCCTCCAGTACTGTGAAAACGAAATGGATAACCAATCAAGTGATTTTTCGATGGCTGCATTTAATGTGATGAATCTATCTAAACTGCTTATTGTAAATAAGCCCGGAGGGGCTCCTGAAGCTGTCATTGGTGAATAGAAGAGAAGGGGGTGGCGTCCAAACTGTTGTAGTTTGGATTATGTATTGTCTATTTTATATTTACCATGTATATAGTGTTTTTAACTCTCCATGCAGTTTAAGAGGATAGCGCTCTACAATTACGTACGAGGTCTTAGATTTTGTGTTAGGTAGGCTCGTAGATTTCATTTACTATCACCTCTCCTCTTCATTTCCCTCTTCCTTCCTTGAGTGCAGCCACATTACTAGGTAAGTGACAGCAATCACGGAGTAGCTTTTCAGCATCCATGAGCTTCGTGACTTTGTCCATCTAGCCACTTTCTTTTCTGACTGCTTCTTCCAGTCCCTTGTATTTCATTTCCTTTTGACGTCAGCGACATGGCCTCTGGTTAAACCTCTACTTAACGTCAATAATTAAAAGTTGGTGGGCTATTTAACATGTTCCATTTTAGAGTAAATTCTCTGTTATCGGACGGTTCCACATTTTCGAATATGTAAGAAATAAATATAATAATTATCATTATTAAATTCTTACCTAAATTGGTATCCATGATACCAGTACGTAAAATACAAGTTTAGAAATAGAAATTAATACATAAATAATTTTTCTACGTAAAATGCGGAACCCCATATCCGATAACTTGAGCTTTCACCTAGTGCCAAAAGCTGCAAATGAGACTATTAAAATTCAGTGATTCACATTATAGATCATCAAACTTAAAGTGATAATCGGACTCAATAAATCTATATATAATAACTACCTATTATTTAACTTTTATTTCAAATGGTATCATACCTTCAGCTATTATGTTACTAATTAAATAGTGGTTTAATAATAATGATTATATTTTCCTTTATCACGTGTTCAAAAAAATATAGACCCTATTAATAACTTGGAACATATACCCTATTGCTAAAAATATTTCACAGAGCACAAAATTCCTGATTGTTCAATGAAACACAATTATATAAGTCAAAATATCAGACTAATTACTCAACTATTATGACCTATATTTACTAAGTGAGAGTTAATCTATGGTCAAATTTTAATTAATGCATTCATTACTTTGAACTTTCATCACAGAGCTTTCATCTTTATTCTAAGTCGTGGCCTCTAAACATTTTCTTTAATTTGAACTCATAGAGAACCAAATTTTCAAGGAGTTACAATTTTATAAAAATATGACCAACTCATTACTATTTGTAATAAGAATAAGTTGTGATTTTGGTTATAAAAGCGGTGCTTGTATATATTGTTCTATTCACTTTAAAATATCTTCAAGTATCTCCGGGTAGTTTAATATCAAACATTTTTTAGTCAAATGCATTCACGGTGGCAAAGTGACAGAGCTACAGGCACGACGATGGTTGGACCCACGAACGATACCCGGACACGTCACTTCATTTCTTCCCATTTAATTTATATATAACATTATGTAAAATTAATCAAATTGATATGCATCTAAACGTACAGTACGTTATATCATTGAAGTAAAGGTTTTCAATTTTAATTTATTTATTTATTGGATGCAAGTGGATATCGTTTCGAAGCATATTAGATATATAATTAGGCGTCTGTTCGATGGAGAATCCCTATGTATGTTGGATGTCGTAATTTATCTTTCTATTCAACGCTGTATAACGGTATCGCTTCGATGCCAAATATACTTGATGTGATGCGGTTTAGCGGTGCAAACGGATATCGGTTTGATGTCTACTTGATGTCACCATGTCTAATTTGTTACTGGTATTCGATGTCGGAAGAGAGGTTTCACAGAGTCGTATAGACATCGAATAGATACATTCATGTTTGCTGGGATGTTACTAGTGTATTTTCCCGTTAAAAATAACGTGTTTCAAAGTTTCAATTTTGGCTCTTAACCCGTTAAAAGTGTACTCTCTCATTGAAATAAAAACATAAGAATTAAATAATTAAATTTAATCCCGTGCGTATCATGATTACATTATTATTAATAATTTTCAAAATATTTATATTTTTCTATAAACTCCAAAATGAAGAAAAAATTTCTCTGCATTATTATTATTTTAGCAGTCTGTATTCATGATACAGCTTGCCATAAAGAAATTTAATTGTTAGTTAATGTTTTTAGATAGGAGAAATTACGGACAAAAAAAAATATATAAATAAATAAATAAGCAAATAAGTAAATAAGTAAATAAATGTTTCTGGGGTTTTATTATATAGGTGGGATTTACATTACTAGTGTACCGGTGCCCGTCATAAATGACGGCATTTATTAAGTGCTCAAAATCTCACACTACAGTTTCTCACAAATAGATAATATTGTTCAATGGCAATTATATTTATAGTTGAAGCGTATACACTTTACTTATCTTCTTTATTTAAAAAAAAAAACATTTATGTACAAAATCTCGTAGCCACTTTACGAATTTCATCTAAATGAACATTGATTATTATTTCTAAAGAAGTTACAAACAAAAAAAAATTATATATAAATCTTCACATATTGCTCTTTATTAAATAAGGGGATAAAACAGGCAATGTTCATCCGCTGTGTCATAGAATTGGTGAATGAACAATATAATTCACATTAGTTATAGAGGTTCGTCCGATATTGTACCAACATTGATGGATGACCTACTAAATTCAAAATATTAATCTATGTTCGTACGATGTTGTACCAACATTGGTGAATGACCTACCTAATTCACTGTTATTCGATGCTTTCCGATGTTGTTCCAACGTTGTTGAATGACCTATTAATTTCAAATTGTTATTCGATGTTTGTCTGATGTTGTACGAACGTTGTTGAATGACCTACTAATTTCAGATTGTTATTTGATGTCCATCCGATGTTGTACGAACATTGTTGAATGACCTACTAATTTCAGATTGTTATTTGATGTCCATCCGATGTTGTACGAACATTGTTGAATGACCTACTAATTTCAGATTGTTATTTGATGTCCATCCGATGTTGTACGAACATTGCTGAATGATCTACTAATTTCAGATAGTTATTCGATGTCCATCCGATGTTGTACGAACATTGTTGAATGACCTACTAATTTCAGATTGTTATTTGATGTCCATCCGATGTTGTACGAACATTGCTGAATGATCTACTAATTTCAGATACTTATTCGATGTCCATCCGATGTTGTACGAACATTGTTGAATGACCTACTTAATTCACATTATTATTCGATGTTGGTCCGATATTGTACGAACATTGTGTAATGACCTACTAATTTCACATTATTATTCGATGTTGGTCCGATGTTGTACGAACATTAATGAATGACCTACTAATTTCAGAATGTTATTCGATGTCCATCCGATGTTGTACAAACATTGTTGAATGACCTACTAATTTCAGATTGTTATTTGATGTCCATCCGATGTTGTACGAACATTGCTGAATGATCTACTAATTTCAGATAGTTATTCGATGTCCATCCGATGTTGTACGAACATTGTTGAATGACCTACTTAATTCACATTATTATTCGATGTTGGTCCGATATTGTACGAACATTGTGTAATGACCTACTAATTTCACATTATTATTCGATGTTGGTCCGATGTTGTACGAACATTAATGAATGACCTACTAATTTCAGAATGTTATTCGATGTCCATCCGATGTTGTACGAACATTGTGTAATGACCTACTAATTTCACATTATTATTCGATGTTGGTCCGATGTTGTACGAACATTGTGTAATGACCTACTAATTTCAGATAGTTATTTGATGTCCATCCGATGTTGTACGAACATTGCTGAATGATCTACTAATTTCAGATTGTTATTCGATGTCCATCCGATGTTGTACGAACATTGTTGAAAGACCTACTAATTTCAGATAGTTATTCGATGTCCATCCGATGTTGTACGAACATTGTTGAATGACCTACTAATTTCAGAATGTTATTCGATGTCCATCCGATGTTTTACGAACATTGTTGAAAGACCTACTAATTTCAGATAGTTATTCGATGTCCATCCGATGTTGTACGAACATTGTTGAATGATCTACTAATTTCAGATAGTTATTCGATGTCCATCCGATGTTGTACGAACATTGTTGAATGACCTACTTAATTCACATTATTATTCGATGTTGGTCCGATATTGTACGAACATTGTGTAATGACCTACTAATTTCACATTATTATTCGATGTTGGTCCGATGTTGTACGAACATTAATGAATGACCTACTAATTTCAGAATGTTATTCGATGTCCATCCGATGTTGTACGAACATTGTGTAATGACCTACTAATTTCAAATTATTATTCGATGTTGGTCCGATGTTGTACGAACATTGTGTAATGACCTACTAATTTCAGATAGTTATTTGATGTCCATCCGATGTTGTACGAACATTGCTGAATGATCTACTAATTTCAGATTGTTATTCGATGTCCATCCGATGTTGTACGAACATTGTTGAAAGACCTACTAATTTCAGATAGTTATTCGATGTCCATCCGATGTTGTACGAACATTGTTGAATGACCTACTAATTTCAGAATGTTATTCGATGTCCATCCGATGTTTTACGAACATTGTTGAAAGACCTACTAATTTCAGATAGTTATTCGATGTCCATCCGATGTTGTACGAACATTGTTGAATGACCTACTAATTTCAGATTGTTATTTGATGTCCATCCGATGTTGTACGAACATTGCTGAATGATCTACTTAATTCACATTGTTGTTCGATGTTCGTCCGATGTTGTGCCAACGTTAATATGTGATTGACTAAATTCACAACGTTGTATCGATGTTCGCACAACATTGTGAAACAACAAGACGACCTTGATACAATGTTACAATGCTAATACAATGTCGTACCGACGTTGTTTTGCTGCCTGGGTATGCATCAATTACAATGGTTATCTAAAAGGATGGTCGTTCATTGGATTGGCTCATGATTGAGCCAACACACGTTTTAAAAAAATGGAATTTATGACAGAATTCTTAGCTGAAGTTTTATTTTACCCTCGACGAACGTGAGTGGCAAAGTAATTAGAAAGAGTTTTTTAATTTATTTACGCTAAGTACATAGGAAGCAGACAACAAGAGTGCTGTTTCAATTAGACATTTGTGAAATAAAAATTATCTGTAACGGAGGGAAATTGGAACAGTAAATATTGTTAAAATTGCCACATTTACAGCTTTTCTTATTAGTTACTGAGATCAAGAATAAAATAAGTGAATATACTCAGGAAGGAAACTCAGTTCAGGAAGTAAAACAGTTTGTAAACGTAAAAATTCTTCCGAGAAATTCATAAGGGGAGAAATTTAATTTCTACTCTCATATTACAATTGAAGAGTTTTCAATAATTAGTTAGTAACAATTATACATTTATTGAATTCTTTCCGCCACTCTATAATGACATTATATAAAATTGACAAAGTAAAAGTTTGGAATTGTTTCATTTTGCAAAAGGAAACAATAGCGCTAAATCCTACGGATGCGGAAATTTTGTCAGAAGCTTAATGAATATTTGTATTGGATTTTTCTAATTCCTTATCATTTAATGAGTAAGAAAAGAAAGAAACGCCCATACAAATTATTAGATATGAAACAATTTAATTTTGATGATTTTTTTGAAAAAAATGTTTTTCGTAACTACATTGTACAAATATTTGCAATGATTAATCTACATCAGATCCACTGTTTATGTAGATAATGTACTGAAGATTAGCTCAAATACAAACTGAATAATTAAATTGAAGGGCAAAATTTGTTAGCCCCAGTCTTCATGGAAAATTACTTTGTAATTTTAAACCGATTTGGAAACTGTTTTTCATGACTTTTACTTCTCCACATAAATACATATGATCACACAAAGAACGAGATGATGGATGGTAAGATTCTCAATTAAAATCATTCATTCAAATATATTATTGGGGGTATATGAGAGCTCTTTGCAGTCTTGAGAACATACGGGTGAATATACCATTATGATCAGTTAGCTCTATTACTTGGCGGGTTAGTGAGATGTATGAAAATTTTCACCTCTCCCATGCAGCTCCATACAGTGTGACAAGCCCCTCCAATACTACAATACCTAAGAAATCATTACCCTAAGGTCATAATGAGTAAACGATTTATACATACCGCTTTTACCCTCAATCAACAAGTATTTTTCCTCACTAAGCTCTAGTAAGTAACTGCGAGTAAAGGATAACTAACAATTATATCAATATCACGCAATATTAGATACACATAAAAGCGATTTTAACCTTCAATACCAATATAATCTATCACAAAATTAAAATTATAATCCTAACTCTTCCTACGAGAGGCAATCAATTACTACACTTCTATTATTATTTACTCAATTAATACATATTAATTAGTAATATCAATATTTGTTATTGTAATTAAAAAGTTAATCATCTGTCAATTAGTAATTAATTTTTCCAATGAATTTGTAGATTAACAATGAATTAAAATAATTAACTGCGATTGAGTAAAATATTCACATTTTATCATCCTATTACGTTACTTTTGGAAACATACAAATAATTAAAGTATGTTACCTGACAGAGATGATCAATAAATGAGCTATGTAAAGTTTTTCTAGTTAGCCATCTAAGTGTTTTTGCACATTTTTAACTTATAATTCGAATGAAAAGAATAAGTTGTGGTGGTGAGACAAAATAGTTTGATATAATTTTTTGATTAAGGCTTAGAAAAACCAATAAAACCTTTGTGAAGGTTCAGTTTTGTTCCTCTAAGTTCTAAGAATATTAGCAGAACTTTTGATAAATATGAAACATCACATAAACTTAAACTTTACCTATATCTTACCTTTTATAATACAATTGTCAGCAATATATTTTGATATTGTTTAACTGAATAATAGTGTTTAGAAATTAAGTAATGAAACATCGCACAAATTGTGTATTATCGCAAAAATTGCCTGTGATGGTTTTCGTTTCCAGATTTCAAACTACACACTATTCAACTTAATCCTAAAAAAAATGCATTCATTTTGATAATGCTTCTGACACTAGGCTTAGTATTGTTGAATATGGATGATCTGATACGATAATAGAGAATGATATGAATATCAGTATCTGTAAAATTAATAGTAGACTAATATTTCATATATGTTCAATTTTGCAATTGTTTTTTACTTTATATTGAATGCCATTCAGAAATACATTCATCTGTATTTTTTTATTACTAGCTGATGTCAATGCTAATTCTGTAATATTTCACGAATAAATAATTGTACAGTAAAAAATGAAGAAAACACGTACAGTTCTACGATACTGCTAATTGAAGTTCTACCTCATTTTGGTATGAGACATATATATCATGATAGCTGGGTCTATAGCATATAATTAAGCTCTTGTTTTATGAGTATATTCACAATGTTTTATGAGGCAATGTGACATAAATATATGGTAGGCTTCGATATAAAGGTACAATTATGGCTTTTATGTAATAGAAGGAATTTGAAGTGTGTGACCTTTCTTAGGACTGGTGAGGATTCATATTGGTGAAGTTTATTGTTTATATTAGTTAATTTTGAACACATTTGCTGTATCTCGAAATATGACATTAATGCCGTACATGCATCTTTGTTTTTATGTGCATTTATTTACAGTTAAATTAATATTTTTTAATATATTTTCTGATATTTCTAGTCATGAATATATCCCATATTTAAAAAAAAATCAATTTTTATTCTTCACTTTTCTAACACAGGTCTTATCAAAGTTAAAGTTTGCTATCTAATACGTATAAAGAAATCTGAAGATTAAACTTATGGAAAGAATAAATTTAATTATGAAATTTTAATACCAATTATACTGCGGAATTAACTAACCTAGAAATATACAAGTCTGTTATGAAGTTAGCAGACTTTATATATTTGCCAACCTCAGCTTGCTTAGTCCAACTTCTGAACCCAGTCAGACATTCACAATCCTCCTAATCTTTACAGAGTGCCAGGTAGAAATTTGTGGTAAGAGATTGAAGAGGACAGCCTGAGAGGTGAATAAATAAATCCACGGGGACTTGAAGCAATGGAGAGTAACATGTATTTCTATGGGGTCTAGGAAAATTGATCGAAAGTAATTGACCGAAAGGAATTGATCGAAAGCAATTGATCGAAAGCAATTGATCGAAAGCAATTGGTCGAAAGGAAAATTGGTCGAATGGAAAATTGGTGAATGGATAATTGGTCGAATGGAAAATTGATCGAAAGGAATATTGGTCGAAAGGAAAATTGGTTGAATGGAAAATTGATCGAAAGGAAAATTGATCGCACAACAATTGATCGAATGGAAAATTGATCGAATGGATCATGCAACTTCATTTTTTTCTTCCATCTGTGAGTGCAGTAACCGGTGCTTATAGTGTCCCTTTTTGTTACATTCCTTGCTAAGTGAATGCACTCACAGAGTAGCTTTTCCAGATCCATGAGCATTGTCACCGACTGTGTTAAGTGACTTCGTTAATGAATCCACTTTCCTTTATGACTGCTTCTTCCTATCTCTTGTATCTAATTCGTTTTTGCCGACGGTGATATGGCCTTTGGTTCCGAAACAGACGTTGAACCTATACTAAATTAATTAATTATTTAACTTTCAATTCACAAGTTATCTATAACTATCTAAATTCTAGAACTAAGAAAACTTAAAGTTCTTCAAATTATAATATATTTCAAAGCATATAATTCTCTGTTATAGATAAGCAGTTGATTGAAGATATGTTATGCATAAATTATTATTATATATTAATGTTATTAGAATTCTTCTATTGTTGATTAATCACACTTAAACATGATTTAGCCGTTCTGATAGGTTAATCAGTGGAGTATTGCCATATAACTGATTTTCAATGGTGATATGGATGTTTTATGATTGTAATTTGATTTCAAACTTGAATTTAGACTACCTCAATTGCTTTTAAGCAGGTTTTCTTCAAATAATAGTGTCAAATATGTTATATGCTAACATACAAGTCAAATTACATGTATAAATATACTATTTAATAGAGAATTTGATGACTCACACGTTTCTATTGCTATAACAGTGAATTTATTTCATTATTACAGAGAAAACATTTAAAGTCTGAAAATATTTTAAGTATGAACAAAAAGTGGAGTAAGTCAAGAAAAGTCACACTAGGTTCATGCATTTCTGACTCTTTGACGAATTTAAGCACGAACTTTTATACAAAAGTTGAATTTCTCGGTTAATTTGAATGCATCAATCTTGAAAACTTGATAGTTTATGTAAATGGAGCTGGTGAGCAAGAATATGTAATCAGATATTCTTGAAACTTAGTATTTAATTAGATATTAAACTTTTAATAATTTCAGTTCTTTGATTATATAGATTATTGTATTTTCATTTTGGCGCCAAAGGGGAATGTATTATTCACGCGCATTATCAAATTATTTTTTAATATTCCCGCTCTGTCAAAATTTGTTAGTGGTAGAGGTATATTTATTTACACTTCCGTATGTCTGTTGTTGATAATTAATGTCGATAAAATTATACTTTTCATATTAAAACTCAAATACAACGTAATGGAGATGATCTAGATTGATTTCTAATAATTTGTATATAAACTAAAATTTATATTATGTGAGGTAGTTTCTCACCATCCAGGTTATAGAATATTTTGCCGTCTACAATATTTACGCCTATTTTAATGCCTATTTTGATGACCATATGCAAATAAATTAGAGAGTTATAACATGAAATTATTTTTCTATCACCTAATACACCTGAGAATGGAGATGTAATGAAAGGATGGTTAGTAGAAAACACAGCTGATTAATTAAAAATTTATCATATTAATCAATTAAATTTTATTCAGAGAAACCATTTAGAAATCAATGATGATTGTTGTAACAGTGAGAGTTAATTCAAAAAATGATTTAACAAAATAATGAAAAGTTTCTTGGTCTCTCTACCTGGATAAAGGAAAAAGAAATAACTATCCGAAGTTATATATTTAAAGTGATATATTATCCCACTATATACATTGCTAACCATCGAAGATTTCAATTATGTGATATTCTCTATATTTAACGGTTATTTAACGGTTTTTAATGATTGCTTTATCAAATATACTTCATTCAACCTATTTTGAAACTGTAAATAATTATTATAAGATTAGTAAACAGTTAACAATAATTTAAATCGTTTATTTACAAATTCTAAAAAATTAAACGAGTTTTCCTCACAATTCCCTCTGTCGAGGTGGCAACAAGCGGGAAACATTTTGGCGCTAGCGGGAATAATTAAGAATTATTCTCGCGCGTGTATAATATGCGGGAATAATTTTCCAGCGCGGGAATAATCACAATTACTAGTGTCTAGCAGCCAATAGCAACTGCTGTGCGGGAATGATGACATATTTGAGTATTATTAAAATTATTATTATTTTTATATATAAATCATGGTAACAAGATCTACTAGCTGTAATATATTGCAAGTAAGTGTCCCTTGTAATCCGTGATTTTAGTTATCATTGTCAATTAGTGTAAATTTTCCTTTTGACCAATTTTCCTTTCGATCAATCTTCCATTCGACCAATTTTCCATTCGATCAATTGCTTTCGATCAATTGCTTTCGGTCAATTGCTTTCGATCAATTTTCCGGATCCCATTTCTATGCTGTCAAACACACATGACGTAGTTTGGTAACTCCAAACTAATCCTGTACTCAGTTAAATTATTCTTTGTTTAATATAAGACTCATTCTATAAATATTATTATAGTTTCTCTTATTAATTTGATTGCATACATGCTTTTATTGGAGAGTTTTCTATAAGGAAATGCTTCATTCATCACAGAACAGGAGTTAAAAATATAAATCTTATCCGTAAATCAAAATTTTAAATAAAAAATTCAGACCATGAATAGTATTTTCATTACTGAATACTATTTATAGAAATGCTGACTGGCTTTTATTTTTATTGGCAATAATTTGATACAGTGATTGTTAAAGAAAAATGGAAAAAGGACACTTGATTAATTATTTTTGAAATTTAGCAAAAAAATTTTTTTTACATAGAATGACCCGATCTATAAAGTTCCAACAGTCTACACATTCTGTCAAATTTTCCCGCTCACACATCAAATGTTACTCTCAATGTTGTAATCTCTCAGAAAATTGGCTCTAAAAGAACTCTAAAAGGCAATTTGGGTAAACAAACACATCCTATTCTTGGGAATTGAAGCACTAAATTACTCATACAAGAAAAGCGGAGAATATTCTCAGCCTTCTTGAAGAGGCTAGATAATAGGATATTAGGTTCGTTACATTTACCGCAGAGAACAGCAGACACATCGAAAATGAACAATAACTCAATAAATTTGGTAATATTTCAGTTATATATCTAATATCTACATGAACACATATCATAAATATAATGATTCTGATTTGAATCAAATGAACACATGACGAACTTATTTTTCTAATTTATAATAATAAGTTTGTTATAATCTGCCTAAATTACCTCTATTATTTACAGTACAAAATTATCAACTGAAAAAATTGAAATTATTCAAAATATAAAGTAAAGATACTCGCTTCTTTTTTGTCAATATGGAGAATCGATTCATGGCAACCTTTACTCATTTCCATTAGCTGCTAATATATATTGATAGTATAGTCCTTCGATCAATGGAACTATGAATAATCATAATGGCTCACTTCAGTTCAGAAATGAGGATCTCATTAATAGAAATTATAATAAGTATTTACAGAAATTTATTATTACAAAGTTATTTATTCATAAATATATGACACCATTGAAATATTTGAATATCTCTGTCACATTCTAATGGAGATGATTATTACTTAACCGTTTACTGCACTATAAAATGTTAATATATTATGCATAAGGAATGAGTTTGAAACTGTGAGATGGGATTAAAATGCATCTATATATGTTAGAAAAATATGCATGGAAAGAAAGTGAAATTTAAATTCGATTTTTCATAATTTTTAATAGCATTTTCACAGAGAAAATAACTATGAAGTAAATGTACATCAATTAAAGTTACATAAAGAGTTACCCATACTTAAAAAATAGCAACACATAATTTTATAATTTCAAGCCCATATATAAGTTCAGAGAACTTTCCGGGCAATTCAAATATAATCGGCAACACTCAGATATCAGCTAAACTATTTCGTACAATAATACACTATAATAGAACATAAGTGCAGCAGAAAGCTAACAATCACTGTATAAACTTATCAAGTGTTTCTTATATTATCTTTTGTATATAGACAAATTAGTGCTTTGTCTAAGTGACTCAGGTAATAAATTTCAAAGTTTCGGTCCACTGAAGACAACAGATTTTTGACACAAAGCGAGACGTTGGAATGGAATCTGAGTGAGATATCGATGCCTCGTATTAAAATAATGTGTAGGGTGAGGTATACGATTAGATATATGCAACTTAAACACATAAATTCCAAAATGGTACTTGTATATTATATAATTTAAGTTCAAGAAATAAATGGTTATAAATGAAAATTGATGGTTACTTTTAGATATACAAATAACTAACCTCAATTGAAAATTCATCAAACTAAATACTGGAATGCAATATTATTACCGATAAAAAAGCTGTTTCCATAAAGCTCATTTTTGAACTTTAGCCTTAACAGCCCCCCATCAATTTTGGAGAAAATTAATAATTTTCTTTGGATAGTCTTTAGGTAGTGGGCTCGACTTTTGTGAGGGTACGAGCACTAAAATCCAAGGGGGCGTTTGAGAGTCAAAAATCTTGATTTTTTTTTCTTAATTTCAAAAGGAGTTTTAAGGCAGTGTACTTTTGTGTCACAATTTTCATGTTGGCTGGGAGCACAACATCCCACCCAAAGCAGGAAATAGAGGGGGCAATGATGTTTTTACGCTCTAGGGTATTAATTACTTATTTTAGTTTTTGGTCACATTAACGAGTTTTTGGCTCTCCTGTAAAATGTGTATTTTACAATGAGTTTTCACGCTACATGAAAACCGAAGACTGTTTTAGAATCCTTGAAACATATCTTAGGAACCTAAAGATAGTTCCTTCAATTTTCACTCTGGTTTTTCTTACCACAGTTCCGAACCGATAATTTGGTGATTCTTGAAAATTTTAATAGCCATAAAAAAATAGTATAAAAAAAAAACTGGAAGAAAAAAAAAAACTCTGTAGATTTGTTAGAAATGTTCAAAGGATTTTAAAACTGTGCGAGTTTTTTCTAGCATATACACTCATACACTTTTGGTCCTTTAAAATTTTCATTCCAATTAAATGTGTTTCCTTTCCGATGTTACATATACCTTACAACTTTCAGAACAGATGGTACACAAATATTTTTTTTAAAAGAAGGTTGACTCCCATGACTATTGTTCTTTTCCTTAACTTTTCTTACAAATAACTCTTAATCTAGAAGACGTTCGAAATCAGCCTAACAGATTTTCGAATCCAAACAGATGTTCGAATCCAAACAGATGTTCGAATCCGAACAGATGTTCGAAACAGATCACCAATAGTTCCTCTCCTTTCCAAAGAGATTCTTTCAAATCGGAAGCCATTGGAAACTCTTAAGTAGATTATATGCGGGATGCAAAAAGTTGTATTGATCGCTGAGATACTCTGTTATCAATGAGAAAACTTTTTTTTTAAAAAAGCTTAATAATTGAAATATTATTTTCATTTTTTGAAATAGCTGTTTTTGCAGACTCTTAAAAAAATATCATAACGTTACATGGTGCTCGTATGGTAGCCGCTATAGTTTACTAGAAACTGCCTGGAAAAAATCACGTTCCAATAGCTACAATTTAGAAAAACACGACCTGACTAAAAGTCAAAGTTGTTTGATAATGTTATCCGATGGTAATATGATAATAAAGACCAATATATATAATTACCATAGGAAAATTATAATATACTAAATGACATTTTATATTGTTTTAAAATAAATCTACATAACCGGAATCTCAGTGAATACAATGATTATATTTTCAAGTCACGAAAGAACAAGCAACTATTATAATTGCACGTATTAAGGTAACTTAATTATTTACCATAAAGTCAATATGTGAATTGTAATTTATTTGTTTTTGTAATTTATTTTTTTTAACAATAATCATTTCACAATCATCTTTTTTTCTTCAATCTTAAGTTTCCATTTTGTTTTTGTTTTTTGGGCAAACATACATTGAAGACATTCTAAAAACAAGCAGTGTATATATCTTTCAATTTTCTGGTTTGAAAAGAATTAAACAAGAATATAACAAAAATCACGTAAAACCTTCTTTAATCACACAGTTAAAATTGGAACAGATAACAGTTTTCTCGACATCAAATACTGGAAATAGTCAAAATGTGGAGGAATGGATCTGGTCGAATTATATGAAATATATATTTTATTATGTGTGACTATAGAAGCTTTTGTTCAAAAACTGGGAGCAAGTAAAGATAACGGACTAGAGTCCGTTAGCAAAATTTCTGGTCCGTTAAATTTAACAGCTTCATTTCTGGTCCGTTCACTTTATCAGTTTATATTTCTGGTAAGTTAAATTTACTTGGTTCGTTACTGGTCCATTTTCTTTACTTGCTCCAAAAACAAATCCTATTTGTATATTTTATTGTAAATCGTTAATACAAATAATAGTTGAATCAATTGAAATGAAATGTGTTTAAAGCATTCTAGCTAACTATAATCATAATGGGTTTCAGAATCGTGTTATTTACTTGAGCAGAAAGTATACGTGGAAGAAAGTATACTTTGGTATAATTTTAGATTTATTCTAAAGACTCACAATTTAGAAAAATCAATATTCAAACATAATATTTTCAATGGTTTTAATATAAGTAAAAAGTATGAAATATACTGGAACAGAAATATCATTCTTCTCTTTATAAGTTGAAGGTTCAATCAACAATGTTGATATAAATAGATAGTCAGATTTCAAATTAAAAAAGTTAGGCTTATTCAGAAGCTTGGAATTAAGTTGCCACAGTATGAAAAATTAAATTCTTATTTTCCATATCTAAATTTATAATAGTATAATTATTATTATCATACATTCTTTTGTTGCTAATTATATATAAGCCAAAATATGGAATGATGAAACTGAAAACACTGTTTGAACAGAATCACTTACAAATAGCTAATATAAGGTACGTGAAGCTGCTGCTATTCACATTATTTTTCTTTGTGGACCTTGTGATCGAGAAAAACACATATTTTCTACATAATGAAACAAAGTTAATATCATATATGAAATTGAATGAAATACAAATTCTCTTCCATTCAGTAACAATCCTAACACACTTCTATTGGGGATATCTTGGTGGGATTTACCATTCAAAAGTCCGTTCTTATTCTTTTTCTCAAGTTCTGTTCAACTCACACTACCACTCATTGCGACACTGTCTTGGTAGATAGAGGAGAGTTATTGCTCTATCAGACCGGAATAGGATGGATTGAGTCTGCACCTGTCAACAGATCAATTGAAACTGGAGAGAATATTGTTCAGGGTGAAGAATTGTGTATGTTGTTTCCAGTCTATGAATCATACTCTTGGATCGTCGGTGTCAGATCAATGATATAAAGAAGATCATTAAAATAATGATAAATAATTAAACAACAAAATATACTTCTGTAGTTTATCATAAATTGGAAGCAATTATAGTCTATTGTCTTGCAACTGATAATGCTGAAGATAACAACAAATTTTGATATTTTACGATACATTAAGATCAGTAGTTAAAGTAATCGAAAATAATAGATTCTCTGCTGTTTTCAGGTTGAAGGAAATAATTGATGAATATTCATTTACAATTTTACTCACTACTATATAAAGGAATAAAATATTTCATAAGCAAATTAATTTCGATATTAGACCGACCAAAACATTGTGAACTTCAACCACAAAAATATAATCGCATTTATCATTGCATATCCTCTCCATAAATTATAAAACAATATCAGACTTGAATATTAATCTATATGAGAGTTTAGGACTTGCTACCTATCTATTCATAGTGAACAAATATACGCATGGTAGGTATAATATATATTTTTAAAAGGTAAAATTAGTATTCATAGCTATTTTATCAATAAAACATTATTATAAATTGAAGAATGAACTAAAGAATAGATTAAAAATATATTGAAGAAAATTGTGATAATAATTAATAACATTCTGAGTCTAGATTGAAGATTCATGTCCATTGTTCATCCCGCATTTATATTTCAAAGTTCTACGTATATAATTCTTTTCATTTGAAAAGAACTACTTCACCCTGATATCATATAAACTTTTCTACTTCTTTCACCGCTAAATGAAATTTTCTAGAGATGAATACTCTGTACGAAGTTTTCAAAAATTTATTATCTACAGAAAGTGAAATGAATGAATTATTCCCCAAGTTCCTTGGATATTAGTTTTTAGTTGAAAGTTTTTCTTTTATACAAAGACAAAATGTTCTGACATCACCCAACATCAAAAAAAAATGTCATAGTGAATAGAATATTCAAAATACTTGATAAGGGAAATAGTAATTAATTCATATTTGATTTAAGGAAATATTTATCCCATAATTATGGTATATACTACAAGGTTTAGTTGATATATATGTCATTCAATATTAACTGTTCAATGAGCTGTGGTTGTCATAGACTTTATTAATTAAAGCAAATCATAATTTCCATATGTATGATTTTTATTTTATAGTTACCAGATCATTAACTACTGTCAGTGCGTAATGATCAATTGTCAGAAAAGTCATAACCCGTTCCAAAGTGATTCAAAATTCACTTTAAAAGAAAGCATTGTAAAAGTTTCACACTGACAGTTATTTATGAGGACTTAAATTAATTATTATGAGAAATTACGAAAGTGCAGTAAACTGCTTACAAATAAGAAAATGTATTTGTATGTAATTCTATCATTGACCTTGAATATCTCAATTTTAATTTCTCAAATTTCTATTTAAATTGATTAAGCTCAGTTAGTTTAGCAGATATCACTGGAAGTGGGTTAGGGTAGGGCTGTAAAAGATTAGAGAGAGCTACTCTGGTTATTTTTATAACCCTACCTTAATTTTCGATTTTGCAAGAATATTTATGCCATGTGTCATTTGCAAAGCATTTATACTCTTTGTATTGAGCACTATGTACTAAATTCAATTTTTATCCAATGTTTAGACTTTTAATTCCCAACAAAATTATGAATTGGTTAGTTCTTTACTACTCTGACGTGTTTTCAGATAAAGTAATTTGGTATGAATTACAAAATTAGTCCTTAGCGTGTCACTGCAGTTACTACTTAAAGTTTAATATTAAAATGTACTGTATCAATTCATTTCAAAGTATATATACCTGCATTTGGACACTTTACCGTTTATTGATAATATTTCTCATATGCAGTATACAAAAGCTATCAAATGATTGTAACTGATATTGATTTGATTATATTCGACACTATTTGCTAATTGAGCAGTAATGAATACTTATTGATCACAAAAGTTTGTATAGAATTTGAATCTCTAATCCTAAATTAAACCAAATTTTAATATATGTGAATAATGTTTCAGAGGCGTTGATAAACCCTTTATCGGATATGGCTAACAGGATTTCAAAGTGTTCAATATGAAATAGTTTTTGATTATTATTTTTATAAATAAAGAACAAAGTTAAAATGTGTTATCAAATGAAATGTTTTTAAATTTATTGACATCAGTTGTTTTTAAAGCAGTTAATAATATAACAATGTAATTCTTTTGACTTTGTGCTGGATTATCTTCAGTTCATTTGTTAGAGTGCAATATCTGCATATAAATCCGGAAGATAATCCCTATAATATTATAAAAAGGGAATACAGCATATAAATAGTTATTTATCAATAATGAAGTAAAATTAGTTCGAATAATACTTTCGAGAAACAAATATAATAAGAAGTAGTTATAGAAAATAAAATAAATTTATATAGATCAATCAGTTTTACGATCAATTGTTTAAATTGTAGCATATCATAGATTGAATACAATAATTAATTTTTTCTGATGTTATGGTGTTCGTTCTGAAAGAGGAAAAGATTGATGCATTAAATGAATTCGAAGAAAGTTTATCTCAAACGAAATTGAATGTTCAAATTGAACCAGTGAATATTGCAGAGCTCACAAATATAGTTCAATGGATGAGTAAATTTTCAGAATGCCGGATGAAGCTTTAGAGATTAAAAGAGGAGAAAAGAGTTCTGGTGATTCATCCTATATGTTTGTTTTAATTAAAAATTAAAGGAAGAACTTACTTTATATTTTAGAAATATGTAGGTATAAATTTCACTGAATTCTTAATATGTTGAAATGTCAATAACTATAAAACAATAGCAAAATGATGAATGGCTAGATAGTGTCCTGAATAATAATGTTGTTAGTTCATATAAGGGTAGAGAGCGAGAAAATATGTTTTGCTGTGTATAGGTAAAAAAATTTCTGTAGAGTTATTTATACTCTACTTTTGTATTACCAACTATCATTGGTGAACATCATATTATATAAATATTAATATAATTGTTTATTATTTATTGTAAGTATAACTTTCATCCATTTAGAATTTAATGATTTGAGCCATGATTGTTTATTTATGTACTCTATCAAATTACTGAAAAATGAAAATTATAATTCAATATACTAAATCATAATCCTAAATAATCATTAATGCCTTAAAAACATTCATATTGATATTCTTGGAATAATGTGATAACAATATTACCATCAATCTAAGCAAACTGCAATCTTTTTAACTCAATCAGTGTGTGGTATTAGATTTTTTGAAATTTGAAGTGCAATTGAAGATTTTCTGTTGAGCCTCTCTAATTAGAAGATTTTCAGTTTGATTAACTTTAGCGTTCAAATTCTTTAGAGTAGCTGAGATATTTGTTTTCAGCAATTATAATTAAAAAAAATAGGGCATTTACTATTATTATAGAGAGAGGTATTTTACATTGAATGTATTCTTGTTATATTATTACAGGTTAATACGTTTGTTTTTGTACAGTGCGATAATAGTCCTAGACTCTGTTCACGAAAAAATTATAACATACAGAATAATACCGCATTGTCTCTATTATGTGTGTCTCTATTATTTATATCTTGTTGTTTTCAGTGCAATTATCTTAATTTAGTTAGTTAGGTTAGGTGGATGTAATTAGAAATGAATTAGGACACTGCCTCTGATGATATAAAATAGTCACACAAATTGTTATTGAATGCAATGAAGAGCGGTGTGTTTATTATGATTTACAAAAACAGTAATATAAACAGTACGAAGATTATGATAATGCTGTCAATGATTTATTTTATATCTGTAATTTTATCTAAAGTCAATCAATATTGTGTGACAATGAAACAATATATCGCAATGCAATATGTATCTACAAAATTCTAATTTGGTACTTTAAGTGTATATACTAGCTTTATTTTTATATCACAGTTTGTTCTTTTAACTAAATTAACAATATAATTGTTATAATAATTATAATAAAAAAATTAATATAATATAAGCTTCATAAGAAGATTCTAATAAAAATCTTATGGCATCAAATTCTCAAATAGCAATGGATTTGTTTAACTAAATATCTGAACAATTCGTATTCGGTATGGTGAGAGGCCTTGAATTTGGAATAAAGAACTGCTAGCTATGAATTATTCATATAACTTTTATGTGAATATAGAATACATGAATAATCTTATATTTCCATGGAATTTGTAATTTTGGTGACAGCATTTGAAAATATAGCAATGCATGAGAAAGCATTTGTATAAAGTAAATTTTTGACATTAATGTAACATCAGTTATTTGAAATACATATATATTTGTAAAGTCTACAGAAGTAATCTTCTGTAATTTATAGTTCCTTAGCGCAATTTTATGTATACTATACATTTACGTTGCAAGATGTAAGAGTAACTTTGGTTACAAACTACTTAATACATTTTTGATTCATTCTATTTAACATAGATTTCACACGACATTCAGTGCAGGAATATAATCACTCACATATAGATAAGTGTCAACTGTCTTGCATAACAGGGTAACTGATATTTTAGATACTTTTCATTGCTTACGTTCAGTTAAGTTTTCTAAGTAATTGATTGTCTGACTATGAGAGCAAAGGTGCCTCATTGTATAATAGTAAGATTTAGTCTCTGGTTGTGCGGAATGCAACGTTACTGAAATATGATTGCTTCAAGAGAGCATCGTTCATCACGCGCTCTTACTGTGAACACTGTATATGTCAATAACGTTACATATAAATACATTACTATAGGTAGTTGTATTATGTGTATATTTGGATACCCATTAGTTCATCTTAAATTTAAACTGTGGAGATTATACAGGATTGAATATTTATACGACTATCTTCATTGTCAGGACGCTGAAAACCCATAATCAATATGAAAAAATATGTGCCCTTCAATGTGAATGACTTTATTCGTGATTTTTACATGGATTCCTACATAATAAATATGTAATCGGAGAATCTATAAATGCAATCAAGAGTTTTAACCAAACATATTATAATTACATCTGGTGGAAGAGATGTAATATTAGGAAACCGAGATATATTTACAGTTATAATTAGGAAAAACTAGATTCTTCTTCTACAAAGTTATTGAGCACGCAGCTGTCTCCGGATAGTCAAAATGAGTCTTTTATCAAATTTATTACAGTCTGAAGAACATTTTGACGATGGACAGACTATACGCTAGGAATAAGAAACTGTTAAGGAAAGTGGCAAGTACGGTCGTTACAAGAAAGGAATATTGTATAGAAATGAATTGAATTATGTGAAAATTGAACCTAATATTGTACTTAGTGTTATTATGTGTATAAATTACCATCACGGACTGAACTCCTTTTCTAAGTTATGTATCTATATATATTTTCAATCCCGTTACTAATTATTCCAATATTAACATATTTTGGATTATATCATGAAGCAGTATCTACTTTCTACATATATAAGTCATCAATGTTTCATTCATATTGAATTGCATATACAGCAATCTGAAAATTTCTAGCAGTATTACATGCACATGAATTTTATAACTCAAGGGAAGTTGTTAGCAAAATTGCTCTGAGACCATGTTGATGACATGCAAATTTATTTTCGTTAACTTCATGCGGGAGTTACGAGATCTAAAGTTTTATCCACACGAATAGTTTGAGTGTACAATGTTATGTATTATTTAATGTATTCTAGTATAACACCATAGAGTATAATTGCGATACTTAATTCAATTTAAAAATGTACAAAACATTAGGTATCACTTCGTTTCATCATCTAGTATATTCGTTGCATATTTTATCAATAATTAACATTAAGAAAATATGTGTTCGTAATATTGATTTATGCTTATGTTAATCACTGTTCGTAATACCTTTACTCTGCGCTGTGTAATGTTGTAAAGATGATGATAATTGTATTGCTTTTTAAAATTGGTTAATTCAAAAAATACATCAACAATTAGTTATCCAATGGATTGGGTGGTTATTATTTACATATTAATAGATTATTATATACATATTATTAATAGATTATTAATCTAAAATGAACGCCTATGTATATTCTAATATATACATATATGCGTAATAAAGAGTTTTATTTTGAACATTAACTAATAAAGAAATGGAGATAATTGGACACTCAATTCTATTATTGAAACTCAATCCCCATGGCAATCAGTCAGCATATTCTCTTTTCACCCGTAAATTTAGGGGAAATGATTAAAGTCTTGTTATAAAACTCTTAACTGATGTGAAAGCTTGATTGTGTTGTCAATGAAGAGATGTGATACTAAATGAACTTGATAGGCTTCAAAATGATATATGGTGGAAAACAAACACAAAATTAAAAAATAAAAATATAAAAAAATCATCCCCCCTCTTCATTTATTTACCCCAACTACTGATAAATAGTAAAAAATGATCATTGTATACGAATTAGATATTCAAGTTGATATAGTATGGTTCGATAAAAGATTTATCAAATGTGATATTTTTAAATTTGACCAATTTTTTTCTCACATACAATCTAGAAGGAAAAATCTGTATCTGTTCGCCAAATACTGTTGTTTGATTTCTTTCCAATTTAAAACTATTTAAAACAATGGATATGAAAAACTAAACTTGAAGGTGAATAGACCAGAACACAAAAGTTATGATAGCTATATATATTTGAAACATTCTATTTCTGTTAATATATTGGAAATTAAAACTCCATCATTTATAAAATGGTAATCTCATCATGAATTGGGAAGATTATAGACAGTCTAAAAATAGTGGAGTCTGAATACTCCATTACACTGTAAATGCAAGAGGTTTTGAATGGAATTTCTCATTCAAGACCAGATTTCGAAACAGATTGTCGTTAATTTTTGGTTTTCTCCCTCGAATTGTCACATCAAATTTATTTGTGTGAATATCTTTATTTTCTATAATTTGATTGGATGTCTTGATTATCTGTGATAAAACATAATTTCTTATTAATTCAGGAATATCTATATCTAAATTTTTAATTCAATATTAATGAAAATAAAATTATATTGATGTATATACCCTGTAATCAAGTCCATATTACAATGTGGTTAAATAGATTGAAAAGGGGAAACAAGTATAAATAATCAAATATATCTTGTATTATCTTTTTATTAAGATGAATGAAACTGAATAAAATGAAGCATCCAAACATGTTTGTTTGAAAACAAACATTGACTCCTCAATCATTCCATATCTTAACCAAAGGTATTATTTTGTGTATAATATAGCATATTCATAATATATCATATTTAACTCATAAAATTATACAAAATTTAAAACTCACCTGTGCGACTTGATGATAATTATAGATCTTCTCCTGACAGACCTCCATATATGATGACATGACTCCGTAAATTTAAAGTTTGAATTTCAAACTGTACATTTTGAAAGTTTAAACACAAATTCACTGAATATATAATAAAAAAAGCAAATGTTTTCACACTTCAGCGGGATTATTTTGTATAGCAATTATTTTCTTTTTTGTGAAAGTTTTTCAAGGTTGCGGAGTAGAAATTTCAATCACTTTATGATTTCAAATAATTTTATATTAATAATTTATTTCTTAAAGAATGATTTATAAATTAATTTCTGTTAAATTAAGTGTTATTATATAAAATATGTTCTTGTTTTCAAAAAATGATTGAAATGAAAAGTATCTTATATATTTAACTCTATCTTCTGTTTTATAGTAAATTATTAATATTGTAACTAAAGAAGTTACATGCAAGGTAAGTAATATTTGGAGAACCTTTAGATATAAGTATATAAGTATCAGGTATACCTACTAATATTTTTTAAATAGAATAGAGGAATATTCAATCCAGTTCATTTCTTAGCCGTCAATACATTCATAATGAATTTTTTAAAATAAAAAACCCAAGACTGAACAAATATATAACGAAACTACAATTTTTTCATATGTATGAGAGGTTTCGCACATTCAACCCAAGTAAATAATTAATTAAATGAAATGTAGCATGATAAATGAAATTTACTTACGATATATAAATGTCAGATGTTATTATTTCTATACTATTATGAGACACATTTCCTCACAGCAAAAACTAAGAAAAGATACAGACTCCAGATAAAAATGTGAACTTTGAATTCTCTCATGTAATCTATACGGGACATAAAATTCAACACTTTTCTATTCTGAGGAATTACACATTTTTCAGCTAAGAATGAAAGATTAATCGAGGTTTAAAATATTTCAGAATATGGAGAAGAAGAATGGAAATTTTTTGTAAAATTTACTGGGAGGAATATTCTGATACAAGACCTTGAAGGAGACCCGACTTGGTCAAAACGAAATATAAATTTTTTCGGTGAATTAATCGATTTAATTATTTTGTATGGATCTAATCGTAAATAAAAATTATGAATTAAATTTAGATTATTCTAGACTAAAAGTCATATATGATTTTTACGTAAGTCATAGTTGCAGACAAGCAATATTTTGTTCTGCACTAGTATATAAGGAAAATGTTATAAATTAATTTGGATGTTCAATGGACTATAATCCAATAGTGCATTCAATGATATCTATTAGGTATATGATGAAAATTTAGTATTATAATTATGTTATTAATATCTCACCTGCAGAAAATTAGGAAAAGAAAATAGACTAACGCTTTGCCTTGACTCAAATTATTCGTGTATTGATAAGTATGATTACTAATGACAATCAGTCTACGGAAGTGACAGAGAATATATAAGTTACTAATGACATTCAGCCTACGGATATGACTAAGATTATATCAGTATGAATTCTATGCGTCTCATTGTATAATGTATAGTATTGACAAGTTAATTTATTGATATTAGTTAATAATCTATGATCACTTGGGAAAAGGAGAAAAATTTGTTAAGGTAAAATAGGATTATAACTTTGTATCAATATATATTTATGAAAGTACTCATGGTGCCAGCTCAACAAACACTTGATTACTAACATAATTTATACAGTTTGTGACAACCTTCTAAATTACGGATAGTATAACATTATCTAAATTTTATATCCCCTTATATTAATATTGTAATATCCTCGTATATTGAATTCATTTGTAATCAATTAAATTTCGCAGTAACTATGAAGATATTCTTTCTAACGAAAAGGTCAAAGTATTCTTATTTGGCCCTATACTCTACTCATTGAATTGATAATAGAAATAATATTTTGTTATGCATATACATTATGCAAGCATTTCATATTCCATATGATGACCATACTTCTGTTATCCATTCACGTTATATTCAAGGCAAATTTCATCCTCCACAGAGTATCTATAAATCTGTGAATAGCGTCTCATAAATAGAGTAGCAGTGCACTCTGCAGTCTACACAAACAAAAATAAAAGCTCATCGGGTTGGATTAGTTATGTTTTGAGGAGAACGTTATGAAAATCACCTAACAACAGTAATACATAGAGATCAATATTATTCTCTTAAAGGCAATATTAGTCTTTGATTTGTAATTTGGAATACATATTTCAATCAATATTTAATCGTGTAATTGTTTTACCTTTTTCTATCAACGCCAATAGTTTAATGAAACTTATTCGGGGATAACTTTTCCGAAGTTTTCACCAGAATAATTTATCATAATACATATGACAAAACAATATTAACTGATGTAAATTCATTGGAAAAAATAACTACTAAATCTTACCATCAACCAACCAGTTTGTTACTGTTTAAGAAGAAGTAGTAGTAAAAAAAATAACCCTCATCCAATGAGATGGAGCTGGTTAGAAATGATATGTGATACAATTTTGGGCCAATTATTTCAATATCTGCTAAATTATTTTCAGAAATGTCAACTCTATAATTTGGAGGTGTACCAAAACTGTGTGAGAAGAAGTAGTAAGAAAAAATACCTTCCCTTCTACACTTACAGAGTTGACAATACAATACATACATAACTTAAACAAAATTGGAATAATTATTGGTAATAAATTTGGTCAATGAATTGTGCCAATTATCATTTCTAAGCTGATGATCTCTCAGCTACAATACATTTGTTGAGGATGAATCTTGTTCACTAAGTGAATATATATAATCTAACCAGTTGAATAATTCCTCTATCAACTCTATTACAATTGGTCATCACTAACTTGAATAAATTTCATCCCTAAGTTTGTCTACTCAATTAGTTCATTTCCGTTCTTTTGATTGTTGCTGATAGATGTTCTTATGCTAAAGAATATTTCTGTTCGCGAATAAACAACTCAATTATTAATATACCAGAAATTTGCGGAATCTCTTGGAAAATTTAAATATGAAATTATATAATTTGAATAATATAATTTTGAACTTGATTTCCAAAAGTTTCATTCTATTTGGTTGTTAAGCAAAACAGGCATACTCCGCTTTTTATTTCACCTCACTTTTATTGCTAATGGTAATAAGAGTGGGGAATGATTCAAGTTATTGATGGAAGTTCAAACAAGCAATTGAAGAAAAAGTGGTAAAATTTAACCATATCTTACCTCTCATTCTTATAGGTGAGTAATTAGTTATATTCTCTGATCAATATACATGCAGATTGCAGTTATCATAGACACTAATTAAAATATTGTTTCGTGTCCGAGCTTACCTCTACTGCCAAAACTATTTTACAGTGCATAAATTCACTAATTATGTTTAAAGTAACACAATCATGTAAAACAAAGCATCAAACTATTGTCCCACCTATACCTTAGAGAGTTAAGATATGATTGAAAGTTTTAAATATTGAGATCATTCGCTTCTTCGAGCTTTCGAAAAAAAAAAATTATTCCTACTAATATAATATGAAGTTATTAAGATGATACATTCATATTAATAACCTGAGTCTTTTCTCTCTCGTATTACCCTTTAAAATTAATCTGAGTCGTCATTTCAGTTAGAAAATTGTCGCCTTCCTGAATGAAAAATAATACTCAAAATTATACTGTAACTATAATGCTTTTCATAATTGTATAATGTATTTCCTTCAGCTGTTCCCTTGAAAATAAAACATCGAAATCATTCGAGAAAGTATTCATCTTGAAAGTTTTGTTAATTCGTGGCGGATCCTTTGATCTTAATTGGGGGTCAGAACATGCAGTATCTATTAAATTAACAATTTGGTAGACTGAAGTTAGAAAAGTAATAGCAACCAAACTTTTTCTATTCTTTTTACTGAAATAAATATTCGCCCAAAATCTAAGAATGATGTATTTTGTGAAAATATCGGTAACTATATATCTTAATAATTAAAACATTTGAAGATTGTTCTTATATATATTCACAGTCCTGCTTCTAGTTAAATTGCACTAAGAGGTTTATTGTAACTGAAATCTATCTGAAATTACCCACTTTATACTGGAACAGTAAATTCATCTGTAGTGGTCTCTTCCGCTCTATGAGATAGGCCAGTTTAACCTTTGATCAGTATTTCTTTATTTCATTTTTGTATTCACTGAAATACGTCTTATTGTACTAAAACACTAAAAGTGTTTTCTCCATTGGAAATAATAATATGTATTTCAATTCAAACAATATATTTATTTTGTAAAATATTATTCTATTTCAGTTTACCTACGCATTGTAAAAATTGTCTAGTTTCTAAGTGTTT